>JAJJWW010003119.1:0-449265 GCA_023531295.1 Papaver armeniacum | reverse complement strand
AGGTACTAGGATCGGTTCCAACATATATATGGTGTCTAACTTGTATTATGTGCACATGTCCATAGGATCGGTTCCCAATGTCTAAAAACGTGTTGCACATGTTCAGAGGATCGGTTCCCAATATCTAGAAACATGTTGCACCTCTTACAAGGATCGATTCCCCTCTTATGATCGGTTGCACCTCTTACTAGGATCGATTCCCCTTTGCCTAAAGTTGGTCATACCAATAACACTAAATCGATCATACCATCTCAGGTGATTACTTAAGATCGGTTTCACTAATAAAAGTCATACCAATACAAAAGTCAGGCCTTGTGAATAGTTTTACCAAGAACATAAGCAAGTCATGAGCGGTTATGCTAATCACACATATTGGTAGTTCAAAAGATATGCAATGAATAACAATACCAATAAGCCTAGCGATTTCCCTTTCGATTCACAAAACAAGTTTATGAATTTACTTCCTTTAAACGAATGTAAAACATTGTTTCCTAGGACGAAATCTTCACCTCATACCCATACATAATCACAATAGCATTCAAACGATTATGTTGATGTCTTATATACGAAGTTCAAAAGATAAGTGTTATACTTCGTATTGTATTCCTTAATACTACGTCTAACTAGAGTGTAATCATTCATGCTTCGCAGTTATGTTTTCAATATGCACGACTTGAAAGATACGTTAGGGAATAAAACAGTTCAAGTCAAATATCACTAACCTCAAGTGGAAGGATGATGTTGTCGTTGTAGCTCCTTACTTCTTCACTTCTTCAAGTCTTCGTAACACTTGTAATGTCTCATATCCTAATACTTTCAAGCTAACATATACGAAGTTGAATCAAGTACATAATCAAGCGACTCTTTAAATAAGTTTTGGTTCACTAAAATATGACAACCAAACTTGACATACCAACGCTTGGTGGGTTCAACCGAGCTATGCTCTAACAAGCGGCTATCCGTAGGGTGAAGGATTTATTAGCATTTGAGGGGTTGTTAATCATGTCTCCGTAAATTGGCAACATGAACGAAATAAATCTCCAGCAAATTATAGTAAAATTGTATTGTAATAGTGTTGTTTCCAATAGGGAATGAATGGTTGCTTCATTTACCCTCCTCATTCCACTAGGCTGGAATTCATTCTTGACAATATTACCCAAATATATGGGATTAACTGACAAACCGGGTTAATGCGGGTTTAAACCCGAAACTGAACGATCCGTAGCGGGCGGGTCAAAATCCGAACAAAAAATTAGGCGGGCGAGGTTGGTTCAAAAATGTAAACCCGATGTAATAGCGGGTTGGTAGTTGGTTTTAGATAAAACCCGAACCGCTCGACCCATGTGCAGATCTAGTTGAATTGGTCCAAACTTTCCTAAAAATGTAAAATTTTAAAGTAGATTTCGGCTAGGTCAAGAAAGTTCGGCTCACTTAAAAAGTTTCAGCTACTTTTTCCACAGATTCAGGTAGTTAAACTCCCTTTTAATGGAGGTTTTGAGTAATTCTGTTAGCAGATTCAACAACGTATAACCGAACTTTTTTTATAGGATATACAGTGTTATGTTCAGTTCAGTCGATTCCTCGCCGAACTCAGGAGCTAAATATTCGGTTGGTTCGCAAAATTTACCCAAACTAATTTCCTAGACAAACTTTACGTACAAAATTAGTTTAAAACCCGAGTGTTAACTTCGGTTGGTTCGCAAAATTGCTTTCCCAACTGAACTTTGTGTTCGGTTTTGTCAACAAAATTATCTATTTGCCGAACTTATTTGTATTACTTATTTGTGATTGAAATTGATGTTGTTCCATTTCTCGTAGATTGAATGCCAACCTATACCAATGGATAATCAACCTTATCTCGTTGATGTGTTGTACGATGATACATCCCATCATGACTTGGTAGCTAGGTTGAAGAACAATTTACGTGTAGTTCACTATTTAGAAATCTGTATATATTTTTGTAACATCATATTTCTCTAAGTGTAGGTATTCGACTTTTCTATTGAAGCGAATAATTGGGCTAGAGAACTTGCCAAGAAAGACATGTATGTATTAGTTTTGAATGGAAAAGAAATCCAAACTTGCTTTGAAATGGTTTGTGAGAGAAGTGGAAATCCCGATGTTAGTTACAAGAAGAATGGTTATGTGCATAAAGGAAATACGGGGAGGAAGAACACAACTTGATCAAAGAAAATTAATTGCCCGTTCAAGCTAATATTTAACAAGAGCAAAAAGTGAAGGGATGGGTTCTATCAAAGGTTATGGAAGGTCGTCATAACCACCCTCATCCGGAACATCTTGAAGGACATTACATGACCGCAAGGTTCACTCCTCGAGAAATGGAGAAAATTGCTAAATTTAGGAAAATGGGTATTTCACCACTTAATATGCTTCGCTTACTAAAGGAGGATAACAAGGATAACTTATCATCTTTGTCCACCATTTACAATGCAACTGAGACAATTAAAAGGAACAAAATTGAGAGATAGACAAGTGATGCAATAATTTTTTTTTTTTATTTTTTTTTTGCTCAAGAGAAAGGCTACACGGTTCAAAAGAAGGTAGGTCCGGGTGACGACGTATTGCATCTCTTCATTGCGCATCCGAAGAGCGGTGCGGCTACAATGTGGTCGGGCCACATCGTAGCTATTTTCTCCAATGACATGTACATTTTTTTTTCTCCAAAACTGTTTTATTACCTAACTTTTTGCCTTAACTTCCTACTTTTTCTCAAAAAAGTAAAGCAATTACGGGGATTTAGAGGGGGCGGGTTTTTAATTTCAGTACGTGTCAAAATATTAAGAGGGGCCTCATACAAAATATATGTGGCCCGACCACATCTTAACCGGAGCGTCCGAAGAGTGTTCAATTGGATCAATGCTTTCATTAAGTTCTTATAATGGATTGCACTTACAAGACTAACAAGTACGAGATACCATTGTTGAATATTGTTGGTCGTACGTCGACGAAGTCACCGTTTACCGTTGCTGTTAGAGCACTGCTCGGTCGAACTCGCAAGCATTGCTATCTCAAGCTTGTTTGTCAAGTTTAGTTGCCAAAACTATAAGTCTTGATTTCTAGTCTACTTATAGCTAAGTCTCGGATCAGGATAGAAAGTGTAGTTGAGCTTTAGACTTTACGGCGTTCATCGATTGAAGACGAAGAACTACTAAGCCTGTGGAACTTCACCAAAAAAAGGTATGTGGAGACTTGAACTCATCTATCACTCAAAAGTCTATCTAATCTATCTCCTATTTGAGACAAAAGTCGTATAGCTATATAAATTTCGATTATACACATTTGATATATCGAGCTGAGTTTAACTCGCTTACATATTTCTCGAAATATGTGTTGGTAAGCTTTCGCTTTAACCAAGTTCATCTTATATTCTTGACGAAAGTCAAAAGATGATCATGTGAAAATCGTCTGGTAACATCTTATATAATTTTTTTGAGATAGTCATTTGATGTAGACTCATAATGTTTCGTATTGATCATTCGATCACTTGAAAATTGCTTCGAAGCTAATAGTTTGTGTGAGACAGCTATTCCCGTCTTCCAAGAATGTTTCAATAATTGAAATGAGAGTTTAGAACAAATTAACCATGATTGGATATAACAAAATATGCGTACTTGTATGCTAACTGTTGCAAGTTATTCCAAGTCCGGGAACCATGGTATGCGTACCCGTACGCGTACTGGTTGGTTAATGAAAGTCCGGGAACTTAGTATGCGTACTGGCGTAAGTCCAAGTTCCGGAGTTCAACTGAGTTTGGTGGTATGCGTGCCCATTGGCGTACTGGCGAACCCAAACTTAGTCCTGCCACTTAGGTATGCGTTCAATTTCGCATACTTAAGTAGGTTATGTTCTAAAATCGGGTTGTTCATGAACTAATACATTTATATAATAAGGAATGCAATCTTTTGCAAACCGTGGCTATAATGTTCATGAATTGATTCGAGTGATTCAAGATTTTGCTTCAATTGTGTCTTGTATACTTCTATGAGAATATAAACAATTGAACAACTCTAGAACTAGGTTCATTTGAGTCATTTGAACTAGTAATGGTTAAGATGAATAAGGTTGATATGAAAGTGTTCATATGGCTAACTTCGTTTAACTATTGTTGAGCCAACAAGGTGTACAAGTTTAGGTACGGTTACCCATATCTAAATGAAGTCACTTGTCATTTATGTGTAACAAGCTAAGTTCAATCTAACGGTTGAAAGATATTAGCTTGAGTCTAAATAGGTTTTCATCTAACGGTGAATATTGAATGCTTTGTTACCAAGGTAACATTTATTGCAAACCCTGATTTGAAGACTATATAAGGGAGAACTATAGCAACTGGGAAACCTAATCCCCACACCTCATGTGTGATACTAGTATCGACTAGAGTCGATTCTCCTTTAACCTAGGTTTTTCTAAAACCATTATAGGTTAACGACTTAAAGACTTCATTGGGATTGTGAAGCCAGACCTAACTATTTTTTCTGTAGTTGTGTGATCTGATCTTGCTTTTTTCCATCATATTGAGTACTATCTTCTTTAAGATTTGCTCGAGATTTAATCTCCGATAGGCAAGATAAAGAGTAGTCAAAAACATCTTCGTCTCATCGTTTGTGATTCCACAATATCTTGTTTCACTACCATACGATTAAGATTATTGTGAGGTGATTCATATTACTAGGCTGTTCTTCTGGAATATAAGTCTGGTGTATCAATTGGTTCCTGTTTACCTTGATTTATCAAAAGACAGAACAAAACCCTTAGGTATTTCTGTGGGAGATAGATTTATCTATTCAATAGACTTTTCTGTGTGAGACGGATTGGTTTATCAAGTCTTTGGGTCGTAGCAACTCTTAGTTGTGGGTGAGATCCGCTAAGGGAATCAAGTGCGTAGACTTCTGCTGGGATTCAGAGGCGTAAGGAACGCGACTGTACCTTGATCAGTGTGAGATTGGTTAGGGCTCAACTACATTCCAGTCTGAAGTTAACTTGGAGTAGGCTAGTGTATGTAGCGGCTTAATACAGTGTGGTGTTCAAATCTGGACTAGGTCCCGGAGTTTTTCTCCATTTGCGGTTTCCTCGTTAACAAAATTTCTGGTGTCTGTGTTATTTCTTTTCCACATTATATTTTATATATAATTAAAATATCACAGGTTGTGTGTAGTTCAATCAATTAGATAATCCAACCATTGGTTGTTGATATAAATTTATTGACACTTGAACATTGGTCCTTGGTACCGTTCAAGTTGTTTCACATAATAATCAGGCTCGCGGATTTCTATCTGTTTGATTTTTTGATTACATTGTGAAACAGAGATATCACTCTTAGATATATTTCTTGATTGAGCTCGCTTTATTAGTTGGTGCTCTCAAAATTATATTGGAGTTAGTCCATACAGATTGCTAAACGAAATATTGGGTGAGGTTGTTAGACCCCCGCTTTTTCAATTGGTATCAGAGCAGGCAAACACGTTTAAGACCTAATAAGTATGTGTTTGTAGCGATCTGACTCTATGGACAGAAGTGTTATCTAAGTAAACGTACCACAAGTCTTTGATGGCTCAAATTACTTATGGTGGAAAATTGCTATGCGTGCCTTTCTTCAAGCGCGTGATTTTCAATCATGGGTATATGTTGTTAATGGCTTCGATCCTCCAATGGTTACAGTAGACAGTGTTTCTATTGCAAAGGATATTGGTAGATACGAACCTAACGAGATTGTCGCTGCAAAGCAAAATTCTGACGGTTTAAATGCTATCATTCATGACATTACCCAGATCTTCAACACCATGTGACTACGTGCACCCGGTCTAAAGATACGTGGGATATCTTAGAAACTATATTCGAATGGAATACCTCTAAAAAGGAAGCTAGGCTTCAAAACCTAAATTCTGACTGGGAAAACCTTCATATGGATGATGAAGATTTATTTGATGAGTTCAATCACAAAGTGTCTGAAATTGTTAATGCATCTTTTGCGTTGGGTAAGACTATTCCTGAAAAGGACATTATGATGAAAATTCTCAGATCTTTACCAGCCAAATACAATTCTAAGAAACATGCCATCGTTGATACTCTATCCAAAAATACTTTGGTTGGAAAGTTAAAGATCTTTGATCATGAGACTGATTACTTGACAAAAGGGATATTGCTTTTAAAGCACAAAAGAACACAAAATTACTTGACAAAAGTAAATGTGTTGGCAACTATGTAGATGATCCCGTTGAGACTGATTCATCAGATGAAGATCTCGATAACTCGGTCTCTCTGATCACAAAACAGTTTAGAGATCTTCTTTTGAAGAGAAGTAAACGGTTCATCAGAGATAAGCCTAGATAATCAGTTAAACCTCACGACCGTGTTCCTCCTAAAAACAGCGACACAGTCGATACTGATGATGAGGATATGCCTCAGTGCTTCAAGTGTAAAGGTTTTGGTCATTTTTCCAATTAGTGTCTAAATCGTAGAAAATACACTGGGAACAAAGGTCTTGCCGCAACTCTTGATGAAATGTTTGATCACTATGATTCAAATGAAGATGAAAAATCATGTGTTGCGCTCCTTGCTGAAAATATTGATTTTGATAATTGTAGCAATACTCACATCAATCTTGATATTTTTCCTGGAGAAACTTTGTCAACTATTTTGGAGGATAAAATGGATTTTCCTCTGCCTACTGGAAATTCTATTTCTAAAATTTGAGGTACCACATTTTGTCTAGCAGCTTGCTCCGCCATGGTATCTGAACCATCCTCCATATTGACATGTTCGTATTGTACTTTTACGAGTCATGATCTCTATAAGTGTTACAAGTACAAACATAAAATAAGATATGTCAATAAACTTCAACGGAGAGCAAAACGATTAGCAAACAAGCTCAAAATTGTTCGGAAGCCTAATTCACATGAGGTAAGTAAAAAGCTCAATTCCTCTCTGAAAAAGTTATATTCTAAAGAACTAATTAGACCTCTCCGGAAAAGAACAAGGTCTAAACATTATGTGAAAAAGGGTATTCAGAATTCCATGCAGGAAGTGTATGGTGGACAGATTATTGTTCACCCCAACACAGCTTAATTATGTTGAAAGTGCATCTTGTCATGTGCCTGACTTCAAAGAGACAAGAGGTTGCACATTTCAGGTTTTAGGAAAAGTTTTTTTTTTGGTTGTTTTTTTTTGGTTGTTTTTCTTTGTTGATCTTTTCATATCATAAATTGGTATTAAAAAGAATTTCCTTTTTAATTAAAAAGGGGATAAAATCGACAATTCTACCTTCTTTAGGGTTATGAATTCGTCGTACTTGAATCCTACCCTGTATATAGGTTCTGTAATCCAACATTCCTTTTTCCTTCCTTAAAAACTCTTTTTTATCACAAGTTTGCTTGTAGAGCTTGCCTTGATAATTTCTCTCACAAACCCATATTAGTATGGAGACTCCAAGCATTATGACTTCTGATGGAAAAGAGGTTAATATGATTGTTAAGCCATCAATCATGAAGGAAAAAGATAAATCTCATGTATCCTCTTCCTTGAAAAGAAAACGAAGGAATGTGAGGAAACCAAGAGCTGTCCTTTCAAATCTTCAGAAGTTCTCTGGTGTTCTTGAAGAGTTGAAGAAAATAAGAAAGGAGATGCAGCAAATAAAGGCTATTGTTTTTAGGACTCTTGAAATTCAGAAGGCCCTGGTACGACATCAGTCAAGGAGGTTTGTTGAAATTGACTTCTTTCTTCATGAACCTTATGTTCCAATGATTGTTGACGACAAGGAGTTCGGGGACGATAAAGAATTCTTCAAAGGTCTTAATGTCTAGGAAACTTCTTTTGAGAATTTATTCTTGTGTTTTAAGAAGGATAACTAGGGTTTGGAATAGCAATTATTGTGAGTACACATAGCTATTGCCAACGATTTTCATATTGCAATGTTTTTAGATTTATTTATTTAAATTCTAAATTTGATTTGGAAGATGATTTTGCAGTATTAATCTTTATTGGTTTTATATATTGTAAATAATGTTATGGGATATGTGTGTTTGCGTGAACTATGGTTGTCCCATATATGTCAAAAGTTAAGTCTATTATATGTCATTATGCAAATATTGATGGAAGATAAAATGAACTTTTGATAACAAAGATTAAGTCTATGATATCATTATGCAAATATTAATTAAAATATAATGAATCTTTGAATATTCCACAATATTGATCTTTCCCTGATTCACTTCTATGTGAAAGTACTTTGCGGCTCCGTAAGTTCTCTTATGTTGAGCATTTTCGATTAAATTAATCACGGGTTCTCTTGTGGTTAATTTAATTGAGTTTTCTGGATACAAATTCATGTTTCATGTAATTTGTTAATGTCCAAAGAAATCCTTCTTTTCTTGTGAAAGTAAGGTCACTCTTGTTGTTATCTCGGGAATGCCATTTTATGGGGGAGAGTTTTTAATTGAACTTGTGCTTAATTGCCAAATCTTTATGGGGAGTGCGGTTGTGGAATATTGTAGGAGTTTTCTTGTATCTTTATAAACTCCTTGATGAATACACTAAGTTTCGACTATGTGAAATCATCGAAACAAAGTTGATATGTTCTCTTTTAGTCATGAAGTATCTCTATGAGAATTTTCATTATGTTCCCACTAGTTTTGGTCCCTTATCCAATTTATATTGATAAAAGGGGGGATAATTAATGTGTAGTTAACACTACAAATACATATGGTTTACGGATCATTATGTAAGGGGGAGTAGTTTTCATTATGAGATGAAGTATTGACTAAGGGGGGGTGATACATATCACCATAGTATTGCTGTCAAAGTTGTGATACAATTGGACTTTGATGCTGTGTAATAATACTATGACACTGTATAACAATGATTGAGAGATACTGTTTTCTCATTGTTATGGCTACGGATCTTCAACAACACTGATGCTGAGTTGAACACGTTCAGAATCAGTGGAGTACTTGGAAGTGACGAAGATTTCGAGTAATGTTGAAGAACCAAGGAAATCAAGCATTTGGATGAAAAGCTACAAAGTTTAGTTATTTTGTAATCCATATGTATTGATAGTTTTGTCACTAAAATTGACAAAGGGGGAGATTGTTAGAGCACTGCTCGGTCGAACTCGCAAGCGTTGCTATCTCAAGCTTGTTTGTCAAGTTTAGTTGCAAAAACTATAAGTCTTGATTTCTAGTCTACTTATAGCTAAGTCTCGGATTGGGATAGAAAGTGTAGTTGAGCTTTAGACTTCACGACGTTCATCGATTGAAGACGAAGAACTACTAAGATTGTGGAACTTAACCAATAAAAGGTATGTGGAGACTTGAACTCATCTATCACTCAAAAGTCTATCTACTCTATCTCCTATTTGAGACAAAAGTTGTACAGCTGATCGCAGTCGTAGGCGTCAAAAATAAATTACACTTTCTTACTACTCAAAATATATAATGAAGCAAGGGAAAGAAAGGATCATTCCCACAGAGAGGTCTAGAGTTGTCAATATGTTTTGGTTTCCTAAAAATAACACCGGGTTTTCTGATTTTTATAAAATTAAAACTACAATAAAAGCAAAGCACGCAAATCAAGGTTGTGAAATATTGGATAAAGGTTTCATCTTCAATTGTAAACAAGTTTTGAATGTATGAATAGAATTCCTATTTAATCTCGCTATCATCAAAAGCCCTAGAATATCTTATTGCAAGAATACTCCATAAATTTCCTAAGTCATCAACACACACATTAGAGCTGCGTATGTGAATTCTACCTAAAGAATAACCTAACGCCTTGCGCTAATTAAGTTCAATTCCTAGGAGCATTAAGTTTCAGAAATAGGCTAATCAATGCAATTGTAATACATTGCGCACACAATTCGAACAAAGGTCAATTTCTACATATGACTACAAGGATGTATCACTACAAACCATAATCATATCATGCTACTCGTATTCAAGGTTATCACTCGATGATGAACCCTAAAATAGCTATAGATATGGATGTGAGTTTAATTAATTCTAGACTTAACTAAACAAACATTCAATCATATTGCAATACATCAATCATGCAATTATTATAACCCCTAGAAATCAAACAATGATTTTGAGAGAAAACTAATTCATAAAAATCATAACTTGTTTTCAAAATCCAACTACATCTTTAACCAATAACAATAAATCAACTACTTGGGTTTTTGGAAATCATCACAAAGAGTTTAGAAGAATCTATGTGAAACCCTAGAAAACAAGTAAAAGCCTTCCTAATGGAGATATATAGGTTTAGAGAAAGAGTTTTCTATTTATATGTTTCTCCCATCCCAAAAGGATACTCTTTCCAAATTTAGGTCTTCTCAAAACCCATCTCCAAGTGGTCCACCAAGCCCATGTGTGGAAAATACCCGTGTGAAAATCTCTGTCCAAAATTGTCCATCGGAATTGACGACGTCATCGCCGGAATCTGGTCGCCGGTAGCCGGAATTTGTCACCGAAAATTTGTCTCTGGCCACCTGAGATATCTGAAACCGTCATCATGCAAATATGTACTCCCAGCAACTCATCTCTCCTTCTCTGCATTTCAAACATTCACAAGAATTATCCAAACCAATTCTTTATCTCTTGCGAAAACGTGCCCAAAAGTGTGACGCGTAGCTCATATGTCCGGCCGTCGACTCTTGCATCCAACACATACCCCCTTCATGATTCACTGAAACTTTACAATCCCCACTTTCGGTTCCAAAATCCGAAAACCGGAACTAGTACCACCAGCTCGCCATTCTTGCTCACTTTCCGCACTGTTTTTGCTGACTATTTATTTCCCTGCAAATTCTCCCATATGGCTCAGCTCAACTGCTGCAGCTCAGACCTGCGACATAGCACCATTAGCCATTCTCTACGGGCATTGTCCCTAACTGCATCTGCGCCGGCCTATAACTCCTTGTCACTTCAACAACAACACCGACTTCAAGCCTTTCAAACATTGCTTTGCTGCCATTTTCTTGTTCACCTGCAAAGACTACGCTTCTTCTCATCCCAAATGAAGGCAACAAAGACCACCGCAACTCCCAAATTTACTTCCATTTCCATCTCAGCTTATTAACCAAAACCACCAGAAAATGCAGCTAAAGCTCAGGCCTGGCTGTTGTGCCACCAGCTCTTGTCATTCTCCACAATTGTGGTCCTAACATACATCTATTCGCTCATATCATTATTCCTTCATTCAAGCCATTCCTCCACTGATTTAGCTACTTGCGGTACCAGCTCCGAAGCACTGTTACCTCCATAGATGCAACTGTCACAGCCAAGTACCTGTTCTGACATGCATCTCAACAATAATTATAGCACCACATTTCTTGAGATCCCATTCAACACAACCAGTTGCAACTCCGTTCCAACAATCTCCCCAGAATTCTTCGTCTCCACAGCTCTGTCAGTCCCTTCTCAGCACACAACACTGCTGCCTTCCTTGTGCATCTCTGCCATCATTCCCTGCCAAATACAACACTAAACTGCAGCTGCGATGTAATTCTCAGTTCATACTTGAGCTTCAACACCATTCATTCACATTCCATCCTTTCCTTGCAATCCATCTCCAGTAAACAATGCCACACCCTGCAAGTCAGATTCAACTACATTACCACAACTACAACTTCCAATATCTCAGCACCACCAACACACATCTGCTACTGGCAATAGCCACAGGAAACTCCATTGAGACAACATCATTATCATCCAACATCAATCGTCCCTCTATCTCGTTCAACCTTTCAATTCCCATCACAGCAGGCTCATCATTCACCGATCAGCACCAACAACTCGAGTTCAACTCTCGCCATTGCTGCCATGACAGAAACACCACAGCATCTCTGTTTCGTTCAGTAAACGGCGAACTTCATTCTCCATCAATCACCACTGCCGATAATGAATGGCAGCAGCATCACCGATTCGCTATAATACAGCAGCCAGCAAAACACGATCAATATCTTAGCTTCATTGTCATACACTCATTTTCCTTCTCGTTCTCGTCTCCCTGTCCATCAACGGGCTCCACCATTATGGCCATTCTCGTTCTTAGCAATCATTCCCAGCAATATCGATTACAGACATCTTCCGACATCACCATCACTGCCATCAATGGCAGCAGTCCCTTCGTACACAATCGATCAGGCCATTTTACAATCACTTCTCGTGCAGTTCTGGTGATGCAAGCTTCTGGTGACTTCTCAGGCCATTCCAACTCCTTTCAAACCCTTCAAACGAAATCGCAGCTTCACTAGATACCCATTTGTGCCATTCTCATAACCTAACACCTATAACCATTGCAGCGACCACCATTCCCCAGATTTACATCATCAATACAGTCTCAGATTCACTAATTCAGTCACCATCAACATCTTCATATCCCTGATTTCAAACCCTAACTTCCCTGTTAATCGATCCAGCCTTGACTCCAACACAAACCCATTTCATTCTTTGCTCAATTACCAGCAACAATTACTCAATTTCTTCATAATTCTTCATCACCCCATCGATCTCTTCCATTTCAAACCACCAGAAGCCCTTTTCTTCCTTACTCTTAATCGCTGGCAACAATTCTCAACTCTCGAGCCACGAACTGTAACTTCTCTCTCGGTTTCAGGTGATGTATGATACACGACTAATGATAAGAGAAGTGATTTCTCTAGATTTTAGGTTCTGTGTAGGAAACTGGTTTTGGATTTAGACACCCAAGCTCTATATCGACCCCAGAATGACTCCAGGCACCATATCTTGGATACATGCCACTAAAAGTGTTGTTGTAAGAAAGTGGTTGTCCTTATCCTCCAATGTGCTCCCAATATCATCCGTCTGTGAAGCGACGACTCTCACCTTCTTGCTCTAAATGAGTGATTTTTTCATATTTTTGCTCATAATGACTCCATTGCACCTAATAACTCAAAACTAAACATAAGGGATGCAATTCACAAGGATAATAGCAAAGAAAGCATAAATACTAGATATACAATTAGGTGTTTTACAACACCTATCAAATTCCCCCACACTTAGACTTTGCTAGTCCTCGAGCAAACCAAACAAAACAATTCTAAAACATACATACAACTCCGTGTCGTCGAGGCTACGGTCACTTTTAGCATAAATAACAAGCCTTTAAACCCCTAGGTGTCCCTAGTGACGAGTTATAGTCTCGTGAGGGTTTACTAGAGATATACCCACAAAACCTATGTTTCCAACTTACTAGTTCTCCGTAATAATAACATCCAAAGCGCTAAGAAGACATAGAAATTCTGCACACTAGTCATAAGAAGTTAGACACATAAATGAACACAATCTCATCCTTAAAAGTTGAGAGAGAAATAACCATCCCTTATCGAAAGAAATTCGGGTTCGGAGTGATCAAAAGTCTCGACTCTGCCTCACAAGAAAGGGTTTTATGATATTGCTCTCAATAATAAACAGCTTTTTATGGGTCACACATGTGTCCAGGTAGGAATTAAGAGAGAATCCTGCGGCACCTTGAATGGTAAGAAGGCATAACCCTCCGAATCGTTTTGAAAACCCACATCTTTTTCTAATTTTGAAAACCCATTTTTCTGACGATCTCTAAGAAAGGAAATCAACCATTTAACAAAGGTGGGAATATGCTTACTTACCTCGTTATCCGTTCGATGTGCAGCTAGCACCACTCTCACAGCATCCATAGAAACGTCTTCGGTCTTCAATCCGTGTCTTCATCTTCGTCTTCGGTCTTCAACTGTCGATGATGAAATCTTGAACTTCGTAGAATCTTGACAATGTAATTCTTTCCTCTAATTCCTTGTTGCTTGAAACTTCACTATAGATATTCCTTCTTCCATTGGCTTTATTAAAAGAACAAAACTAAAAACGAACTATACAAATCCAAAATATGATACAATGAATTTTTCTTGTCTCTCTTTTTTTTTTTCTTTTTTTTTTCAATTTTTTTTTTGTTTTTTCTTTTTTTTTCAATTTTTCAATTTTTTTTTTTTTGAAGACAAGAGAAATAAACACAAACTGAAAATAAAAATAAAAATGTAAGTACAAAGGCCATGGTGTAAGTACTTTACCGCTTAATTCTTCACAACTTGTATGTCTCGATATCATAAACTTCTCGAACTCTCATCTTGATAATCTTCACTCTTGTACAATAGTGTTCAACTTATAAAAATTCTGCTCTTTATATTGTTGCTTGTAAACCTCGAACGTCTTCAACTTTCCTTCAAATTTGTGATGCTCCTCTTGTTGATGATGATGGTGTTTCTATGGACCTGTTGGTGTAGAGAGAGATAAAGTGGATGGTGCTAACTGCGAACAAGATTACAAGTGGTATGTAAGTTAGCAATTCGATGTCACCATCATGATTGACAAAATAGCACTCAAGAGATCAAAATAGTGCTTCTATGGTGGGAGGTTAGGCAGCTCACCATTCTGCCCTGGAATTTACGTACGGTGACACACACTCTAAAAGCACATATTTAGACAGGTACAAAGAATTGAAGGTCGGTGCCTCACATGATGTAACTTGGATAGTCTCCACTATAGGGGACCACTACTCTAATACCAAATTCAGTCTGCACCTTATTTGCCACTGGCATGGTTAAATCCAACTTTAACTCTCATACAAGTAAGAAACCCGATCATGTTCTCTGTCATCTCTAAGTTCAGTCACTCTTATGAGATTCTCGATGTAATCTTAGCGACATGTATACTATGTGACTCTAAACTAACTACAAGTTGGATTTTTCTTATTCACTAATTACACAAAAGTTGAAAAATTTGAAAAACTTACAACGCAAATGCTTAACCACTCCCCCACACTTAAACTTTACATTGTCCTCAATGTAAATTGAATCGTCCAAAAGAAAGTCAAGGTGGGAAATCTTATAACAATATGCGACAAGAAATCAGAAAAAATAAAAACAAGACAAGAAAAAAAAACTAAAAACAAGACAAGAAAGAAATACAAGACAAGAAATACTCATCCGATGGGTTGCCTCCCATTTAGCGCTTGGTTTAAAGTCGTCAGCCCGACTATCTCCTTGCAAGATTCATTCCCCATATACCAACAATCGGAAAAGTTGGGGATCCTTCCATAGAACTTTTTGCAAACACAAAAATATTAGTAATATAAAACAGAAATAAAGCTATGAACCGATAAAAGCGTCCCCCACACTTATTCTTGTCCACACTTGGAGGTGTATAAAGAATATAGAAGTCGGGGACTACCACAGTTTCTTGTTCCAAAACCTGCATAGTATGAGAATCAAGTATCTCTAATGGCGGAAAACGAGAAACAAAGTCATTCAACAATATTATCGAAGCACATACATTCAAACCAATAAGAGGTAAAGGAGAAGAAACAATAGGCAACGGGTTAGACAAACCTTACACAATCTCTTGTATCACGGAATCCTCTTCATCCTTGAAAAACTCAAGTGAATAATTCACCTCATGTATATCATGGTCCTCTATCAAACCTTGCAACCATTCTTCGTCCGTTTCTGCCTTAACCAAAGTTGCGACATAAACATCATCATTACAATCATTTGCAAGCTCAATTGGGTCTTCCACAATATTGGTCAAACCGGTCTCATTCTCAACATACTCCTCTTTATTAGACTCAAACCTTGTTGCAAGGAAGTTTTGTAACACACTAGTTTCATCATACTCATGTACCTTTTGAATAGGTGTTTGATCATTATAAAGATCAAGAGTTGAGTCAACTACACTAATGTCATCAAATATCTCCAAAGGTTGGTCCTTTTCAACATAATCATCTTCGTCTTCATTTTCAGACTCACCATAATAAGAATCGTCGTCGGTTTCCCAACCCTTATCACGACGTCGTTTAAGTTCCATATGAATGTTCCTACTAATTTCATCGACAAGATCTTCCGAGGCTCCATCATCTTCCAACTTGTATAATTTCTGCGCAAGTTTCTTGACGTTCACACGCTTACCACCGTTGGCTACAATAGGTTCTCTTTCCCATGGCTCTTCCCTTTGAATGGGTGAATGATCATAACTACGATCTGGAGTCGGGTAAGAATGCGACGTTCTCTCTATTACGGTCAAGTTGGTCTAGTCTTTGTTGCATGTCTTGTAATCCATTCAAAATCTGCATACAACTCGAATAAAGCCAATTAGAAGTAGAATTATCCCACCTAGGTGCTTGACTTACATACCCACTACAAGGTTGTTGTTGGTATGTATGAAAATCACCATAAGGTTCTCTAGGATATGCATCATAGCCAATAAATTGGTTTTGATTGTATCCCATAGATGGTGGGTAATTGTCATAGTGTTGAGGTTGGTGAAAACCGTATCCATTGCTCCAATATGCTCCGTCCATAGTAAGTACCTGAAGCAAGAGTTCTCAAAACTATGTCAAAACCAGAAAATAAGAATATAAAACAAAAACTAAAAACAAAACAAAAATAAGAAACCAAAAACAAGTGACAACCGCTGCCTCCCCGGCAACGGCGCCAAAATTTGATCGCAGTCGTAGGCGTCTAAAATAAATTACACTTTCTTACTACTCAAAATATATAATGAAGCAAGGGCAAGAAAGGATCTTTCCCACGGAGAGGTCTAGAGTTGTCAATATGTTTTGGTTTCCTAAAAATAACACCGGGGTTTTCTGATTTTTATAAAATTAAAACTACAATAAAAGCAAAGCACGCAAATCAAGGTTGTGAAATATTGGATAAAGGTTTCATCTTCAATTGTAAACAAGTTTTGAATGTATGAATATAATTCCTATTTAATCTCGCTATCATCAAAAGCCCTAGAATATCTTATTGCAAGAATACTCCATAAATTTCCTAAGTCATCAACACACACATTAGAGTTGCGTATGTGAATTCTACCTAAAGAATAACCTAACGCCTTGCGCTAATTAAGTTCAATTCCTAGGAGCATTAAGTTTCAGAAATAGGCTAATCAATGCAATTGTAATACATTGCGCACACAATTCGAACAAAGGTCAATTTCTACATATGACTACAAGGATGTATCACTACAAACCATAATCATATCATGCTACTCGTATTCAAGGTTATCGCTCGATGATGAACCCTAAAATAGCTATAGATATGGATGTGAGTTCAATTAATTCTAGACTTAACTAAACAAACATTCAATCATATTGCAATACATCAATCATGCAATTATTATAACCCGTAGAAATCAAACAATGATTTTGAGAGAAAACTAATTCATAAAAATCATAACTTGTTTTCAAAATCCAACTACATCTTTAACCAATAACAATAAATCAACTACTTGGGTTTTTGGAAATCATCACAAAGAGTTTAGAAGAATCTATGTGAAACCCTAGAAAACAAGTAGAAGCCTCCCTAATGGAGATATATAGGTTTAGAGAAAGAGTTTTCTATTTATATGTTTCTCCCATCCCAAAAGGATACTCTTTCCAAATTTAGGTCTTCTCAAAACCCATCTCCAAGTGGTCCACCAAGCCCATGTGTGGAAAATACTCGTGTGAAAATCTCTGTCAAAAATTGTCCGCCGGAATTGATGTCGTCATCGCCGTAATCTGGTCGCCGGAATTTGTCACCGGAAATTTGTCTCTGGCCACCTGAGATATCTGGAACCGTCAGCATGCAAATATGTACTCCCAGCAACTCATCTCTCCTTCTCTGCATTTCAAACATTCACAAGAATTATCCAAACCAATTCTTTATCTCTTGCGAAAACGTGCCCAAAAGCGTGACGCGTAGCTCATATGTCCGGCCGTCGACTCTTGCATCCAACACATACCCCCTTCGTGATTCACTGAAACTTTACAATCCCCACTTTCGGTTCCAAAATCCGACAACCGGAACTAGTACCACCAGCTCGCCATTCTTGCTCACTTTCCGCACTGTTTTTGCTGACTGTTTATTTCCCTGCAAATTCTCCCATATGGCTCAGCTCAACTGCTGCAGCTCAGACCTGCGACATAGCACCATTAGCCATTCTCTACGGGCACTGTCCCTAACTGCATCTGCGCCGGCCTATAAATCCTTGTCACTTCAACAGCAACACCAGCTTCAAGCCTTTCAGCCATTGCTTTCGCTGCCATTTTCTTGTTCACTGCAGCACCACAGTTCTTCTCATCCCAGCTGAAGGCAACATCACCACTGCAACTCCCAAATTTACTTCCATTTCCATCTCAGCTTATTAACCAAAACCACCAGAAAGTGCAGCTAAAGCTCAGGCCTGGCTGTTGTGCCACCAGCTCTTGTCATTCTCCACAATTGTGGTCCTAACATACATCTATTCGCTCATATCATTATTCCTTCATTCAAGCCATTCCTCCACTGATTTAGCTACTTGCGGTACTCAGACTCCGAAGCATCTTGTTACCTCCATAGCCGCAATCATCACAACCAAGTACTGCTTCGACATGCATCTCAACAATAATTATAGCACCACAGTTCTTGAGATCCCATTCAACACAACCAGCCTGCAACTCGCTTCCAACAATCTCCCCTGCATTCTTCGTCTCCACAAACTCTCGCTCGGTCCTTCTCAAGACACAACACTGCTGCCTTCCTTGTGCATCTCTGCCATCATTCCCTGCCAAATACAACACTAAACTGCAGCTGCGATGTAATTCTCAGTTCAGACTTGAGCTTCAACACCATTCATTCACATTCCATCCTTGCCTTGCAATCCATCTCCAGGAAACAATGCCACACCCTGCAAGTCAGATTCAACTACATTACCACAACTACAACTTCCAATATCTCAGCACCACCAACACACATCTGCTACTGGCAATAGCCACAGGAAACTCCATTGAGACAGCATCATTATCATCCAACATCAATCGTCCCTCTATCTCGTTCAACCTTTCAATTCCCATCACAGCAGGCTCATCATTCACCGATCAGCACCAACAACTCGAGTTCAACTCTCGCCATTGCTGCCATGACAGAAACACCACAGCATCTCTGTTTCGTTCAGTAAACGGCGAACTTCATTCTCCATCAATCACCACTGCCGATAATAAATGGCAGCAGCATCACCGATTCGCTATAATACATCAGCCAGCAAAACACGATCAATATCTTAGCTTCATTGTCATACACTCATTTTCCTTCTCGTTCTCGTCTCCCTGTCCATCAACGGGCTCCACCATTATGGCCATTCTCGTTCTTAGCAATCATTCTCAGCAATATCGATTACAGACATCTTCCGACATCACCATCACTGCCATCAATGGCAGCAGTCCCTTCGTACACAATCGATCAGGCCATTTTATAATCACTTCTCTTGCGCTCGGTGATGCAAGCTTCTGGTGACTTCTCAGGCCATTCCAACTCCTTTCAAACCCTTCAAACGAAATCGCAGCTTCACTAGATACCCATTTGTGCCATTCTCATAACCTAACACCTATAACCATTGCAGCGACCACCATTCCCCAGATTTACATCATCAATACAGTCTCAGATTCACTAATTCAGTCACCATCAACATCTTCATAGCCCTGATTTCAAACCCTAACTTCCCTGTTAATCGATCCAGCCTTGACTCCAACACAAACCCATTTCATTCTTTGCTCAATTACCAGCAACAATTACTCAATTTCTTCATAATTCTTCATCACCCCATCGATCTCTTCCATTTCAAACCACCAGAAGCCCTTTTCTTCCTTACTCTTAATCGATGGCAACAATTCTCAACTCTCGAGCCACGAACTGTAACTTCTCTCTCGGTTTCAGGTGATGTATGATACACGACTAATGATAAGAGAAGTGATTTCTCTGGATTTTAGGTTCTGTGTAGGAAACTGGTTTTGGATTTAGACACCCAAGCTCTATATCGACCCCAGAATGACTCCAGGCACCATATCTTGGATACATGCCACTAAAAGTGTTGTTGTAAGAAAGTGGTTGTCCTTATCCTCCAATGTGCTCCCAATATCATCCGTCTGTGAAGCGACGACTCTCACCTTCTTGCTCTAAATGAGTGATTTTTTCATATTTTTGCTCATAATGACTCCATTGCACCTAATAACTCAAAACTAAACATAAGGGATGCAATTCACAAGGATAATAGCAAAGAAAGCATAAATACTAGATATAAAATTAGGTGTTTTACAACACCGATCAATAGCTATATAGACTTCGATTATACACATTTGATATTTCGAGCTGAGTTTAACTCGCTTACATTTTTCTCGAAATATGTGTTGGTAAGCTTTTTATTTAACCAAGTTCATCTTATATTCTTGACGAAAGTCAAAATATGATCATGTGAAAGTCGCCTGGTAACATCTTACATGATTTGTGTGAGACAGTCATTTGGTGTAGACTCGGAATGTTTCGTATTGATCATTCGATCACTTGAAAATTGCTTCGAAGCTAATATTTTGTGTGAGACAGCTATTCCCGTCTTCCAAGAATGTTTCAATGATTGAAATGAGAGTTTAGAACAAATTAACCATGATTGGATATAGTACAGTATGCGTACTTGTATGCTAACTGTTGCAAGTTATTCCAAGTCCGGGAACCATGGTATGCGTACGCGTACTGGTTGGTTAATGACAGTCCGGGATCTTAGTATGCATACCCGTTCGCGTACTGTCGTAAGTCCAAGTTCCAGAGTTTAACTGAGTTTGGTGGTATCCGTACCCGTTCGCGTACTGGCGAACCCAAACTTAGTCCGGCCACTTAGGTATGCGTACATGTTCGCATACTTGGATAGGTTATGTTCTAATAGATTAATATAATAAGGAATGAAATCTTTTGCAAATCGTGGCTATAATGTTCATGAATTGATTCGAGTGAATCAAAATTGATTTTGCTTCAATTGTGTCTTGTATACTTCTATGAGAATATAAACAATTGAACAACTCTAGAACTAGGTTCATTTGAGTCATTTGAACTAGTTATGGTTAAGATGAATAAGGTTGATATGAAAGTGTTCATATGGCTAACTTCAGTTAACTATTGTTGAGCCAACAAGGTGTACACGTTTAGGTATGGTTACCTATATCTAAATGAAGTCACTTTTCATTTGTGTGTAACAAGCTAAGTTAAATCTAATGGTTGAAAGATATTAGCTTGAGTCTAATTAGGTTTTCATCTAACGGTGCATTTTGAATGCTTTGTTACCAAGGTAACATTGATTGCAAACCCTGATTTGAAGACTATATAAGGGAAAACTCTAGCAACTGGGAAACCTAATCCCCACACCTCCTGTGTGATACTAGTTCCGACTAGAGTCGATTCTCCTTTAACCTAGGTTTTTCTAAAACCATTATAGGTTAACGACTTAAAGACTTCATTGGGATTGTGAAGCCAGACCCAACTATTTTTTATGTAGTTGTGTGATCTGATCTTGCTGTTTTCCATCGTATTGAGTACTATCTTCTTTAAGATTTGCTCGAGATTTAATCTCTGATAGGCAAGATAAAAAGTTGTCACAAACATCTTCGTTTAATGCATCAATTGGTTCCTTTTCACGTTGATTTATCAAAATACGGAACAAAAACCTTAGGTATTTATGTGGGAGACATATTTATCTATTCAATAGACTTTTATGTGTGAGACATATTGGTTTATCAAGTCTTCGACTTTGGGTCGTAGCAACTCTTTGTTGTGGGTGAGATCAGCTAAGGGAATCAAGTACGTAGAGTCCTGCTGGGATTCAGAGGCGTAAGGAACGCGACTGTACCTTGATCACTGTGAGATTGGTTAACACTCAATTACATTCCAATCTGAAGTTAACTTGGAGTAGGCTAGTGTCTGTAGAGGCTTAATACAGTGTGGTGTTCAAATCTGGACTAGGTCCCGGGGTTTTTCTCCATTTGCGGTTTCCTCGTTAACATAATTTCTGGTGTCTGTGTTATTTCTTTTCCGCATTATATTTTCTATATAATTGAAATATCACAGGTTGTGCGTAGTTCAATCAATTAGATAATCCAACCATTGGTTTGATATAAATTGATTGACACTTGAACATTGGTCTTTGGTACCGTTCAAGTTGTTTCACATAATAATCAGGCTCGTGGATTTCTATATGTTTGATTTGCTGATTACATTGTGAAATAGAGATATAACTCTTAAATATATTTCTTGACTGAGCTCGCTTTATTAGTTGGTGCTCTCAGAATTATATTGGAGTTAGTCCATACAGATTGCCAAATGAAATATTGGGTGAGGTTGTTAGACCCCCTCTTTTTCAGTTGCTATTTGTTTTCTAAAGGACGAGCAAGAACCAAGTTACACTTGGGCGCTACAACAAGTGAAAGTGAACTACCGAGATGATGATATCCCCAGGGTTATAGTGACGGACAATGAAGTAACATTAATAAACGCAATAGAGAAAGTGTTCTCATTAGCACATAATGTTAGAGCATAGCTCGGTAACCTACCAAGCGTTGGTATGTCAAGTTTGGTTGTCATATTTTAGTATAAAACTCATCTAGAGTCGCTTGATTAAATACTAGAGTCAACTTCGTTTAGGTTAGACTAGAAAGTCTAGGATTGTTGAGATGTACAAGTATTACTCCGAAGACCTGAAGAATGTGAAGAAGTAACGACTAAAACGAGGACATCATCCTTCCACTTGAGGTTAGTAATATTGACTTGATCTTGTTTCCATTTCTAACACATCTTTCAATTCATATTATATTAAGAACATAACATGCGAAGCTGTATATAAATAATACTCTAGTGGTTAGACTTTGTCATATCATTATGATCAAAGTGTCAAGGAACTTATTGAATTACGAAGCATAAACACTTATCTTTTGGAACTTCGTAAATATGACATCAACATAATCTTTGTATGTAGTCTCTTGATTATGTGTAAGATATACGTATGATTTCACCCTAGGAAACAATGTTTTATAAAATTTATTTAAAAGAAGTACATATATGATCTTGTTTCATAATCGAAAGGAAATCATGATTGGTCAGGCTTTTTATTGAATATCTTTTGAATGACCAATATAAGATGACAAGGTAGAACCTATCTAAATTTGTTGAGATTTGAGGTATAACCGGTCATAGCCTATACTGTATAGGATGTTGTAATCGGTCACAAGCTACTTTGTGAAGCATGGTGTAACCGTTCACAAGCTACATTTGGAAGTTAGTTGTAATCGGTCACAAGCTACCGTTTGGAAGCAAGGTGTAACTGGTCACAGGCTAATTTGGAAGTTAGTTCTAATCGGTCACAAGTTTCTCTGGGAACCAAGGTGTAACCGATCACAAGCTAACTCGGGAAGTAAGGTGTAACCTATCACAAGCAACCTCTGGGAAGCAAGGTGTAACCGGTCACAACCTGGTTTGAGAAGCATGGTATAACCGATCACAACTTACATTGTGAGGTTGGTACAACCTATCCCAAGGAGCAAAACAGAGTTTCCAATATTCATATATCTCTTTATGTTTTGTGTGAAGCTTGGAATTAGGGTTTGCTGAGAAACTTCTAGATGTCGACATTATTTGAACATGTATAGAACTCTTATCATTGATTGTTCAAATATATTCCTTGATACTCAAGGTGATCCCAGGCCCGAAAAATTGAAAAGCATTTAATTATGATTTTCATAATATATATTTTAATTACCAGCAATTAAAGCATATCCTATGGAAAATATTATTAGTTAATGTGCTAGACTAATAATAAAAGTTTTCTAAGGGAGTTTTTGGAAATATGGTTTGGTAATTAATAAGAAATAGGAAAACCGGAATTAGGTACTTTAATGTGAATATCTTGAAAATATTTTCGGTTTTGGAATTTCCTTGTTGTCCAAACAACCGGTCTATAAATACTTGAGTTTGCAAGAGCCAGTCAAACTTCATTCTTGTCGTTTCTGGTGGAGCCGTCTATTTGGAGAGGAAAGTAGCCTAATTAGGCGAAATCTCTTACGACCGCTCGTTTAAAGTTCAAACCTTTTTGCGAACCAACCGAACGCAAAGTCGGTTACAAGAAAAAAATTTCATTCCAGCCGAACTATTCTTCGTGTTCTTCCTATCAGAAAGTTCGGTTGCAAACTAGGGTTTTTTCTAAACTACTCATAGCCGAACAACTCACTGTAACTTCCATTTCAGCCTTATTTTGACGATTTCTACTCAATTTAACAAATCAAAATCGAATTAAAAGTAATGGGTTTATGGAAAAATACCCGCGGATTTGCATATTGATAGAATCAGGTTTCTTCTTGCGTCTTTGATACTCTATTCGGACTTTACCTTGATGTTCCACTTCTTCTCCAATTTGATTTGGGAGATTTGCTAGGTGTGCTAGATTCGGACCTACACTCTCGACTCTTTGGGTTTTCTTTCGAAGCGGCATTTTTATATCCGATTGATTAGTCGACGATGAAAATTTTATGAATCGGCGATTAGTTGATGATGAATAATGGTTAAAATATGGAAGAAGATTGAAAAAAAATTCTCTCTGGTTTTTTCGGCTAGATTAGAGGAGGATGGGTTTTGATTTTTTGGGTAATGAATTAGATATATATTTGGGTGGTTATATATAATTTAAATTAGAGAAAAAGGTAAATTAGTAATCTCCACTCTTTAGGACACCCCTTATGACTGTAGGGCAGGTGGCCTAATACCCGATTGATTAATCGACGATGAAAATTTTATGAATCGGCGATTAGTTGATGATGAAAAATGGTTGAAATACAGAAGAAGATTGAAAAAAATTTCCTCTCTGGTTTTTTCGGCTAGGTTAGAGGAGGATGGGTTTTGATTTTTTGGGTAATGAATTAGATATATATTTGGGTAGCTATATACAATTTAAATTAAAAAAAAAAGGGTAAATTAGTAATCTCCACTCTTTAGGACACTCCTTATAACTGTAGAGCAGGTGGCCTAATAAAACAACGGTCAAAAAAAAAAAAGGTTGGTCCCCAAAAAGTCGTTCTTTATTTTATACAAGATATAAGATTTAACATTTAAAACGGAATTACTGATTAACATCACAAATGTCCTCTTTGATCCTAGTTTGCTATGTTAGAGGAGAAATTATCAAAATATACATGATCGAAACCTTTAGATCATACCTTCTTAGTCTGGATGCCAGCTATCCTGTTGCATCATCTTTTACCATAGTTACAAAACGAGAAAATATTTTTCGACAGAAATTGTTTAATTCCAAGGACAAATACTTGATTAACCCAATGATTATAGATAAGTTCAGTTATTGGTTTGACTAGTCATTGACCATCTGATTCAAAAAATACTTTGGTGAATCCCAAGTTTCTTGACCGAAAAATGGCTTCCTTCATAGCCAGGCATTCTATTTGTTCTGCACCCTGATCAATATTTAGTACTCCTCCATCAACATAACATCGTTTTGCGCCGTAACAGATTCCTGCAAAATCTACAATATTTTGTCTAATGATTTCAATTATCTTTATTTATTACAATAGTCATTTATATTAATCTTCATAACTCATTTTTGTAGGAGGAATCTATTTGTGTTCCTGCACACTCGTAAGAGAGCTAGTATCAAGTTTTATAATCGATAACTAAAATAAAAATGTAAATTCTGGTTTCCCACCAACGGTACTATCCAGACGCTTCTTGATCCCATAGAAGTCTTTAAACTAGCGGACATAAGATGTTAGAGCATGGCTCGGTTGAACCCACCAAGCGTTGGTATGTCAAGTTTGGTTGTCATATTTTAGTGAACCCAAACTCATTTAAAGAGTCTCTTGATTATTTACTAGAGTGAACTTCGTATAGGTTAGCTTGAAAGTATTAGGATATGAGACATTACAAGTATTACGTGAAGACTTGAAGAATTTTAAGAAGTAAGGAGCTACAACGCTGACATCATCCTTCCACTTGAGGTTAGTAATATTTGACTTGAACTATTTCATTCCCTAACGTATCTTTCAAGTCGTGCATATTGAAAACATAACTGCGAAGCTGTGAATGATTATACTCTAGTTAGACATAGTATTAAGGAATTACAATACGAAGTATAACGTCTATCTTTTGAACTTCGTATATAAGACATCGACATAATCGTATGAATGCTATTGTGATTATGTATGGGTATGGGTGAAGATTTCGTCCTAGGAAACAATGTTTTTACATTCGTTTAAAGGAAGTAAAATTCATAAACTTGTTTTGTGAATCGAAAGGTAAATCGCTAGGCTTATTAGTATTGTTATTCATTGCAAATCTTTGGATTACCAATATGTGTGTTTAGTATAACCGCTCATAACTTGTTTATGTATCTTGGTAAAGCTATTCACAAGGACTGACTTTTGTATTGGTATGAATTTTATTAGTGAAACCGATCTTAAGTAATCACCTGAGATGGTATGATCGATATGTTGTAATTGGTATGACCAACTTTAGACATTGGGGAACCGATCCTAGTAAGAGGTGCAATCGATCACAAGCAAGGGGAATCGATCCTTGTAAGAGGTGCAACAAGTTTTAGTTATTAGTAACCGATCCTATGACTTGTGCATCCGATTGCAAGTTAAATACCATAAATATGTGGTAACCGATCCTAGTACCTAGTCAACCAAATTTTGGAAAGCTAGTGTGACCGATCCTAGTACCCACATGGAGGTAGAACCGAAACTTGTTTTGGTATAACCGTGAAACCCATGATTGGTGATTTGATAGGATAATCAATCACATAGTTCTTGGAAGTCAGATGAACCAATTCTAAACTTATTTGGAAGTGTGGCAAATCGGTTCCAAGATTGTAAATATGAAAAGGATTTACAAAGTAAAGATGTCGACATACTTTGAACATGTGCAGTAACTCTTATCTTTTATTGTTCAAAGATATTCCTTAATAGCTAAAGGAGAATCCCGGATCGAAATAAATTGAGAATATTTTAATTAAGGTTTTTAGTTTTATATGCTTTTAATTTCCAAAGAATTAAAATGCATATCTTTAGAAAATAAAAATTGGTAATGTGCATTTACTAATTGGAGATTTTCTACTGAGATTTCGGTCAATATTTGGACAAAGCATTTCCAGGAATTATGGAAACCGAATTTGGAAATCTATTGCATATCTTGAGAATAATTTCGGTTTTGGAAATTCCTTGGTGTCCAAACTTCCTTGGTCTATAAATATTGAAGTTTGCATTTCGAGCAAACTAATCCTCAAAGCCAGCAAAACTACCTAGTTGTGTTGTTACTGGTGGAACCGTCTATTCGGAGAGGAAAGTACCCTAATTAGGCAAAATCTCTTACGACCGCTCGTCTTAAAGACTTCTTTGGGATTGGTAAGCTCTACGAGTACCGTTGGTGGGAAACTAGATAATTGCAGTTTATCAATCCTAATTTCATTACACAATCTAGTAACAAGTTACAAAGACGGTGTCTATGTCGCAGTTACGAAGTTCAAAACATAAGCGCTATACATCGTAATTAAATATACCAAACTTGTATACAACTTGTATATTCTTCCTTGACACTTTTATCCTAATAAGATAATCAAGTCTCTAATACTACAGTTTCATATTTATAAATTTGCATATTATACTTTCAATCTAAACGACTTGAAAGTAACATAGATAAAAATGGAAACAAGTCAAGTCTTGTATTACTAACCTCGAGCAGAAGGATGATGTGTTTGCTGTTGTCGATACGTCTTCGGATTCTCCGGGCCTTCGAGTAATACTTGTATGTCTCAACTGTTAGAGCACTGCTCGTTCGAACTCACATGCGTTGCTATCTCAAGCATGTTTGTCAATGTTAGTGATCAAAACTATAAGTCTTGATTTCTAGCCTATTTATATATGTCTCGGACTAGGACATAGATTGTGTAGTTGAGCTTAGACTTCACGTCGTTCATCATTTGAAGACGAAGAACTACTAAGGGGAGCTTACGGAATTTCATCGACAAAAGGTATGTGGAGACTGAAACTCATCTATCACTTGGAAAGTCTATTTATACCCTATCTCCTATATTAAGACATAAGTCGTATTACGATATAGTTTTCTACATACACATTTGAGATTTCGAGCTGAGTTTATCTCGCTTACATATTTCTCGAAATATGTGTTGTCAAGCTTTCGCTTCGACCAAGTTCATCTTATATCATGTGAAAATTTCCGAGTAACATCTTACATGGTTTGTGTGATACAATCATTTGGTGTAGTCTTGGAATGTTTCGTTATGATTATTTCGATAACTTGAAAATTGGTTTGATGCTAATAGTATGTGAAAACGACTATTGTCATCCTCTAAGAAAGTTTCAATTATTGAAATAAGAGTTTAGAACACATAACCATTATTGGATTTGTCATGTTGTGCACTCTTGCACATACGTAATCCATGTCCAGGAACCATAGTATGCGCACCCGTTTGCGTACCTGTTGGTTTGAGAAATCTGGGAACCTAAGTATGCGTACACGTTTGCGTACTGGCGTACAGGTTTAAGTCCGAGAATTTCTGATGGGATTGAAAGTTCGCGTACCCGTGCGTACTGGCGAAACCCAATCTTAGTCCGGGTATTTCAAGTATGCGTACACGTTTGCATACTTGAAGGTTAAAGTTCTAAAATCGGTTATGAACATGAACATAAACATTTATATAATAAGGAATGCAATCTTTGAAACCGTGGCTATAGTGTTCATGATTGATTTGAGTGAATCAAACCGATTTTGCTTCGATTGTGTTCTTGTATAATTCTATGAGAATATAGCAATTGAACAACTCTTTAACTAGTTTCATTTGAGTCATTTGAACTAGTTATGGTTAAGATGAATAAGGCTGATATGAGAGTAATCATATGGCTAACCTCGGTTAACTATTTGTGAACCAACATGGTGTACACATTTGGGTATGGTTACATAAACCTAAATGAGGGTACATTTAATTTGTGTGTAACAAGCTAAGTTCGATTTAACGGCTGAAAGAAATTAGCTTGGTTGAATCAGGTTTTTCATCTGACGGTGAATATTGAATGCTTTGTTACCAAGGTAACATGGATTGCAAACCTGATTTGAAAACTATATAAAGGAGAACTCTATCAACTGGGAAAACTAATCCCCACACCTCATGTGTGTTACTAGTTGCATAAACTAGAGTCGATTCTCCTTTAACCTTAGGTTTCTATCGAGACCATGTAGGTTAACGACTTGAAAGACTTCATTGGGATTGTGAAGCCGGACCCAACTATTTACTTTGTAGTTGAGTGTTTTGATATTTCCCGATTCTATCGTATTGAGTACAATTGAAATAATTGACTCGAGATTAATTTCTCCGATAGGCAAGATAAAAGTAATCACAAACATCTTCGTCTCATCGTATTTGATTCCATAATATCTTTTTTCGCTAGTCAATTAAGATTATTGTGAGGTGATTGATTATACTAGGCTGTTCTTCGGGAATATAAGTCCGGATTATCAATTGGTTCATGTTCACCTTGATTTATCAAAATACGGAATAAAAACTCTTGGGTATTTCTGTGTGAGACAAATTTGTTTATTAAGTCTTCGACTTTAGGTCGTAGGAACTCTTGGTTGTGTGTGAGATCAACTAAGGGAATCAAGTGCGTAGTATCCTGCTGGGATCAGAGACGTAAGGAACGCAACTGTACCTTGAATCAGTGTGAGATTGATTAGGGTTGAAAACACGAGGGTACCCAAATATACCTCAATCTAAAACTTTTCCACCTATAAGTCCTTTTTCCGAAAGTGATTGTCTATGGACCGAGTCGAGGCAATACAACTAATCGGTTCACACTTCGTGTGATCGTCTATGGATACGAGATCGAGACAATACGACGACAAGATAACTTGTGTGATTGACTATGGATACAAGATTGATACAATACAACAACGAAGTATGTTTACTTGATAAAAGGTTCGGACTTAACCAAACACAATAGGATTGATATCAAGTAAATAGGAATTAACGTTTGTGTATTTTACTTCTAATTATAATAAAAACAATTATAATTGCGGAAATAGAAAAGTAAAAGACACAACAAGATTTTGTTATCGAGGAAACCGCAAATGCAGAAAAACCCCGGGACCTTGTCCAGAATTGAATACTCTCAGGATTTAGCCGCTATACAAAATCTAAACCAACTTCGTATAGTTGAGACCAAGAAACTAAACCTATAGTTCACCTAGTTCCGTCTGTATCCCTGCGCCTCCAACTTGCAATAAGTCACGCACTTGGAACAATTCCTTTGGTTCGTATTCCAAACAGTAAAGGAACAACAAATTTGTTCAGTAACAACTCTTTTCAATCAAGTGATATGAGTTTGACAAAAGGCTTTTCCGTTTATCCCAATAAACTCCTTTGTCCGGTCCTTAGATCTATCTTTTCAACAACTACCAAAGTAATTGTTAAGACTATGCAATCAATACTTCGAATCAAAAAGAATCGTATTGATGCCGATCTACTCAACTAATCAATCAAATCTACCACAAGGATAAATCGATTATATTTAGATCCCCAGCCGATCAAGTTTTGTGCACACAAAAGATTATGAACCCAAATCAGAAATCTTCTTCGTCTTCAAATCTTCTTATATCTTCAATAAACACCTGCACACAATCAACTTGAATCTCTTGTGATCAATCACACACAGAACGGAGTCTGTAAACAATGGATTATCACAATACGTCTTTAGATCTACAAACAGTCTACAGATCCCCGTCGAAACTTCGACCTAGTTTGAGTGAATCTTATATCAGAAAAGAAGTTCTCAAGCATAAACAAACTAGGTGCAATCAAATTTTAACAACCGTTAGTCAATCAAATCAATCGAAAACTAATATTAAACTGCAATTATCTAGTTTCCCACCAACTGTACTCGTAGAGCTTCCCAAACCCAAAGAAGTCTTTAAAACGAGCGGTCGTAAGAGATTTCGCCTAATTAGGTTACTTTCCTCTCCGAATAGACGGCTCTACCAGTAACAACACAACAAGGTAGTTTTGCTGGCTCTGAGGATTAGTTTGCTTGAAATGCAAACTTCAATATTTATAGACCAAGGAAGTTTGGACACCAAGGAATTTCCTAAACCGAAAATATTCTCAAGATATGCAATATATTTCCAAATCCGATTTCCATAATTCCTGGAAATGCTTTGTCCAAATATTGACCGAAATCTCAGTAGAAAATCTCCAATTAGTAAATGCACATTACCAATTTTTATTTTCTAAAGATATGCGTTTTAATTGCTGGAAATTAAAAGCATATAAAACTAAAAACCTTAATTAAAAGATTCTCAATTTATTTCGATCCGAGATTCTCCTTTATCTATTAAGGAATATCTTTGAATAATAAAATATAGGCGTTACTGCACATGTTCAAAGTATGTCGACATCTTTACTTTGTATATCCTTTTTCATATCTACAATCTTGGAACCGATTTGCCACACTTCCAAACGAGTTTAAAATTGGTTCATCTGGCTTCCAAGAACTATGTGATTGATTATCCTATCAAATCACCAATCATGGGTTTCACGGTTCTACCAAAACAAGTTTCGGTTCTACCTCCACGTGGGTACTAGAATTAGTCACGCCAGTTACCAAAACTTGGTTGACTAGGTACTAGGATCGGTTCTCACATATATATGGTATCTAACTTGTATTTGGTGCACATGTTCATAGGATCGGTTCCCCAATTATTAAAAACTTGTTGCACCTCTTACAAGGATCAATTCCCCTTTTGTGATCGGTTGTACCTCTTAATAGGATCGGTTCCCCAATGTCTAGAGTTGGTCATACCAATTATAACAAATCGATCATACCATCTTAGGTGATTATTTAAGATCGTTTTCACTAATAAAAGTCATACCAATACAAAAGTCGGGCCTTGTGAATAGTTTTAGCAAGAACATAAACAAGTTATGAGCGGTTATACTAAACACACATATTGGTAATCCAAAGATTTGCAATGAATAACAATACCAATAAGCCTAGCGATTTCCCTTTCGATTCCCAAAATAATTTTATGAATTGTACTTCCTTTAAACGAATGTAAAAATATTATTTCCTAGGACGAAATCTTCACCCATACCCATACATAATCACAATAGCATTCATACGATTATGTCGATGTCTTATATACGAAGTTCAAAAGATAAGCGTTATACTTCGTATTATATTCCTTAATACTATGTCTAACTAGAGTATAATCATTCACAGCTTCGCAGTTATGTTTTCAATATGCACGACTTGAAAGATACGTTAGGGAATGAAATAGTTCAAGTCAAATATTACTAACCTCAAGTGGAAGGATGATGTCAGCGTTGTAGCTCCTTACTTCTTTACATTCTTCAAGTCTTCACGTAATACTTGTAATGTCTCATATCCTAATACTTTCAAGCTAACCTATACGAAGTTGACTCTAGTAAATAATCAAGCGACTCTTTAAATGAGTTTTGGTTCACTAAAATATGGCATACCAACGCTTGGTGGGTTCAACTGAGCAATGCTCTAAAAAGGGTTCAACTACAGTCCAGACCGAAGTTAATTGGTAGTAGGCTAGAGTCCGTAGCGGCTTAATACAGTGTGGTGTTCAAACTGGACTAGGTCCCGAGGTTTTTCTGTATTTGCGGTTTTCTTCGTTAACAAAATTTTGGTGCCTGTGTTATTTCTTTTCCACATTATATTTTGTTATATAATTGGAATATCACAGGTTGTGCATTAAGATCAATCAATTAAAATATCCAACCTTTGGTTGTTGATTTATATTGATTGACACTTGAACATTGGTCTTTGGTACCGTTCAAGTTGTTTCACATAATAATCAGGCTCGCGGATTTCTATCTGTTTGATTTGCTGATTACATTGTGAAACAGAGATATTAAACTCTTTGATATACTTTACTCTAGATTGAGTCTGACTGTCTAGTGGATTCTCTAGAAAGTGTATTGGAGTCAATCCTCTCAGATTGCCAAACGAATTGTTGGTTGTGGTTGTTAGACCCCCGCATTTTCAATTGGTATCAGAGCAGGCAAACACATTAAAGACCTTATAAGTTCGTGTTTGTAGCAATATGTGTTCTGAGGACCTAAGAAGTGTCTCACAAGCTAACGCATATTGATATGCCTTCCAAAGATTTTAATCACAACACAAATCTTGGGTTTGCCTTAAAGGATTGCTCCTTAGAAGATTCTTCCGAATCCCGAGGGAAAACAAGATTTGTGAACTCGTGTCAGAATCTGAAATGGAACTCCCCATATCATTAAAAAAATCTGTTGAACTTCAAGTTTCTAAAATCAAGACTCTTGAAGAAAAGAATGATCAGCTTATTGATGAATTTGAGAAATCTCTTGAAAGGGAACGTGAACTCTACATCTTCATTGAATCTCTCTCTAACGATATCGAAATATTAGTTCAAGAAACTACTCTACAGCGTGAAAAGATTAGTATTCTTGAAGAGACTGTTAGGGAAGACTCAATTAGAAAAAAGCGTTTAGTCAAGGTTCATTCATCAGAAATAAACAGTTATCGTGTTGAGAAAGATAAACTTGTTGCGTCTCTTCAATTTTCCCGAGAAAAGTGTAACGCCTTGAAAAAGGAAAACTCTGTCTTGATGACTAAGTCATCTTCTGCACCTTCTTCTGATACTCACAAGGTTTTACCTGGTGTAAAGAAAAATTTCTCCAAGGAATTACCTACTATGAATCACTTACAAAATTTGCATGTGGAGGAAAAAGGTTTGGGTCAAGGCAAACATGTCTCTAATCCACGATGATGTTCCTTCTGTGGAAAAAAGAATCACTATGCTCTTCATTGTTTTGCTAGGAAGAAACAAATTTCTAATCTCCATAATTTGCTTCTTTCTACTGTCAACGGAGTAAATCGTCTGACGACATCTTCAGTGAATTGCATTTCTGCAAAAAACTAGAACTCTTATAAAATGATCTCTTATCCAGAAATCATCACAGGTTGCATGTTCCCCATTATGGTATAATCTCTTGTGCCACTGATGAACTCCTTCCCTGTGCTCATAAGAACAAGTCTGGTAAGTCTAGGTCAAGAAAATGGAAATCCTCCAACTTCTCTCCTCTGGAACCGATTTCTAGAAGTCCTAGACTTAAACCTCGGAAAAATCCTTCTAATGGACTATTGAAAGGTTTTATGACAAATTCTTATAGAATATAAGTCATAATCGATGGAAATGAGATAGTACACAGATAAAACGCTCAAAAAAACTATACAACTCTTCTCCCATGATTTGTAGTGAGGTCACTCCTCACTCCTTTACCTAACTCTAGGTAATCTCATCCTTGAATCTATCTTGAGAGGTGCAAGGATGATAATTATGGGAGTCTCAAGATTAATTGTATTGTTTTAGTCGTTTTCTTGTTAATCTGAGTTTTGCAATTCTGCTTTCATGACTCAGGCTCTAATTAAATGTTATTATTGAACATATTAATAAATATTGTGTTATCTCTCATTAGATTTCTCTTAATCCATCTTTCTCTTGTGAATGGTCCGTGTACGTCCATGTCCCTCTTTTGTGAGTTCATAGGGTTTCTTTACTTAAAATACATACATATATATATATATATATATATATCTTATATTGTATTATTCCATCCCTAACAAAAAAATTAGGGAAAACTCTGCAAAATCTCAAGAGATTGTGCATCTTGATATGGAGGAAGACACTCAAGGACCTGATTCGATTCAAGAGATGGTTTTAAAGAAGATGCTTGTAAGGAAGGAACACAACTCCTGGATGGGTGAATTTGTCAAGGATTCAATTCGTTTTCAGGATGATTCAAAGGTCGAGTTTGCAAATCTTCAACTGCAAATAAACCAACTCTTAGATGGTCAGGCCAGAATCCTTGCAAGCCAAAATATTATGATACGGAATCAAAAAAAGCTCATCATGGACTGTGTCAAAGCTAGACAACTTGCTCGGGTTGTTGATCGTAAAGTTTGTGTTCTAACTCTTGAACATGGAGTGTATACTGTCAAGAGAATCAAGGAAATCAGTGATACCTTCTATGATGGGTTCATTGAAAGGTATGAGGTTCTCAAAGAGCTTTTATTATGTCTAGTAAATCTTCTAATGAGAATCTATTTCTTGTGTTTTTAGAAGAATAACTAGGGTTTGGAATAGCCATTATTGTGAGTACACATAGCTATGTCCAACGTTTTCATCTTCATGTTTTTAGATTTATTTATTTAAATTATAAGTTTTTTGGAAGATGATGTTTGCAATTTTAATCTTTATGATTTTACATATTGCAAATTGTTATGGGATATGTTGTTTACGTCTGTAAACCCGTGACTGTCCCATACTTGTTCAAAAGTTATCTCTATTATGTCGGTATGAAAGTATTGATAAAAGATAGAATGAACTTTTGACAAACAAAAGTTAAAGCCTTTTATGTCATTATGCAAATTTTGATAGAAGAAAGGATGAACTTTTGTTTACAAGGATTATGTCTATTATGTCATTGTGCAAATAGTGATGAAAAATAGAATGAATCCTTGTGTATTCCGCTGTATTGGTCGATCTCCGATCCACATTTTTGTGCATATACTGTGTTGCTCCGTAAGTTCTCGTATGTCGAGCATGACCAATTGAGTTGATCATTTTTGTGGTTGATTCAATTGAGATTTTTTGGATAAAAATTCATGTTTTCACGTGATTTGGTTATGTCCAAAGAAATCATTCTTTTCTTGTAAAAGCAAGGTCGCCTTTCTTGTTCTTTCGAGAATGAAATTTTATGGGGGAGAGTTCTTAATTGAACTTGTGCTTAATTGCCAAATCTTTGTGGGGAGTGCGGCTGTGGAACATTATAGGGGTTATCTTGTACCTTTATAAACTCCTTGATGAATGCATTTAGCTTCGGCTTTATGATTGCATCTAAATAAGTTGGTATGTTATTCTCTTTTGGTCATGAAGTATCTCTATGAAAATTTCATGAGGATCCCACTAGTTTTCGTACCTTTGCCAATTTATATTGACAAAAAGGGGGAGAATTAATGTGTAGTTTCATACTACAAATACATATGGTTTACAGATCATTATATAAGTGGGAGTGGTTTTCATGTTGAGATGTATTGACTAAGGGGGAGTGATACATATCACCATAGTATTGTTATTAAAGTTGTAATACTATTGAACTTTGATGTTGTGTAATAATACTATGACATTGTATAACAATGATCAAGAGCATTTGTTTTCTCATTGTTATCGCTACGGATCTTCAACAACTATAATTTTGATTTGAACGCGTTTAGAATCATGGAGTACTTGGAAGTGACGAAGTTTTCGAGTCGTATTGAAGATGCCAAGGACATCAAGCATTTGGATGAGAAGCTACAATTTTTAATTATTTTGTAATCCATATGTACTAATAGTTTTGTCACTAAAATTGACAAAGGGGGAGATTGTTAGAGCATTGCTCAGTCGAACTCGCATGCGTTGCTATCTCAAGCATGTTTGTCAATGTTAGTGATCAAAACTATAAGTCTTGATTTCTAGCCTATTTATAGATGTCTCGGACTAGGACATAGATTGTGTAGTTGAGCTTAGACTTCACGTCGTTCATCATTTGAAGACGAAGAACTACTAAGGGGAGCTTGTGGAACTTCATCGACAAAAGGTTTGTGGAGACTGAAACTCATCTATCACTTGGAAAGTCTATTTCTACTATATCTCCTATATTGAGACATAAGTCGTATTACGATATAGTTTTCTACATACACATTTGAGATTTCGAGTTGAGTTTATCTCGCTTACATATTTCTCGAAATATGTGTTGGCAAGCTTTCGCTTCGACCAAGTTCATCTTATATCATGTGAAAATTTCCGAGTAACATCTTACATGGTTTGTGTGATACAATCATTTGGTGTAGTCTTGGAATGTTTCGTTATGATTATTTCGATAACTTGAAAATTGGTTTGATGCTAATAGTATGTGAAAACGACTATTGTCATCCTCTAAGAAAGTTTCAATTATTGAAATAAGAGTTTAGAACACATAACCATTATTGGATATGTCATGTTGCGCACTCTTGCACATATGTAATCCATGTCCGGGAACCATAGTATGCGCACCCGTTTGCGTACCTGTTGGTTTGAGAAATCCGGGAACCTAAGTATGTGTACATGTTTGCGTACTGGCGTACAGGTTCAAGTCTGAGAATTTATGTTAGGATTGAAAGTTCGCGTACCCGTTTGCGTACTGGCGAAACCCAATCTTAGTCCGGGTATTTCAAGTATGCGTACACGTTTGCATACTTGAAGGTTAAAGTTCTAAAATCGGTTATGAACATGAACATAAACATTTATATAATAAGGAATGCAATCTTTGCAAACCGTGGCTATAATTTTCATGATTGATTCCAGTGAATCAAACCGATTCTGCTTCGATTGTGTTCTTGTATAATTCTATGAGAATATAACAATTGAGCAACTCTTTAACTAGTTTCATTTGAGTCATTTGAACTAGTTATGGTTAAGATGAATAAGGTTGATATGAGATTTATCGTATGGCTAACCTCGGTTAACTATTTGTGAACCAACATGGTGTACACGTTTGGGTATGGTTACATAAACCTAAATGAGGGTACATTTCATTTGTGTGTAACAAGTTAAGTTCGATCTAACGGTTGAAAGATATTAGCTTGGTTGAATCAGGTTTTTCATCTAACAATGAATATTGAATGCTTTGTTACCAAGGTAACTTGGATTGCAAACCCTGGTTTGATAACTATATAAAGGAGAACTCTAGCAACTGGGAAAACTAATCCCCACACCTCATGTGTGTTACTAGTTGCATAAACTAGATTTGATTCTCCTTTAACCTTAGGTTTCTATCGAGACCATGTAGGTTAGCGACTTTAAAGACTTCATTGGGATTGTGAAGCCAGACTCAACTATTTTCTTTGTAGTTGCGTGTTCTGATCTTGCCCGATTATATCGTATTGAGTGCAATTGAAATAATTGACTCGAGATTAATTTCTCCGATAGGCAATATAAAAATAATCACAAACATCTTCGTCTCATCATTTGTGATTCCACAATATCTTGTTTCGCTAGTCGATTAAGATTATTGTGAGGTGATTGATAATACTAGGTTGTTTTTCGGGAATATAAGTCCGGATTATCAATTGGTTCATGTTCACCTTAATTTATCAAAAGACGGAACAAAAACTCGTAGGTATTTCTGTGGGAGACAGATTTATTCAATCTATAGACTTTTCTGTGTGAGACATATTTGTTTATCAAGTCTTCGACTTTGGGTCGTAGCAACTCTTGGTTGTGGGTGAGATCAACTAAGGGAATCAAGTGCGTAGTATCCTGCTGGGATCAGAGACGTAAGGAACACAATTGTACCTTGAATCAGTGTGAGATTGATTAGGGTTCAACTACAGTCCAGTCCGAAGTTAATTGGTAGTAGGCTAGAGTTTGTAGCGGCTTAATACAGTGTGGTGTTCAAACTGGACTAGGTCCCGGGGTTTTTCTGCATTTGCAGTTTTCCTCGTTAACAAAATTCTGGTGTCTGTGTTATTTCTTTTCCGCATTATATTTTGTTATATAATTAAAATATCACAGGTTGTGCGTTAAGATCAATCAACTATAATATCCAACCTTTAGTTGTTGATTTACATTGATTGACACTTAAACATTGGTCTTTGGTACCGTTCAAGTTGTTTCACATAATAATCAGGCTCGCGGATTTCTATTTGTTTGATTTGCTGAGTACATTGTGAAACAAAGATATTAAACTCTTAGATATACTTTACTCTAGATTGAGTCTGACTGTCTAGTTGATTCTCTAGAAAGTGTATTGGAGTAAGTCCTCTCAGATTTCCAAACGAATTGTTGGGTGTGGTTGTTAGACCCCGCATTTTCATCAATATTTCTAGACTTCTTATTCTAACCTAACGAAGTTGACTCGAGTAATCTAATCAAGCGACCTTGAATTTTGGAACTAAAATATGACAACCAACTTTTATATTCCAACGCTTGGTGTGTTCAACTGAGCAATGCTCTAACAATCCTAGCGAATAGTTTTTGTCGATGATTATTTTTATTAGATGTATTTTAGTGCTTCTAACATTAAAAACGTTGGTTTTAACTTCATTGTTAATAACTGGTGAGATCAGAGAAAAATATTTGGGATACAAGTAAACTTGTTGATTTCCAATAAAATCTTTCTATTGTGGTTAAAGATAGGTTACTCATGTTGTTCTCCTGAGAATGACATCAAATGGGGGAGATTTCAATTTGAACTTGTGTTTAAATGATATATCTTTGTGGGGAGTGTGACTGTGGAAATGTAGGAGATGATTGTACCTTTATGTTTCCTTGATGAAGACGCTAAGCTTGCTTGGTGAAGTCGTCTAAATTGAAAGTTGGTTAGTTATCTCTAGTCTCGATAACTCTTTTGTGTAGTTCATTACGATCCCTTATTTTTCCCATTGCCAATTTTGTTGACAAAAAAGTGGAGAATTTTTTAATAGAATCCACTATAACAGATGGTGAAAAGGAGAGGGTACCAAGTAAACCACCAACTTTTTCGTTTGGACCTATAAGACAAAACTGACAGACGCATTTATGTGTCTATTTTGATTTCAATTATATATATATTATTAGTACCCATTTTTGTACTTATTTTGGTATTTTATTTCTTTGTAGGTATTTTTGGAGACATACACTTGTGCGGAAAAATTGGCTCGAAAAGTGGTACCGGGAGAATTGATAAAGGCACGCGAATGCGTTGGAGGCACCCCAGAAAAGTTATATTTACACCCCAGAAAAATCACTAAAGCCACCCCTCAATTGGATAAGGGGCACCTCAGTTGATAAGGAGCACCCACATGGCAACTACTATTGGAAGAACAGAACTAGATAAGGGGAGGTCATCCTCTCCAAATTCAAATTCAGAAAAGGCGGGAAAATTGGTGTTTTAATGGCAGAATTAGGGTTTCGATTTTGGAAGTGTTTGGGGGAGATTCAATCGCTGGATTTTCTTCAGATGGGCCTATTTGGGCTTAACAGGGAAACTACAGTTGATGGACTCGATTAAAATTGGCCAGAGCATCGGGTAATTCTCCGGTTTGAGCAAAACAGAGAAGGGAGATTTTCAGTTAAGAATTGGATGACAATTCAGGGAAGATTTAATCGGTCTGTTGCGTATATATAGGATTGTTGGGAGCCAGAAAAGACTGGTCGAGAGTTTTGGGGTCATACGGAGGACAGGGAGAAGCTACAGAGGGGTGATCGGGAAGTTGCAGGAAAGTAGTCTGCTGGTGCAGAACTGAAGAACACGAAGAACATTGGACGTCATGTGTCAGTCGCAGAAATTGTCGCAAAATCAACTACACAGACAACTGTTGTTTTTCCAGCAGTCTTATCTTTTCTGTTCCCACTGTAACACTCAATCTGTAACGCTTATAAACGTTGCAGTTGAGCTGCTTTCATTCTTTTTCTCATATTTCTTCAATAAAAACACCTTTTGAGCTATGAATTATTATTTTGAGTGTGTTTTCACCATGAAGAGCTAAACCCCATCACTGGGACAATGGAGGAAGCCATTCTTCACGCATGTGGTAATTCTATTAAATCTTTTGTGACTTATTGCATTGATTTTTAATCGTATTTTTTGATTTTTATTGAATGATTGTGATTTCAATTGATGGGTCATGCTTTCTTAAGTGTTTTGATGTCTCATGCTTTAGATATACAGTCATTACTTTCAAAATCTACTTTCGGCAATGAATTAGAGTCAATAAATTATTATTATTTGAGCTATAAATGTCTAGAATTATTAGTTGAACCACATGAATGAGAATTGGTGGAATCCCGAGTCTCGGTACCTCTCGATATTGTGACAATATTTTGTATATATTTTCTAGTATTAAGTCTAAAATCAATCTCATCAAGTCCGGGTGAACGAAATCTTATTTACCACTATATAAAATCACATCAATTTTTGGCGCCGCCGACGCAGACTTGTATTTAGGTTTTAGGTTTTAGGTTTTAGGTTTTAGGTTTTAGATTTTAGATTTATTTTTGTTTTTATTTTTTGTTCTTTTTTACGCCTTTGGTATTTTTTTGATTCTTTTCAGATTTGGAGCGAAGCTACAAGGAAAGAAAAAGTGCTATAAAAGGAAAGCATCGCTAAATAAGGAAAGAAAAGAGGAGTCCAAAAGGAGTGAAGAAGATTTTATTTGTATTTTTTTTTAGATTTTTATTTTTAGAAACTGTATTAGGGTTTGTTGTATTTTCTGTAAATTTTCTTTTTATTTTTGGACATTATTTATTATTTTTAAAATCCTAAGGAAGGGTTGATTTTAAATAAAATTGTTGCAGGGAAGGACGACAATTACGATATTGTCTCGGCCCCTTGGGTTCGTACACTGACACAGGAGTCGGTGGTCCGAGTCGACTACAACCGATTCGTAGCCCGTCTGGTACGGGAGGTAAAATTCTTTCCACCCACGAGTCCCCTGTCAGTGGGTTTTCTTTTGCGTTGAAGCTCTGAAAGCACGAACACAAACACACACATGCACAACATTATTGCATCGTCTGGCACCGATTATTAGGAAAACACGTGGTATAGTAAGGTAAACCCTATGGGCGTTATCATCCGAAACACCACAAACCTTAGCCTTGTACCTTTGACCAGTCTTTGACTGTAGGTATATTCTGTTAAAGGGAACCTGAGCCTACCCATTTTAGTCAAACTTGCATTTGCACGTGCACAATATAATGTCGAACTGGTATTACAATAGCCAATACAATGAATATCTGACTGAGTTTCAAAAACGTTACGACTTTGACCATAGTGTGAATAGTGGTTGGGAGCATCAACCTTTTCAAGGTTATGGATCATACCATGGAGAGCCCAATTACTATCCACACGCGCACCGGTCATACGAGCAAGAAAATAAGGAATATTATAGTACTGGTTCCTCGTCTTTGGACAATATAATGAAAATGTTGAAAACTAGTCCTTATTATGATCCTTTTGAACCTGTTCTCCCTCTAGAAGAGTCTCTCAAACAATTAACTGAGAATACAAATAGGTTTGTGTTAGAAATGAATCAACAAAATGTACCCATGAGTGAACCTTCTATACACAATACCATAAGGAAGTCATGTGAATCGACTCAAAAGCTTTTGTTAGAGGCCCAGAACATAACTGCTCGAAATAATCTTAATTTCCAATATAGTGTTTCCAATAATACCCTTGAAAATGAGGATAGTTATTTGCATAATCAAGATGACGAGGTTAAAATTGGTATCACTACTTGTTTAGATGAGGTTCAACCATTTTCATGTTATTATAATGATGATTATGATGAGGATAGTATTGATGAAGAATTTGAAATAAGTAGGCATAGTGATCAGGAATTTGTTACTCCAATTGAGCTTTATAATGATAATGTTATTTCTAGTTCAAATCCAAATAATTTTAATGATTATTATTCACCTATTCAAAAGGACAAGGATTTTACTAGAGATACCACCGTTTTAGACGATGTAGTATTTCCATTTTACGAGGCCGATAATGGTTTAGAAGAACGAGTTTATTCTGAGAATAATATTTTAGAGTCTACGGATTTAGAAACAATAATCTTAGACGAAGAAGATGAACTCGTAGAGCTTTTAAATATGTGTGAGGATGCATCATCTGAGCATAACCTACAAGAAACAATCGACCATTTTCAGGATTCTGATGATCTAGAAATTAGGGAAATTTTAGCTAGTCTATCTAGAGATACCCAAAACTCTAAGTTTGGGGGTGATTATCATTCTCTCTGTGCCTTACCTTTAGCTCTTACAGAGATCCATCACTTGGGACTTGACATATGTGCCTCAACCATTTTAAAATATTATCTTCATACACGTTTTCCTGAACCTAGTGATGTCCATAAGGAAGTTCAGTTGTTAGAAACCCATCCTATGGTTGATGTGGTTTGCCCAGGCTATGATACCCAGATTGACTTTGTTTTCCCACCAAATATTTTTCTTCCAAATGTGGGACTAAACCTAAGTACTTTAGGATATTAGAAACGACACATTTGCATAAGAATGACCACCACTCTCATTATGGTCAACTGTGTGAGTCAAATCTGATTGACTTAGAGGATCCTCAATTATTCATGTTATTATTGTGTGCTTCTAAATTTTTCCAGACCTTAGAACCTGATATTTCGGATCTTACTTATGAGGAGGTGCAACCCATGTTTTTTTATTTTATTTAGACCCCTTTATAGAACCTGAACTTGAACCACAACTAAATGTAGTTGTCTTAAACAGGAAACTAGGCAAGGGTGTGCTATGTTTATTCTTGGTTTGTTGCAGTTTCTTTTTATCTGTGTTAACACTTTTTGATGCAGATGATCCACAGTTGTTTCAGTTATTGATTTATGATATAAGGTGATTAATTCTTTCTTATGTCTAGCTGAAGACGTTAAACTTCACTTATTGGGAGGTAACCCATGCTCATGCAACACGGTAATATCTTTCCTTAACTCTTTTGCTTCAAATGGTAACCTTTTCTCCTTGTTCATGCTTTTAATTTTATCTTTAGAACATTGAGGGCAATGTTAGATTTAAGTTCGGGGGTATGGGAGAAATTTTTTAGTTGCATAAATAAACTCTAGAGACTAGAAATTTATGCTTATTAAGGATGGCACTAACCAATCTAAGTGGATGGAAGCATCTTGGTTGTAGCAGTTGAGGAACCAATCTGAGTGGATGAAAACATCTAACTAAGAGTCTATTCATAAAAGCACAGAGCTCAGGTATTAGAAATAACATGATAGTTTCACCGTATCTCGGAATCATCTTATGACTTCTGTTTTTATTTTTTGCACAATTTTTATGTTGATGTCTGATGGGTTGAAATAGAGTGATTGAGTTACTATTTAAAAAAAAAAAAAAATTGAGACCGGACCATCAGACTAACCGGAATAAATTGTTCAATAAAATCGACCGTTGGTTCCCTTGTATATGCCAGATGAGTTGATCTAGAATTAGGGTTATCGACCACTGGTTCCCTTGTATATGCCAGCTGTGTTGATATTAGTCCAGATCAGTATCTCAATCCATTAGGTCATTGGATTCATCTTGGCATTGACGTCCATATATAGTGCGACTATCTCGCAACCATCTATTTCTATTTCCATCTTCTTAATCTATTCATGTGATTTGTTTGATTCCGGATATTGATGTCCATATATAGTGCGACTATCTCAGTAGATACTTGTCACTTATATATGAATTTTAGTATGCTTGAGTGCAAACTCGTGTACAACAATTGGAATTTCGCATCAGGGAACTTCCTCCTGTAGTTAATTAGAGTATGCCAACCAAGGAGATTCTTTAGTGCCTTTCAAGGTTCCGCGTAGATAGTTAGGTTTTGGAGTAAAGGTTTTGTGGGTATATCTCTAGTAAACCCTCCCGAGACTATAACTCGGCCAATAGGGCCATTTAGGGGTTTAAAGGCTTGTTGCACATGCTAAGTGCAATCGCGATGCCTGTGACAGTGAGTTAGGATTTTATTTTGTAGATTTGATTTGCTCGGGACTAACAAATAATAAGTTTGGGGGTATTTGAAAGACACATTTATGTGTCTATTTTGATCTCAATTATATATATTATTAGTACCCATTTTTGTACTTATTTTGGTATTTTATGTCTTTGTAGGTATTTTTGGAGACATACACTTGTGCGGAAAAATTGGCTCGAAAAGTGGTCCCGGGAGAATTGATAAAGGCACGCGAATGCGTTGGAGGCACCCCAGAAAAATCACTAAAGCCACCCTTCAATTGGATAAGGGGAACCTCAGTTGATAAGGGGCACCCACATGGCAACTACTATTGGAAGAACATAATTGGATAAGGGGAGGTCATCTTCTCCAAATTCAAATTCAGAAAAGGCGGGAAAATTGGTGTTTTAATGGCAGAATTAGGGTTTCGATTTTGGAAGTGTTTGGGGGAGATTCAATCGCTGGATTTTCTTCAGATGGGCCTGTTTGGGCTTAACAGTGAAACTACAGTTGATGGACTCGATTAAAATTGGCCAGAGCATCGGGTAATTCTCCGGTTTGAGCAAAACAGAGAAGGGAGATTTTCAGGCAAGAATTGGACGACAATTCAGGGAATATTTAATCGGTCTGTTGCGTATATATAGGATTGTTGGGAGCCAGAAAAGACTGGTCGAGAGTTTTGGGTTCATACAAAGGACATGGAGAAGCTACAGAGGGGTGATCGGGAAGTTGCAGGAAAGTATTCTGCTAGTGCAGAACTGAAGAACACGAAGAACATTGGACGTCCTGTGTCTGTCGCAGAATCAACTACACAGACAACTGTTGTTTTTCCAGCAATCTTATCTTTTCTGTTCCCACTGTAACACTCAATCTGTAACGCTTATAAACGTTGCAGTTGAGCTGCTTTCATTCTTTTTCTCATATTTCTTCAATAAAAACACCTTTTGAGCTATGAATTATTATTTTGAGTGTGTTATCACCATGAAGAGCTAAACCCATCACTGGGACAATGGAAGAAGCCATTCTTCACGCATGTGGTAATTCTATTAAATCTTTTGTGACTTATTTCATTGATTTTTAATCGTATTTTATGATTTTTATTGAATAATTGTGATTTCAATTGATGGGTCATGCTTTCTTAAGTGTTTTGATATCTCATGCTTTAGATATACAGTCATTACTTTCAAAATCTACTTTCGGCAATGAATTAGAGTCAATAAATTATTATTATTTGAGCTATAAATGTCTAGAATTATTAGTTATACCACATGAATGAGAATTGGTGGAATCCCGAGTCTCAGTACCTCTTGATATTGCGACAATATCTTGTATATATTTTCTAGTATTAAGTCTAAAGTCAATCTCATCAAGTCCGAGTGAACGACATCTTATTTACCACTATATAAAATCACATCAAAAACCTAATACTATCAACAAGTAAACCTTCAGAAAAGATCCTTGTATATGATTGTATAAGGTTTATCTTTCTTGTACAATCAGTAATCTAGATCAAAGATCAGTGAACCTGATTTTATACAAAAACTCTTTGACGATCTCAAAAATCAATATCCAAGATTAACTAGTATGTACAGAAACAGTACACGGGCCGAATTCCAATGAGAACAAGTCTTGTAATATATATTTCAAGATACTAATTCACAAGAACAAGTCTTGTAGGTTATATATAGTTTTAGTTGAAAACTATCTAGGTTGACTATGAAATCACTTGCTTTTACTTTAATTATATCAAACACAAGTATAATGCGGAAGTAAAAATTAAAACAAGCGCAGGGAAATTTTGTTAACAAGGGAAACTGTACCTGTAGAAAAACCTCGGGACCTCATCCAAATTTGAACACCGAACTATATTAAGCCGCTACAGACACTAGCATACTATCAAACTTCAGACTGGAATGTAGTTAAGACCGAATTAACCCTCCGATCAATTCAGATGCAGTCGTGCTCCTTACGTCTGTTGAACCTTGCAAGGCTCTACCCAATTAATTCCCTTAGCTGACGTCCTTTACAACCTAAGAGTTGTTTCAACATAAGTAAAGACTTTTTGATATTCTTCTTTCGCAAAAAACTGGTTTGATTTCCCTTTAGATTTGAATCAAGGTTTTCGAAATCCCATGTTTGTTTTGAACAATTGCTAGGTAAAAGTAACATCAAAACAAACTTGTAGAATTAGGGTTTATACTCTTCAAAGCTTGTATATATACCAAATTTGTTCTACAACAGGAACAACTAGAATAAATCTAGAGATAGGTTGTTAAACTTCTTGTGTATGAAGTTTTCTTTCTAATCCAGATTTTGACCAACTAGTGTCAGTATACGATCTAGGATTAAAATCTATCAAATCTACGGTTTATGATTAACAATCCTTTAATAGTCTTATATATCATAAGAGAATGACCTTAGAATAAACAATGATTATTGAATTAACCCAGATACAAGGTGCGTAACTATCTAAGAAGATTATTACCAACTCGTGCTTCGCGATCCCAAAGCAAAGTCTTATTGTCTCAGTCTTGTTCTTGAAGAACATGAGTAGTGGAAAATAACCTTATGAAGCACACACAAATTTCCAATGGATGTTTTGTGTAGCTTACATGAATCCTTTATTTATAGTGAATGGTTGCTTGAATCCTAAGCAAGTTCGTGAGCTATTTTCCTTTTTCAAGACTTCTTATTTTGAGAGTTTTCCTAAGTTACAGCTCTAGCATAATAATTAAATACTCCGATCCGATTCTGGAAAAGAGATAATATCACTTTTTCATTTTAGCCTAAAAATAAGCCAAAATTGAAAAAGTGACAGTATCTCTTTTCCAAAAACGGAGGGAGTAAATAATTACTTAGCATAAATTGTACTCCCTCCGTCCCAAATTAGTTGAGCCATTTGTAGTTTGCACAATTATTAAGGCAAGGAGAAAAGGGGATTATGTTTAAGGATTTTTTACAAGTATGTCCTTATGGATAATAACTTGTAAAACTTGGAAATGATTTATCTCTTAAATTATACAACGGTTTTTCGTAAACTTTATACCGTTGAAAAGCATTTTAAAACACCTACGTAACGAATATAAACATGGCTATCAAATTATCCATATTTCTTATAGTACCAATAATCACTTAAAAGGGTAGTTTTAGATATATCCCTTGATTAGTGAAATAGCTCATCTATTTGTGGGAAAAAATTTAAAACCAATTGGCTCAACTAATTTGGGACGGAGGGAGTATTTTTGTAGTTGTCTCTTAATTAAATAAGATAAATCATAATTTAACTTATGAAGGAGTTTAAAACATCACACACACTTTAATATGGCAATCAATTGTGTTGAAAGAATAGCCATCTTACCTAGAAGAGGAAGCATCAATAACTTGACTAACTAGTCACATTTTTGCGGTTTAGTCTGTGAACCGTTACAAACAGGTCGTGGACTGTTTCAAAATCACGAACTACAATACATAATAAGTGTCGCTTTAATAAATCACTCATAACTTCTTCGTATAACTCAGAATTGAGTGATTATTGGCTCGTTGAATTCGTATGCTCATTCACTACAACATGAGGACCTTTGCATGGATAAAGGTCATTCTCACTAAAGTCTTGGGCTCAACATCCTCGAGTTTATACATAAATTTATATTTACCATCATAGGAATTGTTCCACAGAGTGCGCACTTGTTTCGATAGCTTAGAAAAGTATAATTAAATAAGAATTCCAAATGAAATCAATATCCACATACCTTTGTTGATGAAGTCCTCGTTGATGTCTTCGTTTGTTTTTCAGTCTTCAATCTTCAAGGTTATTCGGTGAATTCTGATACTTAACTACCAAATTCTAATTCTAGTCTGAGACTTGACTTTAGTTGATTAGAAATGAGATATAGTTTTGTGCATGTAACATTGACAACAAGCTTGAGATAACAAACCTTTGCGAGTTCGACCGAGCACTGCTCTAATATATATATATATTTTCGGAGCATTATGTAAAGGGGAGTGGACTATAAGCTATAGGTTTTACCTATTATAAAAAAGAGGTAAGTAAAGACTAAGGGGGACAACATATCAGCGTAGTATTACTTCAAATTTTTAGTACAATTGGACTTTGAGGAAGGTAACAATACTATGCACCAACGTAACAACCATTGAGTTGAGTGACTTTGTCATTCTAGAAAATCTCTAAACGAGTATTTTCATAAGTTGTTGTCGCTGCGGTACTTCAACAACAAAGGTGCTGAAACGATCATATGCAGAACCATATAAGAACGAAAAATTCAAGACGATGTTGAAGATTCCAAGAAATCAAGCATGATGGATTTTGAGCTGAATGATTTATTATTTTGACTCCATATGTATTGATAGTTTTGTCGCTAAAATTGACAAAGGGGGCGATTGTTAGAGCATCATTGATCGGCCGAACTCGCAAGTTTTGCTATCTCAAGCTTGTTATCAATGATAGATGCACAAACTATATCTTGATTTTTAGTCTACTAAAGTTAAGTCTACTAGGATTAGAGTATGGTAGTTGAATATCAGATACCGCTGAATAACCGTCGAAGATTGAAGACTGAAGATCAAACGAAGACATTTTAAAAACTTCACTGACAAAGAGGAATGTTAAGACTGAACCATCCTATTTACTCACGGCATTTACCATTCTATCTTATGAGACTATGTTGTATAATACTACAAAGAATAAATTTTGAGTCAAGCTTGTATTGATAAATCTCTCGAAATACGATTCAAGCAGTGGATGTTCATAGATCCTTAACAATCTTGGTAAAAAATAATTTATTGTTCATGAACTATTTTTGTTTCAAGTCGATCATTTGGAAATTGCCCAAGCAATGATATTAACTATCTATGACGACTGGGAATGTTTTGAATTGTTTAAAGAGAGTTTCCAGAGCTTACTGAAATTCTGGACACAAAGTAGATACGCATACCCTAGTGGTTTAAGTTCCGGAAAGGGTAAGGATGCATACCAAGTACGCGTATCCTAGTAAGTTTTTGAATTTATGAACGGGAGGGAGGCACGCATATCCAGTATGCATACAACAAGGATCTGAGTTCGTGAACAACTAAGGGTACACATACCCAGTACACGTACCCAAACAACCTGAGTTCACAAACTGGTCTATAGGTATGCGTACCCTACACATACCTACCCAATATCGAACTAAGCAGATGCTCATAAACTATTTTCACAACTACGTTTGGCATTGCTACAACTCTCATGAACATTTCTAAGACAACGTTGTTCACTAAATCACTTTGTGTTTGTGAATCATGGTTTAAGTCTTGAGTGTTAATGAACACGACTTTCGTTAGAAATTTCATAAAGCATATTTTCCAATACGAACTATCACTGTACACGGTTCCAAAACCCTGTACCATAGTGTGTATTCTTCCGTGTAATTTCAAGACATACTTCTCACATGCTTACATGAATTCCTAATAAGAATTTCATCTAAACTGAGAAAGTGTTTGCTCGGATCTCAAGTAATCTTAGTGATGTTGTTTGAAAGTGATAAGTAAAAGTTCGTTCAACTCGGGCTTGTAAAGGTTTGATTTAAGAAAATACTAAAAACAAAGAAAATATATATACAAGGTTTGTCACAATTTCGAGAGATATTGAGACTCGGGATTCCACCATAAACTCATTCATGCGATTCATATATTTATTCCAAACAATTATAGCTCAAATAAAATATTGACTCTGTTTTTTGCCAAGGTAGATTTTTGAAAAGCAAATGATCAGATATCTAAAGCATGGGATATCAAAAGACTTAACCTAAGTATAACCCATCAATTGAAATCACAACCATTCAATAAAAACCATAAAACAATTAACAGTTCATGCAAAAAGTCATGAAAGAATTAAATATAATTACCACACGCATGAAATATGGCTTCCTCCGTCATCCTAGTGTTGGGGTTTAGCTCCTCATATTATTCACGTGCTCAAAATAGTTGTTCATAGCTCAAATAGGTGAAAAACAAGAGAAAACTAATAAAGCAGACAGTTTGCAACGCTGTATTGGCGTTACAAACAGCTCTTGCAACGGGTGTTGAACTGTTACAGGGAAAATATGACAAGCTTGTGATAATTGAGATCTGTTGAACATCGATACTTCTATTATGTTGTTTGAATACGACTGTCCTCGTCTGTCCAATGTTCTTCACCTTCGTTTTCTTCCCTGAAAGTGCAGAACTCGTCAGCAACTTTATTTCTTCACTCTGCAACCTCCCTTTAGGCCCCCAAAGTCTCAACTATCTTCTCTTAACCTCACAACACCTATATATTACCAACAGGGTCGAGCAATTCCCAAAATAATCTTGTTTTCTTTCGCCAAAAGTCTCGGAAATAATATTCTCCTCCGTGTTGCTTTACGCGTCTTCATGTGTAGTTGTAAACTCTTCAAAATATAGTATAAGATCGAACAGAGTATATTCTTTCCATTTTCTCCACGTACTTCCCAGTTTCAAAACAAAATATCGAGAACATCTCCACTTCCCTGTTTTAAGAATTTACGTAAAAATCTTCTTTGTTTCTAGTTTTAACTCAATCCCGAACCTTGTTTAGTCCCCACAGCCCAAAAAGAACCCAATCAAACAAGAAAACCCGATTAAATATCCCCCAAATTCGATCCATACAATTCTGCAGATGAGAAGAAAGTTTCCCGCCAATTCCTTGTTTAAACCGTGAAGAAAGGTTTCCCCCTAATCCAGCGCTGGACTCCCTTTAGCAGTGAGGTGCCCCTTAACAGTGAGGTGCCCCTTATCCAAATGAGGGGTCCGAATAGTAATTTTCTCCCACGAGCGCAAATACCACTTTTCGGGCCAATTTTCCCGCAAAAGCTTATTTCTCCAAAAACACCTACAAAAACATAAAAAGCCATAATAAATACAAAATCGAGCACTAACAATATATACAATTGAGATTATATCAGACACAAAAATGTGTCTATCAAATACCCCCAAACTTATTATTTGCTAGTCCTCGAGCAAATCAAATCTAGAAAATAAAATCCTAACTCACTGTCATGCAGCATCGTCGATTGCATTTAGCGTATGCAATAAGCCTTTAAACCCCTAGGTGTCCCTAGTGGCCGAGTTATAGTCTCGGGAGGGTTTACAAGAGGTGTACCCACAAAACCTTTATACTCCATACCCTAACTATATACGCAGAACCTTGGAAGGCACTAAAGAATCTCCTTGGTTGGCATACTTATTGACTACAGGAGGAAGTACCCTGATGCGAAATTCCAATTGTTGTACACGAGTTTTCACTCAAGCATACTAAAATTCATATATAAGTCACATAGCTCTACTCAGATAGTTTCTAGACATCATAACTGGAGTCAACCAATCACATGAATAGATTAAGAGATGGATATAAAAAAAACATAGATGGTTTTGATGTTGACTAAGATGAACGGTGTTTCCCATATCTGTCTGAAGGCCACTGCCAAAACGAACCTATCCTAATGGACTGAGATACTGGTCTGGACTAATATCAACACACTGGCATATACAAGGAAACCAGTGGTCGATAATCCTAACTCTAGGTCAACACAACTGGCATATACAAGGGTTCCAGTGGTCGACTTTATTGAATTTATTCCGGTTGGTCTGATGGTCTGGTCTCAATTTCTTTTTCTCTTTTTTTTTTCCCCAGTATCTCAATCACTCTATTTTACCCTAGCAGTGGTAACAACTTGAATCGTGAGCCCCACCTAATCACTTAGTCAAACATATTTTAAAGAAAACAAAAATAAAAATAGAAGTGAAAAGGATTCAACGAGATATGGCGAAACTACCATGTTTTTTTCTTTAATTCTAACACCTGAGCTCTGTGCTTTTATGAATAGACTCTTTAGATGTTTCCATCTAATCAGATTGGTTCCTCAACTCCTACAACCAAAATGCTTCCATCCACTTAGATTGGTTAGTGCCATCCTTAATAAGCATAAATTTCTAGGCTCTGGAGTTTATTTATCGCAACTAAAAGTTTCTCCCATACCCCCAAACTTAAATCTAACATTGTCCTCAATGTTCTAAAGATAAAATTAAAAGCATGAACAAGGAGAAACTGTTACCATTTGAAGTAAAAGAGTTAAGGAAAGATATTACCATGTCGCATGAATATTGGGTTACCTCCCAAGAAGTGCTAAGTTTAAAGTCTTGAAATGCACTAAGAAAGGATTAGTGGCCTCATAGAATCATAAAGTAATAGCCGGAATTTCTGTGGGCTTAGTCAAAACCAAATAAAAGAATCATTAGTCAAGTTTGTTTGAATGTGATTTTTGTATTAACACTTGATTTTCTCTCGTTTAAGACAACTATGTCTAGCTCATTCACGTTTCTCGTTCAAGTTTCCTAACACGTTCTTGTGCTCTATGAAAGGGTCTAAATAAATTTCTTTGGCGTTATTGGAAAGTCAAGTATCGATTTCCTCAATAAATAAGATCCGAAAGATTTTTGAAGAAGATGCGGGTTCTAAGAAACCAAGCATGGGAAGGATTTTGGAAGGGCCAGGCCATACATGCGTGTTGAAATTTTCCCTCATGAAGCGATCGGGCGCTCACAAAAGAGGAGTGGTCGAGATTGATTTTAAATAGGAGTTTGATCAATAGAGGCTTTGCATAAGACGACCCTAGCTTGGTCGGTCTTGGCGGTTGGTTATAAGATGGTGAGGATCCTGAAGTTGGTGGTGAGATCGATTTGCAATTTGGGAAGTGTATCCACGCATGTTTGAGCGGGCGTTTGGATTGGCCTGATATGCCTTGGCCGACCGCATGCCATGAAGAGGTAGATGGGCCCACGGTGGTCATGTCTGGTATGGCACTGTATCTAATACACCCTCCATTCGTGGAGAAGATGGAGTGATGGCTCCTTGTGGAGTTGGATGATCATGCATTCATATCTCTGAAGCTAAGGCAATTCCATACCATGCTTAGTGATGGAAAAATCCAATCATGCTTGTGGAGTTGGATGGATCGAATCATATCAAAATCAAAGTCCTGGATGCTGGGTCTGGCTAGTATAACATCAATCGGGCTAGTATAATACACCGGGCTAACCACCGAGAATCAGTTTGCGGGTATTTAGTACATGGTTTCATTATAGTGTTTGGAGGTTAGGTGTTTACTTGGAGGTTCGTGTTAATAAGGGAGTATCAACACTTATAGATGGCTTTATCTTTTACAAGATGTTTGATTTTCTACGGTTTTACAAATATAACCTTAATCAACATTAAGTCCCTGCCTAGCACATAATGGTTACACTATTGTGTGGTAGGCATGAGATGTGGCATTTGATAAAACTCAAAGTTAGATGTTACCATGAGGGACTGGCCATCCTGTCCTTGGAGTATGTCACGTTCAAAAGGCATATAGAGAAAGTATGATGTCGGTCTTGCTCTGGATCGACCTTCAGAAGGGGCTATTATGCTGCTTCGTTCAATCGTGGGATGTGCCTAATCGGCACCACCATTGCTGCTTAGTTCATGGGGTTCTGCGCATCATCGAATCATAGAATCTTCTCCTATCGACTTTTAGGTTTCATGCTTCTTATGAAGGATGGATGAGGCATTATGTTGAGCAATGAGTACATCAAAGATAACTTGGCCTGGATTATTGATGCGGCTTGAGTGTTGAAACGTCATGTTGAAGAAGGATTAACGAACGTGGGTCTCGGAGAGAGCGTTACGTCGGCTCTTGAATAGACCATTGGGCAGGATTGAAGTGGCTTCCTCTTCGAACCCTTGCGAATCCATGATTCTTGATCGACCATCTTTCTCATGTTGAAGAAGTCCTGGTTTGTCGCCGTGGTTGTTGTCGAGCCGAGTATGGAATACCTTGGACGTTGTTTCATCATTGTGGGATTCGTGCACGTGAATGCTTGGAAGTTGATGGTGCGCAATGTAACAAACATAAGGCTCTTCCGCAGGCCTGGTTTGGTTCTTCGTATGTTGTTGTAGATGAGCGTTCAAAGAAGGCTCCCTTGAGGTATCGGCTCAAAGATTACCGTCATAGAGCGGTTATACGTTGAGCGGCACTCTTTAAACAAATGGCGAATGGTATAATAAAAATTTCAGAGGAGTTCAGAAAAAGATATCTTACACATCATGCTCGGTTTGTAGCCATATGGAGGAGAACATGCCGTGTCCATTTGGTTGTATCTATTAACATGTCGATGTTAGGCGAGATGAGGATCGTTCTTGGAGCAGTTCAAATCTCACGAAGTCTATGCGGACTTCTATCCATTTTCCTCATGTATGAACTACAACCGTTTAACCCCACTTGGATACTCATGTATATGATGGGTGACCAATTTTCATCGAGCATTTCTTCATATCTCCAAGCAAATATGTCTGGTAAGAAGTTGCCTGACTCCGTACACAAGGTTGGCCGATGGAGATAGGCATTTTCAATTTCATCCATCTGCAGTACATTGTGGAGCATCTAGCACTTGCTCTTGTGGTTCGTTCTTTGTTGTAGTAAGGTGGAGAGACCGGTAGTGAGTCTCCTAGGATATCGTCTTCCCTTCTAATCACGTCTTGCTTGAAAGTTCCCCTTTTGGTGTGAGTATGGGTTGAAGCTTCAACTAAACTTGGCGTCTGAGAGTCTTGAGAAAATCACATTTGGAAGATGCTCTGCGAGGGCCCTCTGAACTGCAACCCTTGATGTGTGCGGTAACATGTAGGGCCGGTCGTGATCTTTTACTGCCATCATGTCGTCTTATGTAACATTATTTACAGTGTTTTCGATCGATTAAGACTTCGGACGTGAAGGAGTCGTGTGTACGTCACATAAAGTAATAGCACAAATAATAACTGAAAAAACCAAATAAAAAGGAATTGACTCACAACATGCCAAGAAAATGAACAAATAAAGCATACCCTTGTCTAGTTTCCTGTTTAAGACAACTATGTCTAGCTCGTTCGATGTTAGGGCTCTGAAAAGGTCTAAATAAATTTCTTTGGGCAGGTTTCCTCATAAATAAGATCCGAAAGATCAGGTTCTAAGGTCTGGAAAAATTTAGAAGCACACAATAATAACCTGAATAATTGAGGATCCTCTAAGTCAATCAGATTTGACTCACACACCACAATGGGAGTAGTGGTCATTCTTAAGCAAATGTGTCGTTTCTATTCTCCTAAAATAATTAGGTTTGGTCTCAGAACTTAATAACTGACACATTTTGAACTCATACATTCCCACAATTGGTTGAAAAATATTTGGTGGGAAAACAAAATCAATCTGGGTATCATAGCCTGGGCTAACCACATCACTAAACAACTGAACTTCCCCTATGGACATCACTAGGTTCAGGAAAACGTGTATGAAGATAATCTTTTAAAATGGTTGAGGCACATATGTCAAGTCCCAAGTGAGGGACCTTTCTAAGAGTTAAGGCACATGGAGAATGATAATCACCCCCAAACTTAGAGTTTTCAGTGTCTCTAGAAAGACTAGTCACAACTTCCCTAATTTCAAGGTCATCTGATTCCTGAAAATGGTCAATTGATTCTTCTAAGTCAGGTTCATCCTCACTCATCTCTACGAGTTCATTTTCTTTGTCTAAGACTAATGTTTCTAAATCGCTAGACTCTAAAACAATATTCTCAGAAAAAACTCGTCCCTCTGAACCATTATTAGCTTCGTAATCAAAAGGAAATAATACATCGTCTAAAACGGTGGTATCTCTAGTCAAATCCTCGTCCTTTTGAATAGGTGAATAATTATTAAAATTATTTGGATTTGAACTAGAAACATTATCATTATTAAGCTCAATTGGAGTAACAAATTCCCGATCACTATGCCTACTTATTTCAAATTCTTCATCAACACTATCCTCATCATAATCATCATTATAATAATATGAAAATGGTTGAACCTCATCTAAATAAGTAGTGTTACCAATTTTATCCTCGTCATCTTGATTATGCAAATAACTATCCTCATTTTCAAAAGTACTATTGGAAACACTATATTGGAAATTAAGACCATCTTGAACAGTTCTTTCCTGGGCCTCTAACAACATTTTCTGAGTCGACTCACATGACTTCCTGATTTTATCTAGGAAAGAAGGTTCACACGTTGCATTGCTTTCGTCCATAACTAAGTTATTCATCTCAGCTGAACTACGTGTCAACTCAAGTAACTTTTGTGTCGACTCAGCTAACTTACGTGCGGACTCTAGTAGAGAGGAATTTTGCTCGTATGACCGGTGTGCATGTGAATAGTAATTGGGCTCACCATGGTATGGACCATAACCTTCAAAAGGCTGATGTTCCCAACCACTATTCACATTATGGTCAAAGTAGTAACGTCCATTTTGAAACTCAGTCGGATATTCGTTGTATTGGCTATTGTAATACCAGTTCGACATTCTATTGCAGGGGTGTGAGTTGTCACACAAAATTAAAACCCATTGACAGGGGATTCGTGGGTGGATAGAGTCTTACCTCCCGTACCAGACGGGCGATGAACCGTTGAAGTCGACTCAGACCACCGACTCCGATGTCAGTGTACGAACCCGAGGGGCCGAGACAGTATCGTAACTGTCGTCCTTCCCTGCAAACAAATTTTATTTAATTTTTAACCCTTCCTTAGGGTTTAAAATAATAAATTCCAAGTCCAAAAATAAAGTCCAAAAAGTGTTCAAAAAAAAATTTTTTACAAAAATACAACCCTATTTACAGTTTCTAAAAATAAAACAAACTAGCTATATACAAAATCTTCTTCTTCACTCCTTTTGAATTCCTCTTTTCTTTCCCTCTTTGGAAGATGCTTTCCTTTTATAGCACATTTTCTTTCCTTGTAGCTTCGCTCCAAATCTGAAAAGAATCGAAAAATACCAAAGGCGTAAAAGAGAACAAAACAAAAAAAAAGATAAAAATAGAAATAACTCTAAAACCTAAAACCTAAATACAAGTCCGCGTCGGCGGTGCCAAAAATTGAATCGTGAGCCCCACCTAATCACTCTATTTCAGAAAATAGAAATAACTCTAAAATAAAAGATAAAAATAGAAATAACTCTAAAACCTAAAACCTAAATACAAGTCCCCGGCAACGGCGCCAAAAATTGATGTTGTTTTGAAAGTGATAAGTAAAAGTTCGTTCAACTCGGGCTTGTAAAGGTTTGATTTAATAAAATACTAAAAACAAATAAAATATATATACAAGGTTTGTCACAATTTCGAGAGATACCGAGACTCGGGATTCCACCATAAACTCATTCATGCGATTCATATATTTATTCCAAACAATTATAGCTCAAATAAAATATTGACTCTATTTCTTTGCCAAGGTAGATTTTTGAAAAGCAATGACTGTATATCTAAAGCATGGGATATCAAAAGACTTAACCTAAGTATAACCCATCAATTGAAATCACAACCATTCAATAAAAACCATAAAACAATTAACAATTCATGCAAAAATCATGAAAGAATTAAATATAATTACCACACGCATGAAATATGGCTTCCTCCGTCATCCCATTGTTGGGGTTTAGCTCCTCATATTATTCACGTGCTCAAAATAGTTGTTCATAGCTCAAATAGGTGAAAAACAAGAGAAAACTAATAAAGCAGACAGTTTGCAACGCTGTATTGGTGTTACAAACAGCTCTTGCAACGGGTGTTGAACTGTTACAGGGAAAAGATGACAAGCTTGTGATAATTAAGATCTGATGAACAACGATACTTCTATTATGTTGTTTGAATACGACTGCCTCTGCGACTGTCCTCGTCTGTCCAATGTTCTTCACCTTCGTCTTCTTCCCTGAAAGTGCAGAACTCGTCTGCAACTTTATTTCTTCACTCTGCAACCTCCCTTTAGGCCCCCAAAGTCTCAACTATCTTCTCTTAACCTCACAACACCTATATATACCCAACAGGGTCGAGTAATTCCCAAAATAATCTTGTTTTCTTTCGCCAAAAGTCTCGAAAATAATATTCTCCTCCCTGTTGCTTTACGCGTCTTCCTGTGTAGTTGTAAACTCTTCCAAATATAGTATAAGATCGAACATAGATTCTTTCCATTTTCTCCACGTACTTCCCAGTTTCAAAACAAAATATCGAGAACATCTCCACTTCCCTGTTTTAAGAATTTACGTAAAAATCTTCTTTGTTTCCAGTTTTAACTCAATCCCGAACCTTGTTTAGTCCCTACAGCCCAAAAAGAACCCAATCAAACAAGAAAACCCGATTAAATATCCTCCAAATTCGATACAGACAATTCTGCAGATGAGAAGAAAGTTTCCCGCCAATTCCTTGTTTAAACCGTGAAGAAAGGTTTCCCCCTAATCCAGCGCTGGACTCCCTTTAGCAGTGAGGTGCCCCTTAACAGTGAGGTGCCCCTTATCCAAATGAGGGGTCCGAATAGTAATTTTCTCCCACAAGCGCAAATACCACTTTTCGGGCCAATTTTCCCGCAAAAGCTTATTTCTCCAAAAACACCTACAAAAACATAAAAAGCCACAATAAATACAAAATCGAGCACTAACAATATATACAATTGAGATTATATCAGACACAAAAATGTGTCTATCACATAGCTTGAATTCAAAGCTACCTAGAGCCTTGAAAATCTATAAATAGAGAGACTTATGCAACAAGACTTCTCAATCCCTAGAACATCTTTGTCTTAGTTGTTTGTTAGAGTTTTCCTCTAAAAACCTAGGTTTCCTTTGAGAAACATAATTAGGTTATGACTTAAAGACTTCACTTAGGGATTCGTGAAGTCAGGTTCGACTCGTGTATCCTGATCTTGTTCTTATTGATCGTTGAGGTTCTCGTAAATCTCCGTTAAGGAACGAGATAAATAGAAATCCCAAAGTTCTCTTCATCTCAGACTTTGGGATTCCTCAAGATAGATATCTAAAACTCTTCTTCATTGAATTATTTAGATTGTTCTTGAGAGGTGGTTAGTAATCCAGGCTTCTCAGCTAACTGAGTGTATGTGTTCTGGATTTGTGAGGTTTGCGGGACTTCGTCTATTGCAAAAAGATTTCCGAAAGATAAAAATGGAAATAAAATAGGCTTCGATGTTAGAGGCAGATTGGTATCAAATACTTTGAAGCAACTCTTAGGCTATAAAAGACGTCAGCTAAGCGAATCAAGAGCCTTGCGAGATTCAAGAGATGTAAGGAGCACGACTGCAGCTGAATTGCTTGGAGGGTTAACTCGGTTTCTGTTAGAGCGCTGCTCGGTCGAACTCGCATGTGTTGCTATCTCAAGCATGTTTGTCAATGTTAGTGATCAAAACTATACGTTTTGATTTCTAGTATACTTATAGCTAAGTCTCGGACTAGATTTCTCTAGTATTCGTAATATCGACTAAAAACGGTATGTGAATAACGAGAAGACATAAACCCGAACTTATCTTCCCTTAAAATAAAGGATAGCACTCAAAAATGTCTATCTTTTTGAATTGTGAAGCTCTATCTCTATTGTACTATCTTCAATTAATAAATATTCTTGAGGACAAAAAACGAGTCGCAACTACATATGCGCTAGAAACAGGGACCGAGCGAGAGATTGACGTATAAAGAATTTGGATTAACTTTGATTATACTAGAAGAAGAAACATTTGCTAGAAAGGAGGAATGAAACAGAGAATCGTCAAGGATGAATATGAGAAATGATGGAGAAAATCAAAATCAGCCACCGATTTATCTACTTGAGTGTCTTATCAATGGACAAGGAGGAGGAGAGCAAGGAATGAATGGAGAAATGAATCCGAAAAACGACGAAATCGAAAAACAATATGTTGACAAGACAGAATCATGAATTGAGGATGGAAAATATGAGATTGCATTCAAGCCAAACACAGAAAGCTTGGAAGATCGTTACTAGTCTTCAAGATGAGCGAAAAACATGCAACTCATGACCCAGCCGTCGAAGGAAGAATGATCTTGCAGGAGAGAAGAATTGAGAAGAAACCGAGAGATCGAGGATGACATTGAAAGACACTACATTGAGCAAACGCGATTAGCTCGCGAGAGAGAAAGGATAAGAGCAAAAATGGAAAATCAAGAGATGGAAGAGGCAATCCGAATAACCATGACAACCGGTTCATGTGAAATATTAATGAAGAATATGAGAGGGCAGATGAGAGCCAGACAGCCAAGAAGAGAGAACAACCGATATAATGGCGTGCGACGAAGAAGAGCGTATAGCCACATTCCCCGGGAGCATACATAAGTAACAATTCTTCACGACCGTGTATTGAAGATGTATTCGGAAAGCAAAGGGTTGGCGAAGCTTAAGGCGCTTGACAATAAGATGGAGGACCATGTAGCGAAATGGCGGGACGGGTTGAGGAAAGATACCTCATCCTCTCATTTGTGAATGCTCTTTCGCGACTAACTTGTTATACATTCAAATTTTTAGAATCAAAATACAATCACGATGGCAGAATCCTGTATATTGCCTTAGAAGAAAGACGAATGAAATGAACTCTTATCCATGCGAACACAAGCTCGAATGTCGCGAATGCAAGCTTGTTGCCTCAATTCATAAATACAAATGGCGAGCACTTCGCAAGGACAAAGAAGGAAGGCCGATGAGGGACAAAGAGAAGATAGTAGCCATGGGAAGCCCACGACCAAGAAGAGTTTGAACGAGAAAGGAACTACTACAACCGTAATTTAATAATAAGGTTCGAGGCTAGATCATGTACAAGAAACTTACGGTGGACTTTGAGGCAAAATAATCATGCAAGGCTCGCAGAATAGTATGGGAAGAGATTAAGATGCCTCCACCGAATGCTAGTGTGGAAAAGATCCTATACTTGTAATGGAAGATGTACCAGCACCTTGGAACGTGGGAATGGAACCACCATCGGGCTTACGAAGCCATGAGTTTTGTTCTTACCATCGCTTCCATGGGCATCAAACAAACGATTGTAGAAACATAAAGAGAATTATTCTCGGATGATTGATCGGGAAAGTCAATCATTTTCTAAAGGGAGAAGAAAAGGCCAGACATTACCACCCCCACCAGAGATGCACAGAATAATGTACGGAAAGGAAAGGAAACATTTGTGATAGAAGTTGGAACAAAAGCTAAAAATTTGAATTGCAACTATATCGCACAATCGAAGATTTTCATGACAATGTGCTCAGTAGAGTCTTTGCGAGAGATGCTAACGATAAAGAAATAATGAGTCTCGAACGACGCAATTAGAAAAATGGCAAACAAGACTATCTCTTTCTGTGAAGTGCTAAGTCTCGGACTAGGATAAAAAGTGTAGTTAAGCTCTAGACTCCATGACGATCATCATACAAATACGAAGAACTACTCAAGTAACTGGTGGAACTTCATCGACTAAAAGGTATGTGGAGACTTGAACTTATCTATCACTCAAAAGTCTATCTACTCTATCTCCTATCTTGAGACAAAAGTCGTATTGCTATATAGACTTTGATTATACACATTTGCTATTTCGAGCCGAGTTTATCTCGCTTATCTATTTCTCGAAATATGTGTTGGTAAGCATTCGCTTTGGCTAAGTTCATCTTTACTAGTGACGAAAGTCATATTAAGTTTTAATTACTTGAAAATTGCTTTTGACGAAAAATGGTTTGTGAATCACAACTATATAACGTCCTCTAAGAATGTTTCAATGATTGAAATGAGAGTTTAGAATATATAACCATTATTGGATATAAACATTGTGTGATAACTCATACGTGTGTAAGTCCTTATTCCTTGAACCAAAGTATGCGTACTTTGCTGCTCAGGAAAACCAGAACTAAAGTCCGCGTACCATCGGAAGTTCACGTCCCGTGAAAATCTGCTTGAGTTTGTGAACTGAAAACAAACTTATTCCGGGTACTTAAGTCCGCGTACTTAGGTTCATCATTTTCTAAAAACGATTATCCGTGAACTTAAACTTATATATAAACTAAGGAATGCATATTTGCAAACCGTGGTTATAAAGTTCATGAATCGATTCGAGTGAATCAAATTGTTTTTGCTTCGATTGCGTCTTGTATACTTCTATAAGATCTAAGCAATTGAACAACTCTCTAACTAGTTAATTTGAGTCATTTGAACTAGTTATGGTAAAGAAGAATATGGTTGATATGAAAGTGCTCATATGGCTATCCATTTGGTTAACTATTGTTGAATCAACTAAGTGTACATGTTTGGGTACGGTTACACAAACCTAAATAAACGTGCATTTCATTTGTGTGTAACAATCTAAGTTTCGATCTAACGGTTGAAAGATATTAGCTTGAATCTAATCAGGTTTTCATCTAATGGTGAATATTGAATGCTTTGTTACCAAGGTAACTTAGATTGCAAACCCTGATTTGACAGACTATATAAAGGAGAACTCTAGCAACTGGGAAACCTAATCCCCACACCTCCTGTGTGATACTAGTTGTATAAGTTAAATTCAATTCTCCTTTAACCTTAGGTTTCTACCGAGACCCTGTAGGTTAACGACTTGAAGACTTCATTGGGATTGTGAAGCCAGACCCAACTATTTTCTTTGTAGTTGTGTGATCTGATCTTGATGTTTCTATCGTACTAAGTACAATCATAAGATTGGCTTGAGATTAATTTCTCCGATAGGCAAGATATAAAAGAAGTCACAAACATCTTCGTCTCTTCGTTTGTGATTCCGCAATATCTTCTTTCGCTAGTCGATTAAGATTATTGTGAGGTGATTGATAATTCTAGGTTGTTCTTTCGGAATATAAGTACGGGTTATCAATTGGTTCCTGTTCACCTTGATTTATCAAAAGACGGAACAAAAACTCATATGTATTTCTGTGGGAGACAGATTTATCTATTACCGTAGACTTTTCTGTGTGATACAGATTTGTTTATTAAAGTCTTCGACTTTGGGTCGTAGCAACTCTTAGTTGTGGGTGAGATCAGCTAAGGGAATAAAGTGCGTAGTATCCTGTTGGTATCAGAGACGTAAGGAGCGCAACTATACCTTGGATCAGTGTGAGATTGATTGGGGTTCAACTACAGTATAGACCGAAGTTAGTTTGTAGTAGGCTAGTGTCTGTAGCGGCTTAATACAGTGTGTGTTCAATCTGGACTAGGTCCCGGGGTTTTTCTGCATTTGCGGTTTCCTCGTTAGCAAAACTTCCGGTGTCTGTGTTATTTCTTTTTCGCATTATATTTTGTTATATAATTGAAATATCACAGGTTGTGCGTTGAATCGATCAATTGGGAAATCCAACCTTTGGTTGTTGATTGAAATTGATTGATCCTTGAACATTGGTCTTTGGTATCGTTCAAGTGTTTTCTCTTGTATTCAATTAGACTCGCAGATTTTTATTTGCTTGAGTAAGTATTGAATCGAGAAAGAGAGATATAACTCTTTGATATACTTTTATTAAGATTGAGTCTGACTGTCTAGTTGATTCTATTAAAAGTATATTGGAGTTAGTCCATACATATTGCTAAGCGAAATATTGGGAGTGGTTGTTGTACCCCCACTTTTTCAATTGGTATCAGAGCAGGCAAACACGTTTAAAGACCTTATAAGTATGTGTTTGTAGCGATCTAACTTTATGGACAGTAGTGCTATCTCAATAAATGCACCACCAGATCCAGGGATTGCAGAATTTTCTTCTATGACTGATTTAATAAAATCTGTAGAAGAAATTTTATCTAAACCTCCACCAGGTTTAAAATCCCTTGAAGTGTTTTCAGGACTCGATAAGAAACTTGAGAGTCTATCTTCTGATGTTGATTTATTTCTCCAGAAAGAACAAGAGTCTCTTGACAGATTAAATCAAGTTATGATGAATAATATTCATGTTGAGGTTGATATTGATTTGCTAATCAGTGAGTGTAATACTCCTCCTCTGTGTAATCTAACTAGTTTTAACAAACAGAACGAATTACAAGAAGAGTTTAAATCTCAGTTATCTGAGTACATCACCTCAAAGGATGAATTGATTCATTGCTCAATCCCTGATACTTCGTATCAAGATAGTAGTATTGTCTTCTTTCATGAAGAAACTAGGACGTTGATAAGCACGTATGTGCTACATTTTATACCCATATTTATATCAGCTAGGACTCGATATTATGGCTAATAACATTGTTTTGAGCTATTTGCAGGAAATACGAGCGAATTCGATCACCAGGAAAATAAACAGCTAAAAATGGTGTTTGCGACTAAAATCGTCAAAGTCACTCATGGCACTAAAGAGACAGCTTAGACATATGGCTGCCTTGTTAACTTGTTATGCACTTGGACCATCTAACCGTTCACGGCACTAGGAGCAGATGGAGCTTAGCCATATGTTGGCTATCTAACGTGGCCAAAGTGGTAATTGCTGTGAGGTGTCAGCTAATGGATGTGGTGCTGAGATATAAAAGTGTTGTTCCTATAAGGAGTAAGACTTTGGTTAAGACCAAGCAAGGTAACAAAATCAAGAGAAACTTTCAAAATCTTAGAAACTGGTAAACCAAAAAGATCTTGAATAAGTAAAAGCAGCAAGACCTTTAGTAAGAACTGAATCAGAATCAGCTTCAAATAATACGTTCTCTTCCTCTGAATCTAAGTAAGCTCTAACCCATACTTGTGAAACACAACCTTTAACTTTATTTTCTTCTGTTTTGTATCTTGCATCTAATGGCGTAAGTTTTTTCCCATAGAATAAGATCTGTTCATACTTTTTCTTTGGTTCTTCTACTGTTTGGAAAAGTTTTATGATGTCTTGGAGGTTTTGTGGAAGTTCTTCAATGGGTTGAAGATAAGTGGAATTATTTGAAGATGGTGATGATGAAAGTTTTGAGGGTAGTTTTTGGACTGAGATTGATGAATAAAGAGATAGATTGGTGGGGAACTTCAGTGATTGGACTCTTATGGTTTTCAAAATTGGGAATTCCGGTTGGAGAAATAGTGGGATTTTGGGGGATAACAATCGAAAGGAAGAAGAGATTGACATGATTGAGTTTTAGGGGAAACTGGTAAACAGAAGTTACCACTGACCAGAGACTCTGGAGAGAGATAGAGCCATAGAGGGGATCGCTGGGGACTTTCGGGTGTGGGCCCAATTAATATGGCTTCATTTATCCATAGGCCCATGGCTCAAATGTAACCAGCGAAATGAGAGTGAAGGTGCACCAGTCTAGGGGTGAGCATGGGCCGGTTTTTATCTCATCCGCATCCAATCCAATTCATTACGAATTTCAAATTTGGCATCCGCATCCAATCTAGCATCCAATGGATGCACGGATGAACGGATTGGGTGCGGATAATCCAATGGATTTGTGTTAGTTAAAATTTACAATAAAAAAATAAAGCAAATATAGATGACTTCTTATAGAACCTACACATTTTTATATGTATATAAATATGGAAGTGCCATGGACAACACTCCAAGCAAACACCTTAAAAATTCCAAAACTATCTATATATTTTCTAGAAACTATATAAATGTCCTTAATCTAACGGATATGGATGTCCAACGGATTTTCAAGGTTGCATCCGGGCCCAATCCGTAATTCTTTGGATTTCAAAAATCTCATCCGTGTCCAACCCATTAGCAAATGGTCCGGGCATCCATCCGCAAAATTACGGTTAGTCCCGGTTAAATCCGCGGATTACGGATAAAATGCTCACCCCTATGCACCACTACGAGGGAGGAGGATTGTTTATTTAATATAGATTAATCGTCTTTCTCCATTTCTGCTCTGCAGAACCGTTTTTCCAAAACAATTGTCCTAATTTTTCTCCAACCTATTTTTTCTCCATCTTCCTGTTTAATCTAGATTTATTCATTTTTGGATCTTAGATTCACCGTGTAAATCTAGGAAAATAGTAGTTTGTTGTTTTATTTTTCAATAAAAAATATTGTGTTCTTGCAATATTTAAGTTTTAGGTTTTAGATTTCTGTTTTTCTTGTTTAATTTCAATAAATTTTATCAATGGCTACTATATGCCATGTGTTATTATTTTTTGATAGAAAAGATGATTATATTAATTAAGCAATATAATACAGAAGGTCTACAATTTCATTATTTCCGAAAATATTAGAAAGGATACTTTATTTTTACACTTGTTGTTGCAAATGCTTCGTCATGTGTTGTAGTCTTCTGATTCTTGCTTCTTTGTCATGTGTTATTTCATTACGCTTATACAACGGTTTTTTATTATCATTGGGGCTTAATTTCTAATGAGATTCTATGATATAATCAATATATGGATTTGTTACAACATAATTTTTCTTCAAATATTGTCTCTACAATCTCATCAATCCAGACCAGTGGAAGGAAGAAAAGAGAAAATATGTTATGTTGGACGAAATTTGATTTTGTTATTCGTGTGGAAGATTATTCAGGATTTTCCGTTACAAAAATTCGAATACCAGACTGATTTTGATACAACTTGTTCTCTGATGGACGAAACAAAGGTATGTGGTTTGGAAATTAAATTGAAGAAAAATCTTAATCTCACAGATGTGATCATTAAGGAGTATGCAATACATGGGAAACAAGCCGATTTGGGGAATGATCAAGTTATTCTCTGGAGCATCTTCTTCCTCACTTGTAGGATCAAGACCCATGTTAGTCTCTTTCATATTATTTGGTTTTATGTAATCTCAACAAATGTAAATCATATTGCATGCTTATTGTGTCAATATGCAATGTATAATGATGAAACCAGAGGGTGTATTTATGTAACACCTCTTCTATGAAATCCTTGAAACCTCAATTTGAATAAGGTAGGCAAATAAATAAATTTAAGGGGCTCTTCAAAGCCCCTCCTTCCTTCAAAAAAAAAGTTAATATGGAGGGAAATTCAGTTTCCGATTGTTTCCTTTTTCCCAAATTTTTTTTGGATGGATTTAGATAAATACTAATGAGTAAAAAAAGTTGAAGAGAAAAAAATAGAGATATAATTGGAAAAAAAGAATTTTAGCAAAAATCGGGATCGACCAAATTTTAAACTCTAAGAAACGAAATTCTTTAAAACTATTTTTGGAACCCTGGATTTCGTTGTGGCTTGAAAAATCTTCACCGAATCACCACTGTCGATAAGTGTAAATGTGTAAATTTATTTTATCCACTACTCATCTCACACATTTATATAAAATCTCTTAGGAATATGATGTGTAACTAAAATCTAGATGATGGCAGTTTTTTTTTTTTAATCGGAATGGCAGTTTCATTACTTGATAAATTTTATAGGAAAGATCTGGCATAAAAATTAATATGATACGCTCAGACATATCTAAGATCTCATTGCTTGAATTCGATCGGCGAAGTACCTTTGATAGGTTTTAAGTTTTCATATGATTTACGAGCTTTGAATGAAGTTATTTTATAATCTTTCTCGCCTTTAATTCAAAATCATTGTCATATCAATATGAATCTAGAAATTTAAGTTGGTTAGCTGGCAAAACGATTCATCAAACAATATCCATATCAAACAGTACGCATAACATAAACAGAGACAGACACATATTTTAGTACACATCTAATGCAAAATTTTCAACTACACTTCGACAATTCTCAGTTTCTTTCAACTGGAAGTTTACCATGCTATAGCATTGATTGATTCTTTTCCATGTTCTCAGTCAACTGTTAAATTTTGATTAAGGTTAAGCCAAACGCATTATATAGTTAATGTGTGTGCCACATCACTAAAAATGTTAACCGCCGGATGTGTAAGATCTAATGGTCAGCGTGTTTTGTCAAAAAAAATTGTTAAAATTGTTTGTCGGTTGATCCCGTCCCTTTTAGCAAACTAAAAGAGTTAAAAATGAAAAATTAGGAGTAAAACTAGGTTAATACTGAAAATTTGAATACAGAGAGTCGGAGACTCAGTATTCGTCCAAAAAGTTCAGTTTTCGTAAAGTAATTTTTCAACGCATCGCTTAGCTCCAAAGTGGATCACTGTAGCAAAGTGAAATAGACACATTAAAGCCAAGCGAAAGGCCATAGTCGTTGGAGTTTTATACTTAAGTTATAGCCAAGCGAATGCACCAACCATAGTGTTTGGCCTAATGAGCTTTCGATTATTTGATCGGTCTTCGAGTACCCTTTTTTTCCTTTTAGGTGTACTAGGTTATATTAGTCGATGAAATATATGTGTACAGAGGAAGTGATTGCTGACACCCAACCACTAATTAGATCAGTTTTAAACGGTTTTAATATTTCATATTCGTATACATGCAAACATACCCCGGAAAAACGTTCACAATGATAATAGTATTGTTACAAAAAAGTCATAGCTAGTTGTTTAAAACTTACGCGCGAGGTGAAATAGTATCATGCTTTTTATTTTATTCATTTTAGCAGAGTGATCCATATATAAACACATAGGTAAGATGGGGTGCAAATTATCGAGCTCTGAGAGATTTGTTTGAAATGTCAAAGTCTGGGATAAACTTCGTTTCATATGAAGTTAGCGTACATATGATCGAAATATACAACAAGCAAGTGAGGGATCCGATCTCCTGGTACTGATGGCTCTAACAAAACAAAAAAAAAAATCCTCAAGTTTTGTCATTTTGACTAGAGATCATTCCAATTTTACTTTTCTTGTATGTATCTTTATCAATATCTCATCTGTCAGATGTGTGCGTTAACTTGATTCATGTTAGATATTCTGAATAATTCACAATTGAATGGCCTCAAGCTAAGTCCTATGGGCTAGATTTGGCTGCTAGATTAGCCAAAAAGCGTTGCAGATTAGAAAAAAAAGTGTTGTATATTTTTTTAACACTACTTATCTCTTTAGATATATCTCGCATGTGAACTAGTAGCGAGATAATTTCGCTGAATGGTTCAACGCCGAGAAAATCAGTTTTTCATTGTTTAGTTCAGCGCAGGTTAATTTATTTTTTGATCCGACGGTTGAGATGGTTGCGCTGTTCTATTCAGCGCAACGCGCTATTCCATTCAGCGGAACCTAATTCTACTTTTTCGTTGTTCCATTCAGCGCGTCTACTTTTTGTTGTTCCATTCAGCGCTTCTAGATACTAGATTAGCACTGCCACAGGACTTTGGAGGTTATTCTAGCTTCCAATATAGATGCTAGATTACAAGACCATACGACTTAGCCTCAATATACCTGATGCAAGTTTGATTCCTGTGATTTCTACTCGAGACACTCTGGATTTGACGAGAGTAGGCCAACGGAATCGTGCAGTGGGTGCTATAGCACTAAATGAACATAGTAGTCGTTCCCATAGGTACGCCTCTGTTTTTGTCCATGATTACACTTACTTCCAGTTATGAGCCTAATTAGGTGGGTTTGTCGTTTTTTCTTAATTGCGTAACAGTTTATGTTCAACGGAAGGAACTAACCTCTAGATTCACTCTCCGAGGTTGCCTTCATCTAGCAGATTTAACTGGTGAGCGCGTAGACGAAGATGAGGTTGTTGAAGATAGATTAAAAGAAGCCCGACACATTAATAAATCAATGTTGGAGATAGATTAAAAGAATCTTAATACATTAATAGATCATTATCTACACAGGAGGATATTACATACTCCCTTGCACACAAAATCACACATATTATTTACATAAATAACAAGCTAATTCAAGTACTGCAAGACTCTTTAGGTGGACAGGAACAAACTTTGATGTTTGTTCATATAAATCCTGAAGTAATCCTGAAATTTGCTAAATGAGTAGATTTTATGGAGCTTGGAGCAGCTCGCTTCAATTAAGAAATCGGAGAGATACGAGAACTGTAGGAAGAATACGCTATGTTTTCTTGTTTGATTAAACGTTAATCAACTGTCCTATTTTGATCGTTTCAACATTTTTGATGAAACCTTTCTTGTCATTTGTTAGCTCTCAAACCTCAAATTAGAAAGTGGTAATGTTCGGGCAGATGGAGTCCCAAAAATTGAGAATAATTTCATCTCTAAGTTTTCCTAGACATGGTATTAGATATAGCTTAAAACCTGAAATTATTCACCAATCTGTTGATGGGGCCAGACCCAGTGAAGTGCGTACATCATAATAAGCATGCCAATGTAGTTATATTTTGAAAAGCAGAGGGTTCCAAGCACACCACCAACTTTTCCGTTCGGCAACCTGTATGGACAAAACCTAGCACAATTGCAATTGGACCAACTTAATGATTCTTGACAATATTTATATAGAGTTTATATCTCTATCTCTTCTTACTCATAAATTCTAGACAATGGAGTCTGTGAACCTGATTGTTAAGAAGAGTACTTGGATGATCCTAAAAATAAATATCCAGATCAATCTAGTCGTATCCAAATAATTCAATCGGACTTCTGCGAAGTATGAAACTTGTTATCTATCTTTCAAGATGTGAATTCTAAAAGAACAAGTCTTGTAATCGATCACAATTAATATGGACATATCTACTAAGATTGAATACATACTACTTGTGTAAATTATATTATAAAGATAAACAATATAATGCGAAAAAAGGAAAAAACACAAGAAACCAATAGTTTTGTTAAACAGGAAACCGCAATAGCGGAAAAACCTCATGAACTCGTCCAGATTTGAACACCAAACTATATTACACCCCTACAGACACTATCATAATATCAAACTTCGGACTGGATTATAGTTGAGACCGAATCCACCCTCCAAGTGATTCAGTTACAGTCGCGCTCCTTATGTCTCTTGAACCTCGCAAGGCTCTATGCAATTGATTACCTTAGATGACGTCCTTCATATCCTAAGAGTTGCTTCAACCTAAGTGAAGACTTTCGATACCAATCTTCCTCTAACAGATAACTCTATTTGATTTCCATTTAGATCAAAGATCAAGACTTGGAAATATGTTTGCAATAGACAAAGATAACAAATCTCACAATCCAGAACACTTATATTTAGTTAGCTAAGAGGCCTGGATCTTTAACCACCTCTCAAGAACAATCTTGATCTAATCAATTAAGAGAAGTTTTTAGATATCCATCTTAATGAATCACAAAGTCTGAGACGAAGAGAACTTTGTGATTTCTATCTATCTTGCCTGAAAGAGATTACAAAAGCGTCGATAATAGAACAAACATGATAAGGATTCACAAATTATCAAGGTAAACATATCCGGGCCTAGCTTCACGAATTCCCAAATGAAATCTTTAAGTCGTAGATCTGATTATGTTTCTCAAAGGAAACCTAGGTCAATAGAGGACGACTCTAGCTATCAAATAGGACACAAAGTGTCGGGTATTGAATTTCCTAGTTGAAAGAGCATCTCTATTTATAGATGTTCAAAACTGAGGGTTGCTTAGAATTCAAGCTAAGATAACTTGATAATCAAGCAAACACTTCATCTTTTTAGATGAAACTCTAAATAGGGTTTCAAGTAAGCATGTGTATAGTGATCTTTCTTTGGAAAATATACCTTATGAGCTATATGTAATTTGATGTTCATTTAAACATTTAAGAATTTAATCATGATCCACATACACAAGAATAAATTCCTACAAGGAGTTAACTAGTAAAAATAAATGAAGGAGCTAAGCATCATCTTCATCTTCACTCTGGGACTCATTCCAAGAAGCTTGAATTTTCTCCATTTCATCCTTTTCATGATACTTTATAGTGAGCAAGCACACTTGTTCATGGACACACTTTATCTTGTTGTCTACCCTTTCAACTTTCTTGAGGATTTTTTGTACAAGTTCCAAGAAGGTAGAGTCACAAGTATCGATTGAGGATGGAGAAGGATTTCTTCTTCTTCTTTTGAGATCATTATTTCTCATATGGTTGAAGGAAGTCTTGAGAATGGGAGTGGGAGAACCAATTGAAGTTCCAATAGGAGCAATGTCACAAAATTGACAAATTCTCTCAACAAAACAAGGAAATCCCAACTTCTTGTCATAGACGGTCATTGTGTCTATTTGTTGGATAATCCAACCACACACACCAAGACCTTGAACTTCAATCTCAAGCAAATAACCAATTCCGTAAATTTCCGACTCCAACGATTGTGTTCAATAGTGGAAGCACATAAGTTTGGGATTCCAAACTTTCCAAAGACTTTCATGGCCATAGAAATGTCCTTAGCTGGAGATTTCCAATTTTCCCAACTAATACTTCTCCTAGTAAGTTGATTTGAGATAGTATCACATGATGGCTTCTCATCTCTTGGTCTATAAACTCAAAATTCCCCATGGGAAGACTTGTGAGAATAGCCAACAATTCTTTATCAACTTCAAAACTCTTCTTTGAATCATGGTTCTAAAGAAAAATTTCTCAAGATTAACATCATGAATATTTGCATAAAACACTCTTGTAAGGACATCAAATCCTTCACCATGACCACCAAAGATGTTACCAAGGTTATACTTTTCAAAATGAGATAGTTCATTAGCATGCAATTGATTCTTGACAAAATTCGCCAACTTTTTCAAGGATGAAACCTCTTGAAGAATTTTATCATAGGTTTTAGCACAATTTTCACTAACAAATACTATTCTACGTGATGGTTGGTTACTAAATTTACCTTTTTGCTTGAGAGGAGAAGTAACTTTTGAAGGGGTATAACGCATGCCTTGCAGGCAATAGAGCCAATTCTGACAACAGGGAAGAACGAGAGCCAACCCGAACGACATCCCCACCCAACAACATAAGAATCCGGTCTTCACCTTATAACAAATTTGTAATATTACTTTGAAATATAAACTTCTGTACATCGCCATCTAATCGTCCTGAATTGTGTACATCTCTTCCAGAAATCATGAGACTAGAGGTAATAATCCTAAATCCTAATTTACCCTTGCACTTGCTTTATGAATGGCTTTTCGATTTTTCGGCTGTTTTAATGTTACTAATTTAGTTTGTATTCTTTTACTTAACCGTTGATTAATGTATGTACATGAAGTATTAGCGTATAACTTCAATATTTTTAATGTTTGAAATTTGTAACTTCAATAACTAAATTAAAATATATAATGTAAATGTACTTGTTCCCTCAATTATTTGCGCCCCAAATATCAGCCATATTTTTGTGTCACGTGATATAATGTAAAACGGTAGCAAAGAAATGGGTACATTTTTGTATCACATGATCAATGGAATTTAGACTTCATTTGCGAAGGCACGTACCTGATTATTAGTACAATTTTAGTATTTTCTTCCATTTCACATCTCCATTACAACCTCATTCCTTTCAGCACAAATTCCTCACCAACACTCTCCATCCCTCGGCATCAACTACAAAATTGCTTTCCATGAATCATCCTTGGACAATTTTCTTTCTAGCTACAATGTTGAACCATATCAATCAGTACCTAAACATGAGGCAACACGCAACTTACTACTATCAGATACCGACCCACCTACAGCTGGGACAACATTGCTTAGTCCAAATTAATCTGGGATAAAACGTGCCACAATCTAAATGGTTAAGAGGTAAATGACTCTAGCTTTGATATTAGTAGTAGCCCGGATAGGATAATGATCAAGAGTCTAGATTCATTGTCCCAGATTTTGACCATTACAGTTGTCCCACTTCTAGCAGATTCGATCAGAAGGAATATTTTCCTCTGCAACTCTTCAATACCCATTATCCCAAACCTTCGCTTCCTCAACTCCTCACCTTTATGATCCCTTTTATCAGAACCTTCAATTTATTACCATACCATGCCATTCTTTCGACCACCACCATTTCCACATCATCATCAACAACAATCGCTTCATCATGTTTCTGCTAAAACACAAAAATATATTATTATTTTTATCAGAAGATAGGATTTTATTAGAGGTAAAAGAATTTACAAAAGACTACCAAAGGTAGTCATATACAAAAGAAAGCAGCATTACACTCAAGTGAAATCCATTAGCTACGACGAAAACGCTTTCTTTCTATTTCCAAAAAAAACTCCGACGAAAACCTTTCACCTGTGAACGCCGTTCATCTGAGCAAATCAACAACACCCAAAGCCTGTTCTCCTTCCCCCTTTCTCTTATGTTTTTTTCAGCTGGTGTTAGCCTTCGTTTTAGTTTTTCGGCAGGTTTTTTGTTGATTCTTCAAGGTTGGGTATGCATGTTTCTTATCCTGATAAGCATAAGAGATTTAGACATACTAACTTTTCCATAGTTGATCTCCATCATAATCAAAGCTCCGGTTTCACCTTCGGCGTCTCGAAGAAGAACAACTTTATTGTCTATTTTGATTCTAATTTCTGTCGTAATAGTCCTTCTGTTAGTTTTAATGTTGTACTAGGGTGCTTAACAGATCTATGTTCTATTGGGTACCGATTAGTTTTCTGGACATGGTTGATGTTTTCTTTCAAGGTTTTTATATACTTTTTAGCAATGTATGTTATCAGTATCATATTAAGGGGGCGTTTCTAGATTCAAATCAGTGTTATCTAGATTCTATAATACTTCCTCTAAATGTAATACTTCGGGTTGTGTATATTTTGATGTATGTTTGTGTTGTTAAGAAGATTCAGATCAAGATTGTTATTTCACCAGCAGGTATAAGCATATCAACAACCCAAGAAATGGAAACCAAGACAGAAACAACGTTTTCACCAAGATCACCGCCAAGTTCATCAAAGATTACAACTGTTACCACATCTCCAATGCCTAGAAAGCCCGATTCATTCCGTTCCAGACTCTTTAAACACCAATTTATATTATCACTGTTACTCAAGACACTTTGGTTACTATGTGGTTACTGCTACTGTTACTGCTAGTTGGGTCACCGTTACCCTGATTGTATTAGGCTATCTAAACCTTAACTTAAAAATTCTAGTTCATGTTATATATACATGTTCTGAGGAGCATTGGGTTGGATTTGTTCCAGTTTGCGCATCGATACATATTGGTTTGGTATTCAAATTCAATTTATCCTTAGCTGTTTGGTCTTTTGAAACTGGTTTTAGATCTGAAAAGATGGAGTTAATAGGCAAGAATCGGTGGAGATGGTACAATTTGTATGACTTTGTTGTAATCTTAAAAAACTCATGTAAAATTTTCGATTTCCTAAATCTGCTTTTCCAATTTAATTTATCAGGTTAGTCTCTTTTCCGAAAAAAATAAAAACAAAAGAAAAGTAAACCAAAAAAAAAAACAACAACAAATAATATCCCAATTATGTACAAGAAAATTGGAGAAATTAACATGAACCTTGTACCCTAAGACGGTAGCCCCAGTGAGTACTAGAGTCTTCCACAAAAGTACTGCTTGCAACAAAAAACAACTAGTAGACTAGTCGTAACACTAGTACTAGGTGTTATGATGAGTTACTCCCCACTACCTGCCGGTAGTTATTTGATCATCTCTTTGCAGGACTCTTCTTTCAGCGTTCCTAGGACTTCAAAGGGGGTTTGACCATTTCTAGCATGAAAGTTTTTGAGTTGATCAGATCAGATAGATGGCTAGTCATCCCTACTAACTAATACTGTAAGGCCGGTTCTATGGGAGCTGGTATAAAGTTTGTTTTGCCATGCCATATAGTTTCCCACTATGGTAAAACTGACAAATTTTATTAAAATAGTAATATATTATATTGTGTATTGTGGGACCCTTGTTAATAAAAAAATTTGTTATTTGTATTTGGTAGGGTCTTTTTTAGATTTTAGGGATTATAAAATATTTTGTGGAGCCCTTTTATAATAAAAACTGTTATAATAACTAAAATGTAGGAGAGAATAAGAAAAACAAAAACAAAAAAATTACTTAGCGGTCGAGACTCGACCGCTCGGTGGAAACTTGACCTGGCCTGGTTAGGTGGCAAATTTGCCACTTAACCAGGCCAGTTTGCCAGTTTGCCCCCTCCACAGTGGGTGCTTAAATGACAAACTCTTTAGTTTGCCACACCCATGGGAAGGGGCCTAATAGCCTTTTCATTGATTTGATAAATAAAATCGTTACCACGTGACGAAGGAACAATTTGGCGGGTTCTCATTTAATTGTACGATTATCTTTCTGTCGGACTTTATACTCTCGAGTCTCATCTCTGCCCACTTGCAGAATTACAAATTCTCAAAACTCTCGATCTAGAACAAAATAAAACCTCAACTCAAATTTCTGAGGTAACAATCACTGTTTTATTGCTTCTTTTTAACAACTTCAATGGAGAAATCTGGTTACGGAAACGATGGAATTTACAGATCTTTAAGACCCCCTGTAAATCTACCTAATGATCCAAACACTTCATTAGTCTCATTCCTATTCAGAAACTCAGACTCTTATGCTGATAAAATTGCTATCGTGGATGTGGATTCTGATGAATCTTTAACCTTCAAAGAGTTCAAATCCATGGTTATTAGGGTTTCCAATGGTTTTGTCAAGTTGGGAATAAAAAAAGGTGACGTGGTTTTAATTCTTGCCCCAAATTCTGCTCAATTCATTTTATGTTTCTTAGGAATTGTTGCTATTGGTGCTATAGCTACTACTGTTAATCCTTTATATACAACAACTGAAATTTCAAAGCAAATTAAAGATTCCAACCCAAAATTGATTGTTACTGTTGATCAATTGTATGAAAAAGTTAAAGGATTTGGTTTACCATTTGTGATTTTGGGTTCTTCAAGTTCTTTATCTGGTTCAGAATTTACACTATTTTCCAAGTTAGTTGAATTGTCTGGGCCGGTTTCGTCGAGTTTTAGATTTGCTCCTGTTAAGCAAACTGATACTGCTGCGTTATTGTACTCATCTGGTACTACTGGTACAAGTAAAGGTGTCGTATTAACACATAGAAATTTCATTGCTGCATCTCAATTTTGTTGCTCGGATCAGGATTGTAATGGAGAAAAGCATAATGTGTTTCTTTGTTTCCTTCCAATGTTCCATATATTTGGGCTCTCAATTATATCGTATTCTCAACTACAAAGAGGGAATACGTTGATTTCACTGGGGAAATTTGATTTACAGATGGTGTTAAGATCAGTAGAGAAATATAGAGTTACTCATTTATTTGTTGTTCCTCCAATTATGCTTGCTTTGGCTAAGCAAAGTTTCGTGAAGAATTATGATTTGTCATCTCTAAAGGTTCTTGGTTCTGGTGCGGCACCACTTGGGAAGGATATAATGGAAGAATGTTCAAGGAATTTACCACATGCAGCAATTCTTCAGGTAACCGTTGTTGATGAGATTAAATTTCTTTTTGTTAACTTCGTGGAACGCATATTGTTTCATGGCTTTTTAATGGGAAGTACTATTTTATACCCCATTTGATGATACATGCAGCACTTTGTCTCATTAGTACTGTGTTTAGTATCCATCCCCTTTGTTCCTAGAACTGGTGCAAAGGGTACAAAAAGCGTATCTAAAGATTGAATCTTGAATCGTGCTAAAAAGTTGATGCTGTAACTGTGCTAAATATTTATTTTGTGACATTCTTTTAGCCTTTTGAATTGCCTTACAACAGAAAATCTTCGTCATCGAAGATGAGCTTATCATATCTGTTTGTGTCTGTTTTTTGAAGGGTTACGGTATGACAGAGACTTGTGGAATTGTTTCCATAGAGAATCCGTATGAGGGAGTTCGAAACTCTGGTTCAACAGGGCCCCTTTCCCCAGGAATTGAATCTAAAATTGTTAGTGTAGATACAATGAAGCCTCTCCCCCCTACTCAGCTTGGTGAAATTTGGGTTCGTGGTCAAAATATGATGCAAGGTAAAGTATAGATGTTCGTGTTGCAGCATATGTTTCCTTTCTGTATGTGGTGATTGTTTGTTTATTATATATTCTGTTGGAACCTTCACAGTTTCAAATGTTGACGTCCATTGGCTTATTGTGTATCTGTGTCTAGAATTGGTTTTTGTTTATTGTTGTACACGTCGTAGGATAGGGAACTCTACTCAATTTTAGCTGAAGAATTTTGTTTTAGCCAATTTGATTACGAAAAGTTCCTAAAAATGCCTCTTAAGATTTATAGTGCAAGGCATGTGTATAAGCAATGTATCTTGTTTAAGTGAGCTACCATGGGAGTCACGGCAGATAGAGTTTTCGAAAGTGGTACCTACCTAAAAATGCTTGCTTTTGCCTGTTTAGAAGCAATGTATCTTTCTTGTCAAAGGGTGTCTTTTATTGCCATAGGATGCAGGGAACATGCTGCTTATCAATTTGTTTTAGGGGTATTTTGTAGACTAGCCAATTTTGAACCCTTATGTCGACTTAATTAATAAATATTACTTAGTACCATAAATTGATAATTATCACCGGCTTTTAACATGTACAGGCTATCTCAACAATCCACAAGAAACCAAGTTGACTATAGATGATCAAGGTTGGGTCCACACTGGAGATCTTGGGTATTTTGATGACCAAGGACAACTTTTTGTTGTCGACCGAATAAAAGAACTTATCAAGTATAAAGGATTTCAGGTAACCTCTTAGTCAGTTAATAGTTAGTAACTTTTTGTGGAGAAGAAAACTTATGGGTTCACTGTCTGAAGAATATTTTGTTTTAATCTCCAGAGGAAAGATTACTTTTCATTCGTTAATTATTTTGCTGTGAATGTTGATGTATAAGAATAGTACATGCGACAATATGTTGATGTATTATTTGAGGGAATAGTACATGCGACAATATGTTGATGTATAAGAATGTTAATATTTTATTTTGCTGTGAATGTTTGGGTGTGTCCGAGTATTATTTGAGGGAATAGTACATGCGAATGCTACCCTGTATAAGAATGTTAGGCTGTATACAATATGTTTTAGGAGACTTAACAACCGGTAACTTCTCTCTGATTCCTCTATACTGACGACATAATTTGCAACATGTTGAAGCTTGTTCTTTAATATTCTTTTTATTTTGTAGATCGCACCTGCCGAGCTTGAAGGGTTGCTAGTTTCTCACCCTGAAATATTAGATGCAGTTGTCATCCCGTAAGTTTGAGAAGTAGATAATCCGTAAATATCTAATTCTTTCTTTCTAGCAAGTCGCATTTGTTGAAAGATGATTACCCAATTGGGAATCTCTATTTAAGCTTGTTTATTATCAATTCTAGATTTCCTGATGCTGAAGCCGGTGAGGTCCCAGTTGCATATGTTGTACGTGCGTCCAACAGCTCACTAAACGAAGTTGATGTTCAGAAATTTATTGAACCTCAGGTGGGTTCGGTGAACTTTGTTTATCCTATTTTTATATGAACCTAGAAAATTTTAATCTGATCCATGTTATTTCTTCCTTTTCTTGAGAGCCATCCAGTGCTTTGCATTGATTAAGTATATCATGTATAGTTGTTTTTGACAAATAAGTGCTTCATTTGTTGTATGTTACAGGTAGCACCGTTCAAAAGATTACGTAGGGTAACATTTGTAAACAGTGTTCCGAAATCAGTTTCAGGAAAGATCCTCAGAAGAGAGCTAATCGCTAAGGTTCGGTCCAAGATATGATGCTAACGAAGATTATACAACTCTGCATTTCAGTGCTCCTTGCTTATGTATTCTGCTTAGCAATAAAGGTAAGGCAATTGGACTGTTCTACACATTTTTTTCTCCCTTTTGCAAATAATTGGTTCTCTCATTAGAGTCATGCAGTGTGGCTAGCTAAGCCCCACGAAAAATGAGTTTGCAATCCGCATTCTTAAACTTCCCGCAAAAATGTAATAGTGAAGCTTCCCACAATTATGTCTCCCTTTCATGGAAGTGTCATTGTGCCAGTATTGTATTATTAGCTAATATCTGTTGTAAAATACATCTACAAAACTGCATGCTTTTTCTGATATGATCCGGAAATCAGAATAACTAACCTTGATGGCCAATTTTAGACAACCGAAAGAACTGTTGGTGGTTGCCTGTGTGTTTGTATACTCTTACACGGCCTTCCTTTCTTACTGTGTTTGGATGTTTGATTGCTGCATACATACGCTCTCCCATACACACATTCGCTCTTTCCAACTGCTACTCTTTAGAGTTTCTATACGCACATTTCTGGTTTCTTTTCTTTCTTGTTTGGTTAGGGTCTCCTGACCCGTCATGTTTCCAATTTTTTTCTTAAATGTCGAGCTAATCATTCACGACTAGGTATTTCTAAATCCACACAGCCAAATACAGGTAGACCAAACCAATTATAAGCACGAAACTACACCGGAACTCGGAATCCTACAACGGCATATCAATCATGAAACAAAGACTTGGTGTTCGATTCATATATCCTAATTTGACTTTTTTGTTTGTTGCAAAAGAGAATTAAAACTAGAAAAAAGACTTAAAAATGGTTCTAACATCATGAACAATTATAATAACTCCACCACCATCGCGTAATTTGACTTAAACATAATAACAGTAACATGTCACTGTACCGCCGCGTTTACCGCTCATTTTTAGTCTATAATAACTCCAGCGGAACCAATCGTCATTGTGATGATGTCAACCATATGAAATTTACATTACTGGTTGGTGCTTCTGTCGAATTGGGATTAATAATGCAATAATTTTCCTTATATCAACTTGTTTGAATTTAGTTGGTCGGCCAGATATTGCCGTAATCAGGTAGCTCTCGCTATTCGCAGCAAACATTTTGGCGCGTCTTTTCCAATTAATTAGACCCGAAATATATATAGGTATAAACTATCTTGGTTTCAACTCTTTGAAGCGTATAAATTACAAACTTCCGTTGACAAAAACTCATAATTAACTTTCTTGATCAACAAAGTTAAATAAAAACTTATCTCAGATTTGTATTTTAACAATCACTAGTTCTTACTTTTCTGCATTTTCGATGGAGAAATCTGGTTATGGAAACGATGGAATTTACAGGTCTTTAAGACCACCTGTGACTATTCCTGAAGATCCAAATACTGGTATAGTCTCATTTCTATTCAGAAATACAGATTCTTATCCTGATAGAGTTGCTGTTGTTGATGTTGATGTTGATCAGACATTAACCTTTAGGGAGTTAAAATCTGTGGTCACTCTCGCATCTGATGTACTATTTGAGTTGGGTGTTAGAAAAGGTGATGTTGTCCTAATTCTTGCACCAAATTCTATTGAATTCATTCAGGTGTTTTTTGGAATTGTTGGTATTGGTGCTATAGCAACTACTTGTAATCCTTCATACACAACAACTGAAATCGCAAAACAAATTAAGGATTCAAAACCTGTACTAGTTGTGACTACCGAGAACTTATATCCAAAAGTTGAGAGTTCTAGTATACCATGCCTATGGGTAGGACCTCTTTCAAGTGGATTAGCTACTTTGGCTTCACCAAGTCATATTAGTTTCATATACAATCGTATATTATCCGAATCAGGTACTTCGGCTTCGGCTTATTTAGGTGATCGCTACCCTCGTATTCATCAGGCTGATACTGCTGCATTACTATACTCATCCGGTACTACTGGTACAAGTAAGGGTGTGGTATTAACACACAGAAATTTCATTGCTGCATCTCAAATGGTTTCATCAGATCAGGATTGTAATGGGGAAATGCACAATGTATTTATCTGTTTCCTTCCAATGTTCCATATATTTGGGCTTGCGACCATATCGTTTTCACAGCTTCAGAGAGGAAATACTGTGGTTTCGATGGGGAAGTTTGATTTAGACACTGTTTTGAGATCTGTGGAGAAATACCGGGTTACCCATTTATTTGTTGTTCCTCCAATTATGCTTGCTTTGGCTAAGCAGGTCAGCATTTTAAAGAAATATGATTTGACGTCTATTAAGGTCCTTGCATCTGGTGCGGCACCACTTGGGAAGGATATAATGGAACAATGTGCAAGGAATTTACCACAAGCTTCAGTTATTCAGGTAACTTCTGTTGTTGAGAATGATTTGGTATTAGATTTTATAGATTAAGAATTTAAGATAAATTCTTGATTATCCCCTGTAGAAGGTACATTGCTTCATACCCATTTCATTTTCCCCTGTATAGTCATTGCTTCAGTTTTTTGCATTCAATTGCAACTGAAAATCCTTGCCATTCAAAATGCGCTCTTTATATGTGCTTCTTTTACCTTTTGTAAGGGCTATGGTATGACAGAGAGTTGCGGAATCATTTCCATAGAGAATCCATATGATGGAGTTCGATACTCCGGTTCAACGGGACCGCTTGTTCCAGGAGTAGAATCCAAAATCATTAGTGTGGACACATTGAAGCCTCTCCCACCAGCTCAGATTGGTGAAATTTGGCTTCGGGGTCAAAATATGACGCAAGGTACGTACATGCACAGATGTTTTGTATGTTTTTGCAGATCTTTCCACATTGCATGTGAATTTCAGTGTGAATAAGTTATCTAATGAGTGTATTCAAACCTGCACGGTATTACACATATAATTTGCAAGCTCTATTGGCTCACTTTCGCTTTGGTGTCTAGAACGGGGTGTTGCTCTGTTAAATCTTATTTTACCAGTTTAATTTTGAAATACTTCCAAGGAATTATGCTGCAATGCCTATAAAAAGAAGTGTCTTGTCTAAGTGACCCGCTGTAAATTTCAGCAGATATAGTCTTGCAAATCAGTGCCTACCTTCCATGTGGAAGGCGCCTTAAAGGCTTATACTTTTATCAGATGAGGAGAACTAATTGAGTGTCAATTCATCTAATGGTAACTGTAACTGCTGAAAACACCTTAATTGATAGTGATATCCATGTAGCCTAAAGGACACATCTAATGGTAACTGTCACCACATCCCCGTGATTATGAATGCTGGTTTTGCCTTAAGTTGATATGGTCGACCATTACTGACTTTTAACATGTACAGGTTATCTCAACAATCCAGAGGAAACCAAGTCGACTATCGATAACGAAGGCTGGGTCCACACAGGAGATCTTGGGTATTTTGATGAACAAGGACAACTCTTTGTTGTTGACCGGATAAAAGAACTCATCAAGTACAATGCATTTCAGGTAACCTTATTGAGTAGTTGTCTCCTTCTTTGTTTTCATAATCATGTTCGGATGAGAAACTTCCGAGTTTCCTTGGGTAATATATGGTTAGGAGCGTAAAGCGTGTCTAACTTCTCTCTGGTTCATTGGTCATGACTACTCAATTACATTCATTATTTCTTTATGGATGTTTATTTGATTATACTCTAGTTATTCCGATAGATTGCACCAGCCGAGCTTGAAGGATTGCTTCTTTCTCACCCTGAAATATTAGATGCAGTTGTCATCCCGTAAGTTTGAGTAGCAAATTGTTGCCAAAATGCCTATTTCTTTCTTAACTAGCAGTTGTTGCCTGTTGGAAAATGATTATGCTTTGCAACATTCTACTTGAGCTTGTACACTATTATGCCTCTTAGGTATCCTGATGCTGAAACCGGTGAGGTCCCAATTGCATATGTTGTGCGTGCGCCCAACAGCTCTTTGAATGAAGTGGATATTCAAAAATTTATTGAACCGCAGGTGCAGTGAACTTTCTTTTACCCTAATCTATAAATTTATGAATGTCAGTCTAATAGTACAAGCTATTATTGTTCCTTTTTTCTCAGAAGTTTGTAGCTTGCAGTGCTTAGATGAAGCGAATTTTTTTGGTGCGGTCATTTTTGACAAATGCGAGCTTCTTTTGTGGTATGGTACAGGTAGCACCATTCAAGAGATTACGGCGGGTAACATTTATAAGTGTAGTTCCAAAATCAGTTTCAGGAAAGATCCTAAGGAGAGAGCTTATCGAGAAGGCCCGAGCTGAGTATGTTCGAGCCAGGTTGTGATGCTACCTATAAGATAATAAACCGCATAATTTGCTTTTAATCCTTGCTTGGGGTACTCTGTTCAGCAATGCCAATAAGCCAAGTCAAGGGGAACTATTTACTTTTCTTTCTGTTTCAAATAATTTCTAATTTCATTAAGGTCATGCGTTGTCAAGCCCATTACAATTGAGTTTGAAATCCCATAATCTTAAGCTTCCAAAAAATCTGAAAGTAACGAAGTAACGGAAACAGTTGGAAGCTCGCTGAGTCAGATCCTTTAACTAGTATGTCTCAGGTTTATGTAAAGGTAGGTCAGTGGAAATAACATGTCCAGAGATGGAAACACAGATGCTCGGTGTAATTTTAGCTTCTTATCACTGTAGATACCTGGAAAATGCTAAAGGAGAATGTCAGCCTCCCCATATCCAAGAGGAGATGCTAGAGAGTATTCCCTCCAAAACTGGGGAAGTCTCCCCATATCCTAGAGAAAGCGCTACATATCGCCCCTTCCCCGTTGACAGGCACGTGCACAGTCCAAGTCACGTGGGTTCATAAAGAAGAATCTAAGGTACACTTGTATTGATGTAGCGACAGATGTAAGATAAGAAAAGATAGAAAAAGATACATGTTTGACATTCTCATTTCAAGAAATGTCTATAAATAGGGATCCTCTCTCAACTGAGAGACTCAGAGCTAACTTCTTGTGGCTAACCATGTACTACTTTCTAGAGTAGGCTTCCGACTCTACTATGATATTTATACCTATTACATTTTGGCGACCACAGTGGGAGTCTACTCATAGGATTAGGACAGCGGTTCAGCCACTGGAAGCTCCATGACAGCGGCGCCATAAAATTTAAGTAACGCCCAACTCACCTTCTTTACTACAGCCAAGAGTCTGTCTAAGCGCCTCCATCTCTCTCCCAAATTTTGTCTAAAGCGCCTCCACCCAAGCACCTCCATCTCTCTCCCAAATTTTGACCCAAGCGCCTACATCCCTCCTCAAAGTTTGTCTAAGCGCCTCCATCTCTCTCCCAAATTTTGACCCAAGCGCCTCTATCCAAGCACCTCTATCCAAGCGCCTTCATCTCTCTCCAAATTTTGTCCAAGCGCCTCCATCCCTCTCAATATTTCTTTAACTTCTCAAAAGACAACCAACTTCAACATTTCAAGCTTATATAGCTCGCCAGCTACTGCAAATCATACAATCCTCAAACATCCGGCGCCAACATATAATTCATTATCCTTAGCGTCTTAATAACCATCCAAATATCACCAAATGACAACTTGTAATCACCAGCGGTGACTCAATAACCATTCAGGGTCAACTTGTATAACCTAATCTCTTCAGTGTCAACATACAACGCGCCCACATCTTTCTCCAACTTTCCTATCTCAAAGGCGCCTCCATCTCTCTCTCGCCAGCGCCTGTCCCACTCAAAAGCGCCTCCATCTCTCTCTCTCTCTCCAGCGCCCCTTTCTCTCCAGCGCCTCCATCTCTCTCCAGCGCCCCCATCTCTCTTTTCCCAGCGCCTTTTGAATCCATCAAAACGACGTCGCTTTCATCATCGACACTTGTGTCCTCAGCATCACCCACATCCAGCAAATAAGAACAACTCAGCAATGGCAAGTTCAAATTGAACTCGACCACATACATACAACGGATATCACTTATGCTCGGCGGATATCGCCTCATGCTATCAGCGTTCGAGATCAGCGTCCCCATATCAGCGGCTTTCAATTCGAGCTTCCATTGTCGTTTGTACAAAAATCGAAGTGGTAAACAAGAGCTAAGCCTGTAGCGGAAAGGGGCGTCGAATGCACATCAACTGCTGATACAAATTCCACAAAGAGAATCTTGTAGGCGGAATTCACCTTCTCACGAAGAAAGCTAAGTATTCGATACCAATTCTTGACATCTTATAACACGTTCTGTTAACAAAAAAAAATTATTTTAAAACTTCAAGCATAAAATCTATAAAGCGTTAGTTTTAAAATTTTGTCCTTGATATGTATTGAGCTACCCTAACTACTTGTGTTCCTTTCTTGCTGAATTTCACATCGCTAGGAATGGATGAATGGGTTCCCACTGTTTTATATTGGAGTCCAATACTCTGCAAGAATGGAGGTACTAAATGAAGAAATTAAGCCTGCACGGGGAGGACCATCGCCTGCGCTTCAACTGTTTTAAAATACTTCAAAGATAGGACTCTTTCAAATTCATCACGCCAACACCATTCCCTCCCCTTTATGTTCCCATTCAATCAAGTAAATGTTTACAGGAAAGCTTGTGCAGGCGTCAATTAATATTATCCATGACGACATCACCTTCACAAGCCGCAGCAAGAGGTGCCAATTTTTGATGCTAACCGTCACTACCTGCTCAGTTTTTCAACGCCGCTAGCACATCCTTACGCTCCCACTAGTTCAAAACCGACAACATCGCCGGCGTGTTTGATCCTCGTGACACCACCAGCTCGAATTCGAGAGGAGAAAGTCAACATCCATCGAAAAGATCCCATTCAAAAGCATGCCGGTGTGCTTAATTCCAGACGTTCCTTGAACTAAACGGATCCACAGTCAGCAAAATCGTTTCCACAAGTAAGCGATGACAATTACTGTCAGTTCAAACTTGTTAACAACCAGAGAGGTGAAATCAACGACACCAGCTTGTTAGGAGAAAGCGCCAACGAACCCAACTTTTAAGCACGACAGTTCCTCCACGAAGCATAATGCAAGTACCATGCGAGCCTTTGGTCGAACAACACGGAATCAGGTTCCAGGTCTCTTCCAATTGATCTCCTATTTAATATTCAGGTTGGTGATCCACAATGCGACAAGCGCAAGGACGAATTCTATAGAAGCGTAGAAGCCTTGAATTTGAAGCTAAGTTCTACCTATCTTTGTCAGATTCTCAATTAACATTTATCTCGCAATTTTTCGATTTAACTTTGAATGAAAACCTATTTTATTTAAGCTTGAGAGGAACCTAACTGCAACATCTACCATTTTGCTGCAATAAAGACCAATGGGGCATCAAATTAGAGCTTAAGATACCTATGTGGCGGATGTTACCACAAGGCGCACCATAGCATAAGATGATGTTTACAACCGCTAATGGACAGATGGATACGTACTCTGAAGCAAAAGAAAACACCACAGTGGTAAACTGGTAATGGTTTGCTCGTTCCTTCGTCTTTTAGCTTTACAATGCTCGATCTTATTTTAAGCATATCCAACATGTTTTACTTAAAGTACGTGACACGTGTAATATCAAATGCATATTCATACATGCTGTTCCGAGGCACCTATACAATGAATAGTATATCAGTCGCCTAGTTAAGTATTAAGAAATTTATATGCTGCCTATCTATACACGCCGGTGTATTACTTTTAAAGATAATAAAAGGAACCCACAGCTAATATAGTCGCCATGCAATAATTAAGCTTCCCATTTGTATTAATGGTTATAGTTGCAGAATCACTCCAATAGATTGAAATATTTTATTTTCATGAATGCCACATTAGTGGTAGCGTATGTCGTTGAAAGCTTTAAAATATTATTGTCATCATTCTTGTATGTATTGATATATGAAGCTAAAGAAATCCAAATGTGGAAAATGAAAGTCTCCCTCGAGAGAAGGTGCGAGCAACTTAGATAAAATAAATAATAAATCCTCTTTCCCTCGATAACCAAGAGGTTTGAGTGTCTAAGAAATCCTTTTGCACTCGACAACCAAGAGGCTCGAGTGTCTAAATCTTCCCATCCTCGATAAGAAGGGAAGTGTCTGAAATTCTCTTGCTCTCAATCTTTGAGACTCGAGCGCCTAAATACTCTCACTCTCACTCTTTGAGACCCGAGCCCCTAAATCATCTCGCTCTCATTCTTTAAGACTCGAGCGCCGAAATTCTATTGCTCTCACTCTTTGAGACTCGAGCGCCCAAATCATCTTGCTCTCACTCTTTGAGACTCGAGCGCCTAAATCCTCTTGCTCCCACTCTTTGAGACTCGAGTGCCTAAATCCTCTTGCTCTCTCTTTGAGACTCGAGCGCCTAAATCCTCTTGCTCTCACTCTTTGAGACTCGATCCCCTAAATCCTCTCGCTCTCACTCTTTGAGACTCGAGCCCCTAAATCATCTCGCTCTCACTCTTTGAGACTCGAGCGCCGAAATTCTATTGCTCTCACTCTTTGAGACTCGAGCACCCAAATCATCTTGCTTTCACTCTTTGAGAGTCGAGCGCCTAAATCCTTTTGCTCTCACTCTTTGAGACTCGAGTTCCTAAATCCTCTTGCTCTCTCTTTGAGACTCGAGCGCCTAAATCCTCTTGCTCTCACTCTTTGAGACTCGATCCCCTAAATCCTCTCGCTCTCACTCTTAGAGACTCGAGCGCCGAAATTCTATTGATCTCATTCTTTGAGACTCGAGCGCCCAAGTCATCTTACTTTCACTCTTTGAGACTCGAGCGCCCAAATCCTCTTGCTCTCACTCTTTGAGACTCGAGCGCCTAAATTCTCTTGCTCTCAGACTCAAGTGTCTAAATCCTCCCACGCTTGAATTAAAAAAAAAATCAATAATAAGCGGCTCCTACGCCACGACATCGGCTCTAAGGACAAGTCTAAAAGAAAAGAGGGCATAGAGAATACTTTTCCCTCTAAGAAGCGGCTCTTACGCCCTCCATCCCTTGACCAAAGAGACTCTTATGCCCTTGACAAGAAAAAGAAAAAGAGAGAAAGCGGGTAGAAACCCTTCATCTCTGGAGGATAAAAAGTGGCTCTTAAGCCTTTGATAAAAATAAAGGAAGAAATAGCGGCTCCCAAGCCCTTGATAAGAAAGAAATAGAAAGGGTAGAAACCCATCATCTCTAAAAAGCGGCTCTTGCGCCATCAATAAAAGAAATAAAAATCGGCTCTTGTGCCCTCTAAAAAGCGGCTCTTAAGCCTTTGATAAAAAGAAAGAAAGAAATAGCGGCTCTTACGCCCTCGAAAGAAAAAGCAACTCTTAAGCCCTTGATAACAAATAAAAAGAGGGTAGAAACCCTTCGCCTCCACAGCAGCTCTCAAGGCTTTGATAAAAATAATTAATAAAGAAAGAAGAAGCGGCTCTTAAAAGCTATTAAAATCGGCTCTTAAGCCTTTGATAAAAAAATAATAAATAAATAAAGAAGATGAAAGCGGCTCTCAAGCCTTTGATAAAAAAGAAGAGAGGGTAGAAACCCTCCAACTCCAAAAGGCGTCTCTTGCGCCTTTGAAAAGAAGAAAGAAAGAAGAAGCGGCTCTTAAGTCTTTGACAAAAATAAAATAAAAAATATAATAATAAAGAAAGAAGTTGAAAGCGGCCCTCAAGCCCTTGACAAAAAGAAGAGAGGGTAGAAACTCTCCAACTCCAAAAGGCGTCTCTTGCGCCTTTGAAAAGAAGAAAGAAACAAGAAGCGACTCTTAAGCCTTGAAAAAAAAAAAAGGAACCCTTCGTCTCCAAAAGGCGCCCTCAAGCCTTTAACAACGTAAAAGACGCCGAGAAGAGAGCAAGCCCAACAGACGCCGAGAAGAGAGCAAGTCGAAGAGACGCCACACTAGGGGACTTGCAAGAAGAGCGCAAGCCCAAGAGACGCCGAGAAGAGGGCGAGTTGAAGATACATCACACAAGGGGACTTGCAGGAAGAGAGCAAGCCCAACAAACGCCGAGAATAGAGCGAGTCGAAGAGACCCCATGCTAGGGTACTTGCAAGAATTGAGCAAGTACAAGCGGTTCTGAATCAAGACTACGAGACTTGTGGCGAGCGCACAAGTCAGAAATCGCTAATAGGCAAGGGGACTTGCACCAAGCGTACAAGTCGGAAATCATCAATAGACAAGGGGACTTGCGAGAAAATGCGCAAGGCCCTGGCAAGAGGCGCATACAACTGATTAGGGGACTTGCAGCAAGCGTGCAAGTCGAAACCATCTGAGCTTGAAAACAAGAAGACTTGCGGGAATATGCAAGTCTCAAGGTGAAGGCGCCAGAAGAAGCGCGCAATGACATAAGAGCCGAGGAAGCGGATGATAGACTGTTGAGAAGACTAACGCCTTTCCCAAACAGCCAGGGGACTTAATGTATATACTTGGAAAATGCTAAAGGAGAACGTCAGCCTCCCCATATCCAAGAGGAGATGCTAGAGAGTATTCCCTCCAATACTGGGGAAGTCTCCCCATATCCTAGAGAAAGCGCTACATATCGCCCCTTCCCTGTTGACAGGCACGTGCACAGTCCAAGTCACGTGGGTTCATAAAGAAGAATCTAAGGTACACTTGTATTGTTGTAGGGACAAATGTAAGATAAGAAAAGATAGAAAAGGATACATGTTTGACATTCTCATTTCAAGAAATGTCTATAAATAGGGATCCTCTCTCAACTGAGAGACTCAGAGCTAACTTCTTGTGGCTAACCATGTACTACTTTCTAGAGTAGGCTTCCGACTTTACTATGATATTTATACCTATTACAATCACAAAATAAAAAGTAATTTCTTTCGCGTGCCAAGAATTATGGGATGGGGTGTAAATTTGCTAACTGATGCAAAAAAAATTCTTTTAGGGGTGCAAGTACACACCTTGCAATGGGCTGGCTCCGCCCCTGTGCGTGGTGTTATAACGTGAGAGACGCTTAGAGCCTATTTAACAACCAAGCAGAAATTATTTTCAGAAAGCCATAAGTAAATTTTTATTACTTTCAAGAGTCACTCTAATATTTGGTTTCCAAGCTAACTTTTAACTTTTTGAGTTAAATAAATTTAAAAACTATTTTTTATGTCGTATCCAAACACTCCCCTAAGAGCATTTGTAGTAATCAGAATCAGAAGTGATTCCGCTCCCTAGAAGAAGAAGTCACTCCCAAAAGTCACAAGCAAATTTTGCCTCACAAGAAAAGGTTATTTTTGAGGGGTAGGTTTTGATACCTGGCCAAATTGGGGTATACCCAGATTTAAATGGACATAGTGCCCTTACTAAGGGGAGGCCAAAACTGGGTGAAGTTACTTTAGTACCCCTGCACTAATTAACCTAAAAACTAAACCCTAAACTTAAAAACTAAAAACCGTTTAATCTATCTTCTCTGATCCCTCTGCTCTTCTCCTTCCTTCATCTTATTCCATCAACCTAAAATCAACCAAAAATTTCAATTTTGATTTTCTACAAATGATGGTTGATTCTAAACGATCAAGTAGCAATAGAGATTCAACAGGTAACATCAAAAGATCCAAATCAGGGGAAAAAGGTAAGGGAAAAGTTGGAATGAGTAAACCCGAGAATGCAATCCCTGAGAATGTTGAGAAGAACCCTCCACCGGCGTAAAGAAGACTGCAAGAGATTTCTAAACTCAAACCCATTATTGTTTTGTGTTTTTTGATTGTTATATTAGATTAGAAATCGAAAACTATGATTTTCAGGGTTTTTAGTCGGCAAGATTTTTTTGAAAAATAGGATGCCGGCCTTAGGATGTAAGTATTAGTCGGCAGGGTCGTAACATGAATATCATGCCGGCTTTTCATAACAGCCATGACGACTGTGAAACATTAACCAGGGCCGGCATGGTAATCAATAACGAACCATGCCGACTTTCCTCTAGTCGGCATATTCTTAAAATTATACCGTTCCGACTTTATATCACAGAAAGCTGCTTTTCCTGAGTTAGCAGTCGGCATCTTTCTTGAATAATACCCTACCGACTGTGTGTTAGTCGGCGTGGTAGATGATTACAACCATGCCGACTAAGTATTAGTTGGCAATGTTTAGACTCTCGACCTTGCCAACTAGGTGACCAGAACCATGTTTCAATGTGTATAATTTTCAGATCTCTTATTTGTGTATTGTTTAATTAGGTTCCCAGAGGGAAAAATAGAAGATATCCCTTGTCTTGTTAGCAATGCAGCAGAGCTATTGGAATTTATTGACAAGATTTATCCTTCTTTAGAAGATCCTAAAGATGAAACTGGAGAGAATTGCCCTGTAAGAAAGTTACTTCTGATGGGTAAGAATGATCCTGAAGAATTTCTAAGGTTTATGGACAGTCCTAGCAATCCCCTGAACTATGAAGAATACACATCATCAGAGGAGGAAGAAGAGGAGCTTGATCCAAGAATTTTTTTCAAGGCATCTGACTTTTCTGGAGTGAACCCCTATTACAATGAGGCTGGTGACTACATAGGTCCAGTGAAGGGAAAAGCAAAAACTGATGCTGGTGAAAAAGCTAGTGATGTGGAGGAAGATAACAACAATGAGAAGGATCCATGAAATTCTTAAACTTTATTATGTTTCACTTGGTTTAGAAACTTAGATTGTGGTTTGAACTTTTACATTATGTTTTGAACTCTTAGATTGTGGTTTTAGACTTGTTAAACTTATGTTAATTTTCAGTTTCAGTTTCAGTTGCTTTAGAACTTATTCTTTTTGTGCAGTTTTAGACAATATTAGAGTTTTACTAAGTCGGCATGGTTTGTAAGCCCGACCTTGCCGACCATCCCAGGCTATATGCTATAGTGTTTTCAGGTATAGGTAGTCGGCACGGTTTGAAATCTCGACCTTGCCGACTTAAATGTTAGTAGTATAAAAATATTACCTTTTAGGTACAAAGTACAACCCATTGAATGCTCAACGGATAGAAATTTCAAAATAAAGACATTAAGTGTGTTGTTATTATAAAAGCATTCTCAACTTCATCTTCAACCTTGCATAAAGAATGGAAGTTTCAAGTTCAACACAACCAAATATTTGTAGTCTTTGTACACTAAGTGGTCATTTTGCAAATGATTGTCCCTTTGAAGGAAGAAAATGCACTATTGATGGTTGTAAGGGATTCTTATTTATCATGAAAGCTGCAATAGAAGATGTATATCAGTCGTATGCTTCAAAATGCACCTGCTGTGGGGTTCTCTATTGGATAGATAAACGCCTAGCTCCGGATGAAGATGAAGTTGCTAAAATCAACCTTCTACCATGCACAGATCCATGTTGCGACGGTAAGATGAAGTTAATTACCTATCCTAAAAAATTGTGTACTGGAAAAAGATACTATCTATGTCCCAAATGTGCTAGGGTTAAGTTTTTAAGGTTTGTATGCTCTAATTAAGTTTTAAAGGTTTTTAAGATTTTGACAATCATTGTATTCGAATTTAGTCGGCACTATACAAAATTCAAATTAACCTTTCTGATGGAAGTACAGTCGGCAAGGTTGTCCTCATAAACCCTGCCGACTACAAATTAGTCGGCACTGTATGAGGGCAATAACCTTGCCGACTATTCCAGGCCTTTTTCCCTGTGCTGTCATGCATGTACAATCGGCAACCTGACGAAATCAAAACCTGCCGACCCTGGGACAGTCGGCAAGGTCGTGTGATAAATATAATGCCGACCAAAGGAGTTGACACCAAAAAAACCACATCCATTTCATTTATTTATAGTACTCCAAAGTACATTACACAAAACACGAATGCGATTACAAAAGTACTCCAAAAAGATTTCTTATTTCCTAATCATAATCACTCATCACTCAAATCTATTGGAGGGAGTTCATTCAAATCTATTGAACCTCCTTTAGTCAAATCTATGGGACATTCATTAGACTCATCTAAAGTATTCCAAAGGTGCATGTTGTCCTCATAAAGTTTCATCCATTCCTTGCTCTTGTTGAATATGAACTTTTCCCAAAAACTGAACCTACAAAGATGAGGTAATGGACATTCCTTGTTGAGTTGTAGACCAATAAAATGATTTTTTATCCACCAAATCCATAACAATTCTTCTATGCTTGAGCTGCTCCAAACAAACCGCATGTTTCGGTGCAAATGCCACACATAGTCCGTTACTAAAAAAATATACTACGCATGACCACGTATCCGCCAATAGATGGCCACACTCTGGCATTCTCATCCAATGCTCCCATTTGATCGGTGCATTTCCCTCCGGGCCTTTAACACTAGTAAGCAATTCTTTAAAAGTCGCTTCTTTGTCCTCCATGGAACCTTCTAGCATCATTGAGATATAAAACTCCTTGTCTTTTTCTAGTCGGGCGGCCATATTCTTTCTTATGTATTGACATTGGGTGAGATTCTCCTCAACCGCTCCACTTAGGTGTCCCAATTGTTGGGAGGCAACGTGAAACCCACAATTTCCATCCTTTGGGACGTCATCGGTACCAATAACGAACTCTTGAATGATTTGAGGTATTTGTACGCGATACTCTTCCAATACCGATTTTACTACCTTCCTCGGACGACCTCTTTTCTTCACAACATCTCCTTGACTTGCTTGACTCTCAAGAGGTGGAGTGTCATTTGTATTCAAGTTTGAAACGGTTGGTGTAGTTGTTTCTTTGCACGGCCGACCCCTTTTCTTTATAACAACTTCCACACTTGATTGACTCTCAAGAGGTGGAGTGCTATTTGGATTCAAGTTTGAAACGGTTGGTGTAGTTGTTTCTTTCCTCCGACGACCTCTTTTCTTTTTAACTTGCTCTTCTTTGTATTCCGCCTCGGTATAATCATGTCCGGATGGATCACATTTTGTACTCAAATACTCTTTAATTTGTTGCCTTTCTTCCCCCCTTGTCTTTGTAGGTGGTCTACCCGTTGGATCTTGTTTCCCCGGTTCTTGAAGTTCTTCCATAAAAGGGTAAACAATCGGCATCAACTTGTGCTTCATAGTTTGTTTGTCCAACCTATTCAACGTGGGGTACTTATCGAGGATTATTCTCCCAAGTTCCATGTCGCCAAACTCTTCACCGGGATCTTCTCTTGGAGCCGGTTTGAAAGATAGTTGCTTCCAATAAGGATCAATATCTTCAATCGGAATCGGAGTTTTATACCTACCAAGCATATGACGACATGGAAGTCCGATAGCCTTCATTATCCTACACTTACAAGGAGTGCTCGGTTTGTCATAGTTTTGATACAACTTGAGATGTTTCATCATAAACCCAATGAGAGACATTGCAATGTATTCCAACAAGCAACCAATTATCCTCCTTAAACTCCTTCAACTTCCGGAACCTACTTTCTTTGAATTGCTTTCTTATCTTGTTGATATCATTATTAGTGTACTCGTGGATAGCATGTTGCACCGTCACAATCCCATTTTGACTCGTGAAAAGTAGACCTTTTAGTCTCCCATGAGCTTGCTCTACCATACTTGTGGACTCAAGTTTGAAATGTTTATAGTCGTAAGTAAAAGCATACACAAACCTCTCTTTGTGTGGCGTTTACCATTGTCTCTTGCAATATTCCACTACTTTGGGGTAATTAGTGCCCCAATCATCCTCGAACTCCTTCAAGTTTATCCCATATCTTGCCACACTCATCGACCAAACCAACTTATCCCACACTTTCATAAATAACCCAAACTTGATCTCACCTTCTTTCCATCTTCGTCTTCTTTCGTCTTCTCTTCCTCTCTCTTTACTCTTTAGTTAGTTCATCTTCCTCATTTTTCACGTTTAGTACCTTTGTTTGCCTTTGGCTTTTGGATATGATTCCTACAATTCTTTCTAAGATTGCATTGTATATGCCAAGTGCAAAGAAAATTTTGTGCATTGGGAAAAACTATCCTCGCGGGGTTCATTATTGCTTGCTCATTGTCGGTCACTACAACCCCGGGAGTCTCGTCTTCGTGGTAGAGAAGCTTCAAAGTTTCCAATCCCAAAATATAGCTATCATCCTTCTCACGATCCATAAAACACCATGCCACCGTGAACGATTGCTTATCCGAGGTTTGTCCTACAATGTTCAACAAAGGCATGTTGTACATATTTGTCTTATAAGTACAATCCATGAACAAAACTTGGTAAAATCACCGTGCCAATTGAATCATATCGGGATGCGCAAGAAAAATACGATCCACCTTCCCCTCCGATGACTCATGGTGTCTCACCGTGTAGTTGTATTTGTGTGCCAACCATTGTGATTCTTCCATTACCTTTCTTCCATCCCATTCAATTCTTTTGATAGTTACCTTGACCGCATAAATTGTAGACAATGAAGAAAGGTTATCCGGGTCGTCCCTCTTAAACTTACTAAGGAGCTTGCTTGGTTTAATTCCCCAACTTGTTCTTACTTGTTCGAACTCGTGCGGTTTCAACTTGGCAGTGCCCAACAAGACTTTACGGATCTTTATGGTTATGCCAACCAACATCAACTCTATTCATTCTCCGCATGTTATCGGTGTCTTTGTTCCTCCAAAAAATAATCTTGAATGGGCATCCACACTTCTTTGACTTCGTCTTGTACACCCTAGTCTTCTTCTTATCATACACATAACCCTTTCTCTTGTGACTTGCATCCGGCGACCCACTACACTCGCATACCATTTCAAACCGCGAATCTATTTGTTGGGAGTTTTTCACTAGAACGCACATCTTCTCTTTTGCTTTCTCAATAACCCACTTGACCGCGTCGTCTTTTTCCTTCCATTCCAAATCATTAGCATAATGTGCGGAAGTATCAGGACCCCAAACATTGTGAGATTGAGGATGATCCGTCATCAATAGCAATGCAATCTACAAAACATCACAAGTTAGTTGATATGTACTACAATAGTCGGCATGGTCTATATATAAAACAATACCGACTAAAGAACAACCAGCATGTTCGAAAAATACAACAGTGCCGACCAAACTATAATTGGCAGGGTCTACGTATCCACTACAATGCCGGCTTAAGCATGTTTCAAATCCGTCTCCTGTGCTGCAAAAATTCTCGTAGTCGGAAGGGTTCATACTTTCGACCTTGCTGACTAAACCCTGCTCATGAAAAGTCGAAGCATTTGGTAATATATACCACGCCGGCGCTTACAGTCGGCAGGGTCGATAATCGTCGACCTTGCCGATACTGGGCAGCAAAAGTGAAAAAAAAAAGAAAGCAGCAAAATCGATCATTTGCATGGAAAAATCACAATCTTCACCACGTAAGTTGTCTACCTAATTACTTGCAGCTCCATTCTCTTCTTCTGGGTCATTGGATTCTACGTTTGGCTCAAGATATTCATCACTTCCATACCCATCTTGAGTTTGAGGAAAATAAAAGTGAGGATCATGCATATAATCCATTTGATCATGATTTGGTAGATCATCATACAAGTACTCATCTGTAGGAGGAAAGTTAGAAGACTCCCCCACTTCAAAATCAGGATTAGAATCACTCATCTCACTCATATCACAGATTTCTCAAAAACCCTAACTTTTCTCCCCCAAAACTTCCTCTACTACTTCATACTCTTTCTTACTCTCGATTATTTCCAAATCCACTCATATAAATCAACTAACTAATCTAACTAATTTAACTAATCTAATCATTTCAATTAAATTAGTGTTAATCATAGCAGGGGCAATTTAGCCATTTAGAAAAAACATGGTTAAGGGGTGGCTTCTTTTACTTCAAAATAACCTAACTTTTGTCTCATTAGGGATACCCCAATTAATCTGGGTATACTGCAAAGTAATTTTTGATAGAATAGCTTGGAAGTGGCCTCTGATGGGCAGGAACAACCAGCGGATCCGACCTTGAAAAAACTCGACCTTGCTTGGATATATTTGAGCATGATCCACACTAGACATAACAACTGGTCTAGCAGGAATTGTTTACTTTATCAGACTTAAATCAAAAAATCGGATGCGTGATCAAAGGGCAGGTTCAAATGTCTAGCCTTTTCAAGACAAACACTAAGAAGTAAGAACTATTGCTGTTTTATACTCCTTGTTTTATTAGTCTGTGAGTCTATACACTACACATTTTCTTTCAAGCATCTAATCATGACTTTGGATATATGACTTCTAGCTAGCTAGCTGCCTAGCTCCATATGTTTAGATGACCCACTGTCTTGGAAATGCAATATGTGAGTGCGCTTCTTCTTGATCTTCTTGTCCAGAGCATAACCATGGGCAAAGACACCACTGAATTTCTGTTTTGGGGCAATGAGGCAGTTGCCAGTTGGAGACTATAAGAAGAAATTTTGGCATTTAGGCATTAGGGATGTTGGGCTTGTTATAGAAAACTGACCAAAAATTACTTACTAAAACTTGCACCTAATTTAGGTTAAACGCATATAATAATCAAATTAAAGAGAAAAGAGGTAAAAACCTAATCCTGAAACCCTATGAATTATGAAAGAAACGAAAAGAGAAAGAACACAAAATGTTTGTTTGATTCGTTGGGTAAAGCAAAAGAAAAACAGGGTCATATGTTGTCAAAAGGTGTAATAAAACTATAAAAGCAACAGAAAACAAACAAGACAAAGAATATGTGTTCGTGTGTGACAACAACGTAGGGCGTGATGACAGACAGACACTCTATGACCTGGCCCACTTTACACATTGGCCCACGTTAGTATCAGGCCCATACAAAAAGAAGAGGAATTTGTTTTCATGAAGAAGAAGCGTGATCAAGTACTACTTCCTCATGTACAAAAAGAAAGGAGTGGGGGGACCTCACACAAATGATGACATGTAGCACATGAAGAGCCTCCGCTCAATGGCTTGCATTTTCTCGCAATTTTTTTTTTTTGGATAGCTAGAGAGAGATCTAGGAGGATCTTGCTGGCCAGTGGTATTATGATCTCTACAAAAATTTGACAAAGAATAGATTAAATATGCTCACCAATCACCATGGTGATGCTTTTTTTTTTTCTTGGCATTCTAGCCATAGCTTAATTATAGTTAAATGAAATGTAAGCAATAATCGTGTATCAACATATATAATGTAGGATATCCTCTCTTTTTGAAGTGGTCACACTCACCCATGTATGGATGTGATTCATGTGAAACCTAAAAAGTAAGTAAGACATGCACAACCAACAGAGACACATGGGAAAAGTTAAACAACTCCCACTAAGAACAGGAAACCCCCTGTAATCATCATTAAGACATTTTTCAGTCAAGGTCAACTAAACATCGCTGCATCCCTACAACTACAACATAAGTATAGCACTATAGCTTATGCCTCACAGGCATAGCCGCATGGCTACGCTCTCCTTAATTCCTCCACTTAGGGGGTCAATTAAAAAGCCCTAATGATAATAATAATTCTGATAATAATTACACAAGCACCGAAGCAGTGGTGGAGCTGATTATTTGCCTCTATAATTTAGGTTATCATGGTTTCAATCTTTAAGAAATGAACCTAGCTATTTGGACCAAGCTACTGGAGCCAACAAGAGAGTTGGTATGGACATGATTTACTATCTCTACAACAATCGGTCTATAATAATTTTCCTTTTAACTCTGATAAAAGGAAAGTAGGGAAAAATATATTTTCATTTTGTTTTGATCATAATTATAATTTAACTAATTAAGCTTGTACCTACTAGCTTTGGGATGCTTCAAAACATGTGCTATGCACAATGTGTTAATGTTGTAAAGTATTTCTAACATGAAGAAGAAGAAGAAGCAAGAGTGCAAACCACTGAGAATCAGTGGATAATTAAAATAAGTTCAAAATAAGGTGCTTTTTTCAGCTGAAGATTTTGGAGAAGTTAATTTTATCTTTGGCCTTAGGTAGCTAGCTATTTCTAGGCTTGTTACCATTAAGGATACCAAAAGCAATATCTTGTTCTTACAAGTGATACAATCGAATTGATTTCGTTTATTAAGAAAAAAAATATACAATCCAAATGACTGGATTCCCCATTAGCATAACATCTTATCTAATTGTTCGAAGCCTAACCACTTAGTAGTCTAGTAAATTACCACCTGAAGTTGGATTACACGTGCCTCTCTAGCATTGGTATAATATTTGTTTTGTCTTTGAAGCAATATGGATGATTGCAGTTAGAGTGGACATGAGGTTACTAAACTTGCTTCATCCTCGACCAGCATATCCATATCCATGTTCATGATTATTCTTTTTTAAGCTAATCTCATTTAGGTGAATTTATTGACTAAAAAGAACAGCACAAAAAGAGAGACATATTATAAAGTTAAAATTTCCTGAAAAAATAACGGAAAACAAAAGACTATATGGGGATGGCAGTTGGGCGGATTTTGGGCGGAGACTTCAATTCCTATCCCCTCCCCATTCAGAAAATAAAACGCATCCCGTCTTGATACCTATAAATAGAGCTGATCCTGAGTCTACAAGGGCCCGATGAGGACTTAATTACATGTCCTTTTATAAGGTAAATTATGTTTCATCAGAGAACTGCGTAACAATGATAAATAATAACAAGAGATCTTTTTTTTTGATTTCATCTACTATCAAGAACAAAAATATGCTGACCAAAAATTAGAACATACAAGGCCTTTTATAAGGTAAACTATTTTTCATCAGAAAACTGCGTAACAATGATAAATAAAAACAAAAAATCTTTTTTTGATTTCATCTACTATCAAGAACAAAAATATGCTGAGCAAAAATTAGAACATGTAGCTATTTTACACTAACATCACATGAAAGTCCAAATGGTTGTTATCGAGTCAAATGTATGGTTTGTATTTGATACGTCTCGTATTCCATCCTCAAAAATCCAATAAGAAATTCATTCCAAGAATAATAAAAACCAATTATCATATAAACTTTAAATATACAACTTTAGTTGATAAGCGCCTAGTTAGTTCCACCGGTATGAACCGGCCGGTGTCGAATACATACAAGATGCTAGGTACTTCGAGTCTTGTCCTAGCAATAATGAATACAGCCATACAGAAGACAAATGTGTAACTAAGCCGGGCTTTGCTATTTGTAGCTGACCAGGGGGTGTGACCTTGGCATGAAAAGGCCCTAGGCAGAGTCGGGCCTTGTGCGGTCCCACACCCTGCACTTCCTCAGGAACGGATCTGCCGATAAAAATTTGGGTGGGAATCTGTATGAAAAATACCCCTAGGAGACGAGTTTTCCACGGGTTACTTTTTTTTTTTTTTTTTTTTTTGAAAAGTGGGATTTTCATTAATTACTCAAAGTTGAACTTCTCTTGGGTACCTAGTCCCCACCGAGTCATTCATCACAATTACATTAAGGAATTCAGGTACAGTATGTTCCCATATCAGCGTGGAGTTGTCGTTGCTTCCCTTCCTTGTTGGAGTTGTTTTTATTTTGCAAGATCCGCCAGACCATCCGCCGCCTGATTCGCTTCCCTATATATGTGTGTGATGTGAACACCGCGTAGTTTCCTTAGGAGATGCTGTATTTCGTGCAGCATATTCTGTATGACCCATGGTGCCTCAGTAACATCTTTCGATAGCAATGTGAGTAATGCCGAGGAATCAGTTTCAAAGTGTAGGTTGCTCCATTCCTTGGTTGTTGCCATTACGATTGCGAAGAAAGAGCCCATGTCTCGGCCACCAGAGCTGAAGTCTTGCCAATAGGTGCCGACATAGCCATGATCACGACACCGTGTTCGTCTCTGCAAATCCATCCCACACTAGCCGCCATCGGTGTTCCCTGGGCATCCGTTTTACTAGCTCCATCAGTGTTGATTTTCAGCCAGTCCCGCCTCGGTGCATTCCATTGAATCCATATAGTCGCAGATCCCCTGGTTGTGTGTTGGGTTGTACTGTTATGTGTGCAAATATTGTGTTGCATAGCCCATCTGTATTCCTGACTTAGCAATACAGATATGTGGAATGTTTGCATTGGCGATTGTGTGTTGTTATTGTATACCTTTGCATTCCTCGCTAACCAAATATTCCACAACAGATAGCAGCACAACGTGGATGCGTTCCTCTGTGCGTGAATTTCCAGAAATTCTGCATAATTTGATGGTGGTTGGAAGACTGGAGTTGTTGTTGTTCTGCCTCCTTGTAGTTGATTGTTAGACCTAGCTGGATGTTGTTGTTGGCAAATGGTGTTGGCCAGTGGATGAGGTGGTAGCACAATATTGTTGTAAGCATTGTGATGGTCCGCATTCTTTGTTGACGTGCTCTGCAAAAAAGACGCCACGTTTCTTTGGCCCCTGGACATTCAAAGAGACAATGTTGGATTGTTTCCGGATGTATATGACAGATAGGACACATGTTGGTGCTGAGTATGTGTCTAAAAAACAGAGCATCAAAAGTTGGGAGGCTCTGTTGACTGACTTTCCAAAGGAAAAGTCTCAGTTTTTGGGGGCAGTCTGATTTCCAAATCGACTTGTACATTTGCTCCGTGTTTCTTGTACCCGCCTGCGGATTCAGGTTTGGCGTGGATGACTCATTTTTCATGAGTAGCTCATATCCACTCTTGACCGTGTACTGCCCCTTTTTGGCGTGAGGCCAAATCTGTTTATCTGGAACTGTCGGGTTTGGGACATGGATTGCTCTGATTGCATTGACAATGTCTGCTGGGAAGGTCTGGTGCAATAATTCGGTGTTCCAATTAAAAGTGTGTGATGTGATCAAGGTACTTACCCACTGGTTACCAATATCTCCCATGTTGGTCATCCTGGCCTGCCTGGGTATCCAATTATCCTTAATTTTGGTTGACTTTCCGTCACCGATCTGCATGGCCAAATTTTCCTGGACAAAAGGTGCAATCTTTGATATGTTTTTCCATGCGGGGCTTGCCGTCGTCGAAGGGGTTGGTATTCTTCTCAAAATTGAATTGTGGCCCAAGTACTTTGTTACAGAACCGTGTTGCGAGATAGTATCAGTTGAGCATGTATTTGCCAAACTCTTTTGCCCAGTAGTGCAAAGTTGTGTTTTCTTGCATTCCTAATCCCTAAACCTCCCTGTTTGATTGGCAGTTGTAATTTCTCTTTGCTCGCCATATGCAGCTTTTTTTTTCTCCGTGTCATGTCCCCAAAAGAAATTCCTCGCAATCTTGTCGATTTTGTTGTGTACATGTGCCGGTAACAACTGAGTTTGCATAATGTGGTTTGCTGTTGGGAGCAGACTTGAATTGATAAGTACCCATCTTCCCGCTTGATTGAGACATTTAGCCATCCACCCTTTGGCCTTCCTCTCCAATCGCTGTAGCAGTTGCGCAAAGATAGGGGAGGAATTCCTACCAACTTTGAAGTTTACACCCAGGTATTTAGGTGGATCCGGAGTAGTTGGTATGTTGAACATCCGAGACAGCCAGTCTGTTACTTCTGGTTTCGTATACGGATGATGAATGATGACCGACTTTTGGAGGTTAATAGCTTGACCTGCTGAGTTTGAATAGCTATGTAGTACAATATTCAGGTTATCACAGGTATTTTGGTCTGCAGTGCATGTGATAAGCAGATCATCTGCATACATCAAATGTAAGATTGGTGGAGTTTTTGTCGAGATACTTAGACCTTTCAGCTTGCCCGCGTTTTCCAAAATTGCAAGATTGGTGGACAACATTTCCGCACACATTATAAAGATGTAGGGTGACAAAGGGTCTCCCTGCCGGAGTCCTCTGGATGGCTTGATGTGTCCTCGCGGATTTCCATTAATGTTTATGGAATACGTCACAGAAGTTATGCATAGCATTAAGTATTCCACAAATTTGTCCGGGAATCCTAGAGAGATCAACGTTTGTTTTATGAATCCCCAATCGAGGATATCGTAAGCTTTCTTGATATCAAGCTTCATGGCAATTTTTGGGTTTTTGGTGGGTGTTGTGGATCGGATGTGGTGAAAAATTTCGGTGGCAATGGATATATTGTCATGGATAGCACGGTTTGGTACAAACGCACTCTGGTAGGGACTGATCATGAATTGGAGTATCGGCCTCATTCTGTCTACAAGGAGTTTTGATATGATCTTATATACCACATTGCAAAGGCCAATGGGTCTATAATCATTTACTGAACTAGGATTTTCAGATTTTGGTATGAGAGTGATGTTTGTATGATTGAAAGTCGAAGGCAAGTCTACATTCTCAAAAAAATTGGCCACAAGTTCTATAATTTGGGGCTTTGTGGTATCCCAGTAGTGTTTGAAGAACTTACTTGTGTAGCCATCTGGCCCAGGTGCCTTGTCAGATCCAATATCCCTTAAAGATTTATGAATCTCCTCAATGGAAGGTGGTTGCAATAACCGGGAGCAATGGAATTGAGATATTCTGGGAGTCACATTAGCAAAAAGTTGCATGTCCAAAGTAGTAAGGGCTGCAATGTATTGTTGTTGATAGTGTTGGATCAGCATTTCAGAGATTTGCCTTTGGTTGTACACCCATCTCGAGTTTGCATCCTGTAATTGGTGAATGTGGTTGATTCGATTGTTGATTGTAGCCTTGGTATGGAAGAATCTGGTATTGAGATCGCCATTTTTCAACCAGTCTATTCTCGCACGTTGTTTCCAGTATTCATCATGACAGTGAAGTAACATGAGGTGTGAGTTGCGAGTCTCCTTTTCCTGTTGTAGCCAAAACAGCAGTTCTGCTCCTATTGTTGTTGCGCACTTGGATTGCGCCAGTTGGATTTGAAACTCCGCTTCTTTGAGCATTGCCGGTAGTGATCCAAAAGTTTGTTTATCCCATTTTTGTAGTGCTTCAGCAGTCGCCTTCATTCTGGTTAAGAGTTTTTGACCTCCCGTGGCATCATCCTCAAGTGGGAATTGCTGTTGCCAGGTCGTAACGACAATTTCTTTCATTTGTGGGTGTAGAAACCAAAGGTGTTCAACTCTGAAGGTTTTGTCTTGTCGTCTTGGCATTGATTTTTCAGTTAATAAAAGTGGAGCATGGTCTGATCCAATTCTTGGTAAATGCCTTAGCAAAGCTTGTGGGTGCTTGTCCAGCCAATCTTGTGTAGCCAGGCCCCTATCTAGTCTTTCCATGATGAAATTCCCATCGATCATTTTGTTGGTCCAGGTGAAAAGGTCTCCACGAAAACCTAAATCGATAAACCCGTGAGAATTGATGAAGTTATTGAAAACTCGACCTTTCTATTGGTCACAGGTCTCCCTCCTTTCTTCTCATGCTGATCGACAATCTCATTGAAGTCTCCCATAATCAGCCAAGGTACAGTTGGGGTATGAATGAGGTTGTCAAAATTTTGCCAAAAGACCATTATTGGTGTTGGTTGTGGAGGCTCGTAAACGCCAGTAAACATCCATGGTGTAAACAGTTGAGGTTGAGCCGGTGTGATGTACGCATGCAGAATATTCTGAGTAGCAACTAAAACCGAGACATTAAGGTGGGATGTCCACATCAAGCAGAGGCCACCTTTATGTCCTACACAAGGTACGAGAAAAGAACCCAAAAAACCTAAAGAAGTACTTAAAAAAGACATATGTGCAACAGAGGCCAAAGTTTCTGACAAGAAAATAAAAGCAGGTCTAAATTTACGTGTGTAGTCACGTAATTTAGAGACTGTCAAGGCATTGTGGATGCCCTGACAGTTCCATGCCAGGTAACTCATTTTGGAGGCGTGGGTTGGTTCATACCAACACCACGCAAAAGTTTCTCTTTAGCTTCGGCGATAGTCGAGCATCTACGATAATCGCCAAGGCGGCTGAGAAGTTGAAGGTACAGACTTTGTTATTTCCCATGTGTTGCTCCTTTTGTGGGGATTCCTTTGGGGACGAAGAAAGAACAGCCGTCTTGCCATGTCTTGCTTGCTGGAAAATGCTTCTAGCAGTTCTAGGTTTTCGTTGTCGTAGAGTTGGGATCTCAAACAACGGAGTAGTTGATCTAGTGCTCTGTTGTGCTTCTAACTGGGAGATAGAAACAAATTTACGCACTTTGGCCGGTGGCGGCTGGGCTGCAAAATCTGGAGTGTTAGGGATCATCAAGTGCTGCGGCAATTCGGTAGGTGATCTGAAATTTCTTCGTTTGTAAGTCCGAACAGAAACCGGTTCTCGCTGTGGGCCTTCCGGTTCTCTAACATAGGTTTGTGGATCCCTATTGGTAGTCACTGTTACTTCCGGCTTGCCGTTATCCATGTGAACCAGTAAGTTCACTTGCATGCCCCCTGATTCGCACTTCATTCAAAAGCACTTTAGTATACTTAGGAGTGAAGAAAGTTAGCATTCGGTTAATACCGGGTTTGGCTTTGGGTTGTGGGGAAGCTTCTGGAGTCGGATATGGTAGCTGGTTCACAGATCCAGATTCAGTGTGGTTTCCCTCATCATGGTGGGCTTTTTCTTTTCCCTTGCAATTGGGCTTCACTGTTGGTGGGTTTTCAACTCGATTAGGGTTGTCTTTGGGTTGAGTTGCTAATCCAGTTGGTGGAGCTGGTCGTATCGGTGACGTGGAGGGAAGCGGGCCCTTATCTTCAATAATTGTTCCGATATTCTTTATTTCATCAGGTGCTTTTCCAGAAATTTGTGCATGGGCACATTCTTTATTGCACTCTGTAGGCGGCTGGTTTGTCTGGTGCATGGGAAACTTCTCCTCAACTTTCTTTTGTGGATTTACAGGGTTCCATGCAAGCCCTCGCTGAGTCATCTTCTCCGATAGAGTAGCCGATAACGGTGCGGTGGGTACCGCTTCAGCGACCCTGCTTTCTTGATGCACCTCCTTGTGCACATGGTGGTTCTGCTCTTTGTCGGTTCGTTCATGCTTTTCACCAGGGTTGAAAGGATCGGTGTTGCGTTCCTTCGCCGTTTGAAATTTTGATGAGGATGATTTTCCCATAACAGCGTGTGTAGTTCGATATTCTTGCATGCAAATGGTTTTTGCTCCTCTAGGGGTCGCAGCTTTCATTTTAGCATTCAGTTTTGAATAAGGAAAGTCTTGTGAGTTGTCTTGTTGGTTGAGTCGGCTCACAGTATTGGATTTGTCACAATCCCGGAAAACATGGCCAGGGAACCCACACACAAAACATAGCACGGGAATACCTTCATAGGCAAACTGAACCCAAACCCCTTTACCCATACTAAGCATTACCCCAGGCATGAAGGTTGGTGAAGGTCCATCATAACAAAAGCTCTAGGAGGCGAACTGTCTAGATCTACTTCAAGTACCGATCCTGTTCTTGATCCTTCTATCAAGTCTTTAATTGTTTCCTCATCTTTGAACAGTCTAGGTAGGTTGAGTACTTGCAGCCAAAAAGGAGCGAACTTAAAGCAGCTATGTGGGTGTTGAATAAAAAAATTCCAATCCTCACAAAGGCAGACATGCGGCCCTGCTATCCAATGTTGTCTAGCAAGAATAAGATCTTTATCAGTTTTGAACTTTAAGGACATTTGAATTACCTGGAAAGTTGCATTAGGTTCAATATGATGAATCAGGATCGGAAATAATTTGTTGCTCAATAGCCTTTTGATTTGTCCAAAGTCGTGATATCCTCCAACCACCTTAACCGCTACGCTGTGCTCATTGTGGGTATGCATCAGATTCTGCATCCTTTTCGTTAGGTTGAAAATAGGTATTTGGTTATCTTTTTGCTTTTTAGGTATCGGAGGTTTTTTTTCCGAATCTTTTTGGAGATTGTTCAAAGGCTTTGGGTTATTTAAATCATTCCAGTGATGATGAAGGTGAGGGATTGTATGTGAAAATCTCTGTTTTGTTTCTTTTTCGCTTTTGGGTAAGCTTCCTGAGTTGCTCGAAACAGAAGAAGAAAAAAAACTTGGAGTCTGCTGAGAATCCTTGGAAAGTTTTCCAATCTTCTCATGAGAGTTGTTTTTAAATGTGAAGGAATTTTCCAGAGGGGACACGCATGAAGAATATTGACATGATCCATGGTACTTTTCAGAGTTGATTGAGTGAAGTAATGGTTTAGGTCGTTCAGTTGCCGAGGTAGCAACATCCTGGTTGGTGGTGGAGCGCGGTGGTTTGGAATCCATTGGGTGTTGAGGAGGTGATGAGAGGAATAAAAAACTCCGATAATCAGCCATTAAATGGTCTTGTAATGATATCTTTCCTTGGATGTCTCAACTGATGATTTGAAAAACTCTAACCAAAAGATTAGGGGCCCTCATTGACATACGAGAAGGATTGATATCTTATGATCAAGAAACCAAATCAGCGGTGGTGTGGAAGATTTGTTTATCCCATAGCTGCAATCAAGCTTCCATTGGCAACCCAGTTTATAAAGTTTTCCTACTCTAGACATTCATATCTTCTATTACTATTTCCAACAACAACCAATAAGAGAGAACATACACTTCCACGGGTTACTAGTAATAATATTATAAGAGATATTTCGAATTTTCAAATAAATATAAATAAAATGGTTCAAATAATGATAATAACCTAAGTAGGGCTTTTTGAATTTTCAAGTTTATGAAATCTTTAAATTGAAAAACAAAAGAAACAATCTATAATACAAAACAGCATAGGTGTTTGAGCTTTGGACGGGCGGATAACATTTTGAGAGATAAATAAGTGATCTGACCATCCCAATCTCATCCCAGCCAAAGACATCTAGCGGCTGTGGTGTTTGTAACCTTCTTCCATTATGGCGATATTAATAACCTTCTTAATAAACTGAAAAAATAAATGCGCCATTGAGAAAATAAATTGAAAAAATAAATTTTACAAATTTCAACCACTGAATTTAAAAAAAAAAAAATCTTTGACCCATATCTTAAAAAAAAAAAAAAAAATTAGTCATCTTTTAAAAACCTGCAATCTGCAAATAATTAATGATTTTCATTATACTCATCGTACAAATGGAACAATGAGTAACGATATATATATAATGACTCACAAAAGATTTAACCTTACGTCGTGGGCCTAATTTTAATTTAGCAATCGAATAAGCTTATTTTCATCATCCTGCACAAAAAAAAAAAAAAAAAAGGTTTACGATGTAAAACCCAAAGCACAAAGAACTTTAGAATTATTTTCTAGCATCCGTAATAAATTTATTTTCGAATGAAACATTTAACCTATCGACAGATGAACCTTGTATTCTTGATCATGATCACGACTATCTTTGCATCAGATTTTAATTCCATGAATAAGTTGATCAAAATCTCCAGCACAAACAAAAAGAAGATAAAATCAAAAAAGAAACAAACAAACGAAAAAAAAAATCATGATGAGCCTCTTCCAAGCAATTGAAATATAGAGATAACACTATAGAAACTAAATGGTGAAATGAACTGTCACCATATCAAATGATTCCAAGAGAAAGAAAAATGAAACTTATAAACTTCCATGCCATTTACACACTTATTAGAGTAAAACTTACAGATGAATGAATCTCCAAACTCATAAATGTGAATTTTGATGGCACATGCGTTTTTCTAGAATCAAAATTTTTTTTGAAGTGTTTTTCTGTAAACATTTAATATCTTCAGATGGAATCCATAATTTTTTTTTATTTTTTGGTGATCCACAACACAAACAAAGATGAAATAATCTTAAAAAGAAACGTTTTTTATTAGACCAAAAACAAATCTCCTCCTCTTTTAATTCCAATTTTTTTGAATTGCTTTGTATCCTCTATTTACTCCCCGATTATCCTCCCACGATTAAGAGAGTTGCTTACCCATAAATAAGTTAAAACTGTCCATGCTCTAAGGTCTGCATGCAAACGGCTTCTCTTTTATGACTAGCACGTAATAACCCATTCCAAAATAAAAAACGTCCAAAAAATTGAATCCCTAATTACAATTATCAATGAGAATTTTATACATAAAGGAGTATATTTCTTCAACCACACACATTCACTCATTCCAACTTATTTTTTTGGTAAAATTTTTGGCTTAAGAGTATCAACATGTCAAACATGATTAGCCGCAGCCCCACAAAAACCGTTGCCCAAAACGTGTTTGCTTTCTTTTAGAGAATGCATGATTGCGATGAAAACAAACCTGCAGTACTCAGGTTTCGTGTTGCAAGAAAATGGGAAAAGATCGATTTCATGGCGACCAACGAAGTCACTACTTTGGATTTACTAATGATCGATGAAAACTTGAGTGTATTGTTATTTCTATCCGAACTAAACTATTTTTTTAAAAAGAATAAAATATTAGTGGCGCCTTCTAATCATTTTGTACATAATTGCGATGAAAATAAACCTGCGGTACTCAAGTTTCGTGTTTCCAGAAAATGGGAAGATGTCGATTTCATGGCGGCCAACTAAGTCAATGCTTTGGCTTTACTAATGATCGATCAAAACGTGAGAAATCCAGATTTCTTCCTTCAAAGAATGATCAACGAGGGATTTTTATCAAAAACTATTATTTGAAGTCTAAAGAATACCGTGAGGAATTATTACACTATTATTTAAGTGTAACCGAAGTTATAATCATTTGGATTAAGATTTCATGTCTACAAGTTCTCATGGCCGAATTAAGCCTCATAGTGTGTGATAATTATTAAAATCATTTTAACCAAAAATTATTCTGTCTCATGTCCGTTACGGCACGGGTTATTTCTAGTCCATCCACAAAGGATCATTATGACTCTTTCCCGTTTTTAATTCCTCATTAATATCTATCTCTTTTCTTCCACGTTAATCATCCCATCGTGGTCATCGACGATATAACTTGAATATGTGAATCAACGGTATACTTTTCGCGCACTGTATCCTTGGTATATCCTTATGCACATTAAAAAAAAATTATGATAATATTTTTATAATAAAAGTCTAAACTAGATATGAAAGGTACGCTGGGGTATGGGGCGGGAACCTTAAATCCCATCCCCGCCTACTGACGGACCTATGAGGGGGCTAAACAGCGCTTTAGCTTGCCCCTTCAAACTTCCCCCTAAAAAATAGTATAGGTGATAGTTGGAATTCATTTGTAATATCCGGTGTAAAGTCCACCATCCAGCCTACCAGCGACTTGTTGTTTGCTTTTTAAACATACATATATCAAATTGAAAAGTACTCTGGTGGAATTTATGATTTAGGGTATATGAAATGATCATCAATAACACGTCTAAATATGATAGAGGTCTTATATCTTGATAGAACTTTAGGAGTTTTAGGAGCTTAATCGATTCATGAGAGAATAACTTATATTTTTAAGGGTTTAGTTGATTCATGGTAATTTTAAGAGAAATAAGGGGGCAATCATGTGATATCTATAAGGAATCCTAAGCTCGTCATCGATATTAGACCGGTCAAGAGACGATTTAGCCGCTAATGAGTTGATTAGTTAATATAGATTTTAATTAATAGAAATTAATATAATAATAATTTAGATAAGGAACTAATACTATCAGATAGATCTCGAAAAAAAATATGAAATGGACTACTAGAACACGTAAATCGGACATCAGACAAGAAAGATATCGCATTTAGAATATCAGAGTCAAACTTAGTCAACGTTGGTCGTTGACCGGACCTTGACCCATTTGACTTGACATCTGATTAGTAAAGAGTCACCTCTTAGTAATTTTGGCGGGATAGTAATAGTAAAAATTAAACTAACCTAAATTAGGTTAAATTAATGATAATTTGGATATATTTAGATTAATTAGTTAATTAACGTAAAATTAATGAAGATGAATATTTTGTTGTTTGAAACTCATCTCTTCCTGTCACTTTAGTAGGAGGTGTTGATGAAAGAGTTTTTCAAGTTACTTTGAGTTGAATTAGTAAGGGGGAGATGGATTATGAGAGGATATATATATATGAAAGGTAAAGAGTTTTCTTATATATATGAACACAAACTTTGTCTCTTATATGGAGAATTTTATTGATAGAAAATTTTATTGATCACCTGATAAATATTACAAATCAATTTCTTAACTATTTATATATATGAATACGTAGCCTATAAGTATTTTTGAGTCACACGTATACCAAACTTAGAAGTAATATAAATTTAGAATACATGTAATAATAATTCAACACTCCCCCTCAAGATGGCTGATAGACGCATTTATGTGTCTATATTGATCTCAATTATGTATACTGTTAGTGCTCGATTTTGTATTTATTTGGTTATTTTATATCTTTGTAGGTGTTTTTGGAGAAATAAGCTTTTGCGGCGAATTTGGCTCGAAAAGTGGTATTTACACCCACGGAAGGAATTGCTGAAGGCACCCCAAAAGTATGTTAAAGACACCCTAGGACATGTGTTATTTACACCCTTCAAATGGATAAGGGGTACCCAATTGATAAGGGCCACCTTAGGGCAACTACTATTTGCACCCCGTCAGAGGATAAGGGGAGGTCATCTTCCTAAATTCAAATTCAGTAAAAAGGCGGGAAATAATTTTGCAGTCGACCATATTTTAGGGTTCAAATTTGGCAGAGTTTTAAAGAGATTCAATCTCGGATTTGTGTTAGGTTGGACTTAAATTTACCAAACAGGGAGATAGATATTCACGGGAGTTTTGGATCGATTTTGAGAAGAGTTATGGCCGGATTCATATCGTGCTTTGGATTGGTAAAGGCCTTATTCGGTAAGACAGGGATGAGTGACGTGTTCAAACTAAAAGTAGAAATCATCTTCGTATTATTAGATACAGGGAAGAAAAGGATACTCGAAAACAGGGAAATAATTTGATCTTGTGTTGAGTTAATATGGAAGTTACGTGCATATAGAATCTCCAAGGAAGCATATTTATCGATTGAGAAGATTCTGAAATTAATTAGACGGCTGAGAGGGCGAGAAGAAAGTTTGTATTCTGTTTTTGGAGAAAAATATTTCCGAGGAAAGAAATATCATGTTTTGGAGATTTCGTGAGATTTAATCAACCATATATGTATAAAAAGAGTTCCCGGGACTCACATAAGGGGGATCGAGACTTTGGGGGACCAACGAAGGCACAGAGGAGAAGAAATCAGAGCTGCAGGAATTGTTGCTGCTGCTGTTGCAGTTATTAAGAACACGAAGAACATTGGACCAACGGAGTCAGTCGCAGAGCAGTCTTATATTCTACAACAGTTTATTATTAACGTTTCTTGTAACAGTGCGATTGCAACACCTATAAACTGTTGCAAATCTCTGTATTAGTACTTTTCTCTTGTTTTTCACCCTTTTGAGCTATGAACACCTATTTTGAGCACGTGAATAACATGAGGAGATAAACCCCATTGCTGAGGCGACGGAGGAAGCCATTTTTCCAATTATTATGTGGTAATCTCTATTTTTAATGATTTTTGCAATTTCTTTTATGATTATTTGCACTGAACTGAAATCGAATATATGATTATGATTAAGTGGTTGTGTTCTCAATTGATGGGTCATGCTTAGGTTAAGTCTTTTGATGGCCCATGCTTTCGATTTACAACTATTGTTTTGAGAATCTACCTGTCTAGGCAAAAATATTAGAATCACTTTAAACGTAAAGAGTTGCACGAATATTGATTAGATTAAATCATATAAAAATTGGAGATTGGTGGAATCCTGAGTCTTAGTGCTTTTAAAATCTTGATACAACCTTCTTTGAGTTTTCTAGTTTTATTTGAATCTAAAAACCATCCTTTACAAGTCTAAGAAACGAACTTTTGTTACCACTTTCTACAACACATCAATGGCGCATAGATATCACAAATGCCCAGCTTGACAATAGAATTACAAAATGATTTGTTTGATACTGCCTTAGTTAACAAATCTGCCAGTTGATCTGAAGAACGACAAAATGGTACTTCAATAATTTTATGCTCTAACTTCTCATAGATGAAGTTTCGATCAATCTCAACATGCTTAGTTCTATCATGTTGCACATGATTTTGTGCAATCTTAATTGATGACTGATTATCACAAAATAGATTTATAGGACTATTGGTGAATAAACCAAGCTTCCCCATAAGCTGTTTAAGCCATAGTAATTCACAAATTCCTTAACCATAGCTCTATATTCAGCCTCAACACTAGACAAAGAAACAACTTTCTGTTTTTGCTTTTCCAAGTAACAAGGTTACCTCCAATAAATGTGAAATAACCAGTAGTTGATCTTCTTCTATCTCCATTTCCACCCCAATCTGAATCAGTATACCCAGAAACATCCATATTTCCATGGTTTGAAAACATCAAACCTTTTCCAGGTGCAGACTTTAGATATCTAAGTATTCTTATAACGGCATCCATATGTTGTTTACCAGGATTATGTGTAAATCTACTAACAACACTTAGTGCATAAGCAATATCATGTCTAGTATGGGAGAGCTATATCAAACACCCTACCAATCTTTTATATCGTTCTTTATCTGTTGGTACTTGATCAGAAGCCTCATCTAATTTATGATTTTGCTCAATAGGAGAACTAATAGGTTGACAACCTAGCATACCTGTTTTCTTGAGTAAATCGAGTACATATTTATGTTGAGATAAGATTAGATCGTACAACTTCAATTCCCAAAAAATATTTGAGAGCTCCCAAATCTTTCATTTCAAACTCTGAAGACAAGTATGTCTTTAAGTTTGACATCTCGTCAGCATCATTACCAGTTACCACCATATCATCAACATAAATAATAAGTGTTGTTAATTTACTGCTAGATTTCTTCAAGAAAAAAGATCAACATTACTTTGTTATACCCAAAATTAATCATTACCTTTCGAAATCTTCCAAACTAAGCACGTGGTGATTGCTTCAAGCCATACAAGGCTTTATTCAATATACACACAACATTAGGATCTGAATCACCAAATCCTAGTGGCAATGACATGTAAACTACTTCCTCTAAGTCTCCATGTAAAAAAACATTCTTTACATCATATTATTGTAGTGGCCATCCCAAATTTGTTGCTATAGACAACAATACATGGACAATATTCATTTTTGCAATTGGAGCAAGAGTATCATGATAATCTATACCATAAGTTTGAGTATATCCTTTTGCAACAAGTCTTGCCTTATACCTATCAATAGAACCATCAGGATTAATCTTTACAGTGAATACACATTTGCAACCAACTGGCTTCTTTCCTTCTGGTGGTATAAATTTCCTCCGTGTCTTTTTTTTTTTATAAGAGATCGCATTTCTTCAAGCATAGCATCATCCCATTTAGGATTGGATAATGCTTCTTGAACACTGGTAGGAATGGCAATATCTGACATCTGACTAACAAATGCCTTGCAAGATTCTGTCAATCTATGAGTTGACATGTAATTTGCAATAGGATATTTAACCTTTATTACGAGTTCCGGAGAATATATTTCTGCTGGTACTCCACGATTGCTCCTTAGTGGTGGTTGATACCTATTAGCCTCAAAAACTTCACAATTATCAGTATTAGTGTTAGTAGTGGTACTAATATCATTAATTACCTCAGCAGCAGGAGTAGAATCGACTGGAGTAGGTACTGTAGTAGCAGAAGGGTTATATTCTTCAATAAGACTTTGAGTTTCATCACCGTCTTCATTTATATTTTCTGCCACAACATTACCAATTGATAAATCTCATACTTCAACAAACTGTTGACCATCTTCTTTTTTTATCATTGCTAGTAGTTAAAACTTCTTCAGCTTCTGTAGATTCTATCATGAAATCACAATTATCTGGAAACAATTCAATCCAATTAACATATTCTTTTAAACTCTCTTCCAAGTGAGAGGCATTAAATTCAGCAGAAGCAAAATACATCTCATGTTCAGAGAAAGTCACATCCATGGTGACATACGTTCTTCTTTTTGGAGGATGATAACATTTGTATCCCTTTTGAAATTGATTGTATCCAACAAAGACACATTTAAGAGTACACGGATCAAGTTTCGAACGTAAATGTATTTGTATGTGAACATAAGCTACACAACCAAATACTCGTGGTGGAAGTGTAAGATGTGTAAGAGCACGATTAAGAAGAAAAACAATGCTAATAAGAGCTTCTTCCCAAAATTTTGGTTTCATATATGCTCCAATTAAGCTAGCACTGGTAATCTCTAACAACAGTCTATTTTTCCTTTCTGCAACTCCAATTGCGGTGTAGATGGACAAGTGGTTTCATGAACAAGACCATGCTCAACAAAATAACCTTTTAGGGTGCGGTTATATATTCTCCGTCTATATCAGTTCGTAGAAACTTTAGATTTCCAGAGTATTGTGTCTGGACTATCTTATGAAAATTACGAAAACAGTCTGGCACATCACTTTTATTCTTCATCATATAAAGCCAAGTCATACGAGTACAATCATCGATAAATAGAACAAACCATCTATTACTAGAAGTAGAAACAATCTTTGAGGGACCCCAAACATCAAAATTCACCAAAGAAAATAGAACAAATCTTTTATTATAACTATCAGGATAATTAGCACGATGGCTCTTTGCTAAAATGCAAGTTTCACATTGAAAATCATATGGTTTGCAAGAAGTAAATAACTTTGGATATAAATGCTCCAATATCCAAAAGAAACATGTCCTAGTCTACGATGATGTAACCAAATTTCATCTGTATGCGTATGAGATATTTCTTTAGATGACAAAGACCTTCTTTCACACACATCATTCACATAGTATAACCCCTCTCTTTTAGTACCCCTGCCAATTATTTCCCCCACTGCTGAGATCCTAAAGAAAACAGAAGTCAGGATATATCAATACTAAAAACTTTAACTGAGAAGGTACTTGAGACATTGAATGAGATTATTTGAAAGAGAATGAGTTACTAAGGCATGTTCTAAAGATAAGGAGTTTGTTAAATCAACTCTTCCTTCTCCTGTAACAGGATATGTTATACCATTAGCATTTGCAACACCAGAACAAGTTGAAGTAGTTTTTTCCCTTAATATGGACATATCAAAGGTCATATGATTAGTAGCACCAGAATCAAGAATCCAACCATTAACCTTTTTATAATTATCAGCAAGAGACATAAGAAGAATATTACCTCGTTCATACTCTGTTGTTGTTGTTGTTGTAGGAACAACAGTTGTACAGGTAGCTACCTTACCCTTAAATTTTCCTTTCACAGCCTTTATACGCTTTTGGTAATCATCCCACCAATCTGGATAACCAATTTTTTCAAAACAGTTTTCAGATAGATGTTTTGTATTCCCACAATGAACACATCTTCCACTATTTTTCGGATGAGATATTTTTGCATTCAATGAGTTTTTCTCAATTTTCCTGACAGACATATCAATTTGAGAATCAACCCCTTAAGCTAACATAGTACTGCGTCTTTGTTCTTCTCGCCATAGTATAGTAAACGCAGCTTCTAGCTTGGGTAAAGGATCAATACGAAGTATTTCTCCTCGAACTGAATCATAAGCATCGTCAAGCGTAGCAAGGAATACATATACTCTTTCTTCATCATTTTCTTCCTTACGTTTCTTGATCAAACTCTTTCCAAATTGATTTTAATTCAGAGAAAAGGTTAGAAATAGGTCTACCACTCTGTTTAGTTGACATGGCTTTCTAAGTCAAGTCATAGAGAATAGACTTATCATCTCCTTCATAATACGTTTGAGATACAGCATCCCAAACATCCTTTGCAGTAGGCAAACGCACAAAAATATTTGTTAAATCAGGTTCTATGATCCACTTATCATACTTAGATTTGTCTACTTCAGCAGGTTTTTCAGCATCACCGGTAACATATTCTTCCTTTTCGAGCAACAAACATTGTCACCATTTGATACCATAAAGAAAAGTTGGTATCATTCTGTTTTATTCCGTATGGAATTGATGTTGGTGTTGGTTCGTATGTCTGCATACCACCCATTGTATTCACTGAGAAAAATGGTTCTGACATATCTTCACCACCCATTATAGCTCCTAAGTATTAGGGTTTTGTTTAGTTTCTAGGTAAATAAGGTTCAGAGAAATATATCTCTGGATATTGAAATCTTTGATGATTAGGGTTTCAGAAAAATATGGTATGGTATTGAAAGGAATATAAGTAACTAGGGTTTAGAGAAAATATATCCTCAGGTATTGAAAAGAACGTAAAATTGCACAAGGATCGTACCTGCTCTTGATAGCAACACAAACTTTGGTCTCCAATATAGATAATTTTATTGATCAACTGATAAAGATTACAACTCAATGTCTTAACTATTTATACATATGAATACGTAGCCATATTTTTGAGTCACACGTATACTAAACTTAGAAGTAATATAAACTTAGAATACAAGTAATAATAATTCAACAAGTATATGAAAGAGAGAGTTGATGTGATGAGAGTTTAATAAAAGAGTAAAGTAGAGAGAGTGACATAAAAAATTTAAGAGTGATTGGTAATAGCAATAATCAAGATAGGAATATAAGTAGAAAGTTGTCAAATCAGAATCATTCATGGTGGTAGTTAGCTTATGATGAACATGGTGAGAAAATTTGATGTTAATTATGTTGATTGATGATGAAAAACTTGTTTAACCAATCAAGGTAATGTTACTAATCGGTTCTTATGTGTTATTAATGTTTGGGGTAGTGATTAGATAATGAAAATTGTATGACTATATAGAGATTTTTCAAAATATGTAGATGGGCATTTCATGTGGATGGCGCTATTATTAGAGTTTGGAGTTATTCTGCTTTCGCTTTCTCCAATGAGTTTGGCGAGTTCTGAGTGACATATTTTTAGTTGTTCTAGCTTCGCCTTTTTAGATTCATCTGGAGGTGGTCTTTCATGGATATTGCCACTATGGACGCAATATCTGAGGAACTGAAACTAGAATAACATTCTTTCATGAAATTATATTACGATGCTTCTTGTTTGATGAGTGAATAATTTGATGTGTGTTTGTGTGATTTCCCCATGAGTGACTGTGGTCTCCCCACAACTCCTTGCTAAGTCTTATTCAACACAGGCAGTGTAAATATTATATAGCACGCGAAGTGCATATAGCTATCTAGCGCGTAAAGCGAAATAGTATTACTTTTTATTTTATATCCTAATTTATGTCGTTAATAGCCCAGATGAGGCAATATTATATCGAGGTATTTGGAGAATTTACTCTCATGCATGTTATGCGCGGGTGACATGTTTAACTACTATTCTTTAGAAATGTGAAGCATATTAGTGATTACTAGAAATTTATATGTTTCCATTGGGCACCCTATGGGATGATGTGCTCACTCGTTCCCACTTCAGTTTCATTAATACGAAGAAATGAAACGCTCGAAGATAATCGTTTTCGTAGCTTAGATTTTTATCGAATCTAGTGTTGTTGTGTATCTTTTTATATGTATTCTATTTTATTTTGTAAACAATACATTGATAAATCATGTCACATGAGAGACTTTCAATTATACAATATCAGAGAGTTCGGATTTTGTTTTTAGTATTTTATGTAATTATGGTTCATGATCGATAATCTAGATTTGATGCTCTAATTAGGTTGGAATCCTATCAGATAAGCAGGTTTAGTATTTTGGACGTCACAATATCCTTGCTAATTAATCACACTTTTTTTACATAATTTATATTTTCAATCTTAGGTGTTGGACCCTATGGTTAGTACTCTATAGAAAAATTATGTTTGCACATTAAATATGTGGCTCAGTTCAAAAAACTACATCGCCTTTCAATCGCTCTGGTGACACTAGTAAATTAGACCCACCCAGAAAAAAAATTCATGGGTCCATCCCTGTCCCGCCCCATCCCCGCATAAATAATTATGGGGATTCCCCGTACCCGACCATGTTCCCAATTTATGCGGATAAAACCCTACACAAAAGGGGAAGGTACCCGTGGGGATGAGATTATGTGAGACTCCACGTACGATTTTGAATCCGAGCCTTTCCACTAATGGGGCTTAGGGACCGATATGATGATTGGTTTAGTTAGGGAGGCCGGGCGAACACTCATCGTTTACGGCATGGACAACCAGGGTATCTAATCCTGTTTGCTCCACATGCTTTCGCACATCAACGTCGGTAGAGACCTTGACTATGAGACCTACTAGTCGAACAGAGACGAAAGTCGGTCATAGTGATCCGGGAGTCCCATGTGGAAGGGCTTTTGCTCAACAGATCAAAGGTACGCCAGGGATAATAGGCTGCTGACTCCCAAGAGCTCTGCCATCCCTAATACGAGCTTATTATATAGCATTTCATCTAAAAATTTGATTCAGTAGCTTTTAAGTACATTTATGTTTTGCATTAGCATTTTTCTTCATAAAGCAAGTTAAACCATTCCAAGAGGGATAAACCTTGATGTCACTTTATCCGGAGTTTCTTTTATCACAATAAATATATTCTCATACTAGCTATGACGAAAATGCTAGATAGTTGTCATATTTATTATTATCTGTATACATGGTTAGCAAACTCATTCTATTGGTATCCACACTAGCAGCCATGCATAGATAACTTCTCAAAGGAGGTCAAATCCTTTAAAACCCACTTTTTTAAAATGCACCACATAGCCCTAGAGTATTTTGGAGTTCTCATATCGCTCATAAAGATATTATGATTAACTAATAAAATGGTGAACGATACTTCTTTCTCACGTTACTCTAACGATTTGATTATATTTTAAACTGACCATAATTCCCTAAAAATATATGTTTTAATTACACTCATGTTAAAGCACTGCACGATTGAACCCACCAATTGTTGATATGTCAGGTTTGGTTGTCAAGTTTGGTTCCAAAACTCGCAACTTGAATTTATTAATAAAGTCAATTTCGTTGGATTAGATTTAGGACATAGAAATGTTAAGATATTCTCTAGTTTCTCATTGAACACTTGACGATGTATCAAAGAATAAACAAAGACATCATCCTTCAAACTGAGTTTAGTAACTATTGATAATTTTTTCATTCCTGTCTTGTTCTTACGATCTTATCCATTGAAAAGATAACATGCGAAGCTTGTTTACATGGTCTTTAGTATGCCAATAGAATGATATGCATTAATTATCTCTTCAACTTATATTATATTAAATTTACGTAGAATATTTTCTATGCTTTCGTGATTTCGGCGTTACACTAATGTTGTGCTTTCGGACTGAATCCATGCTTTGAAATATGTTAGAAATAAATTTTATAAACATGACTAAAACCTAGTTGTAACTCGTATTAACTTTCAAATTCAGATAAAGGATTCAGGACCGATTTCATCTCAGGTTCGATTTCATGACCAATCCCATTTAGATCCGGTCTCAAACCGATTCTAACAGGTCTAGTCTCATGTCTGATCCCAAAACTGATTATGAATAGTGAATTAAGTTTTCAAATTGTTTATTTCTTTTTGGGATTGACAAGTTTCGATGTCGACACAAGTTGGAATTGGAAAGTTCATATGCAAGGAATAATTGAACATATATGTAATTCCAATATATTATTGTTTACATTAAATTCCTTTGATGCACAAGGATAGATCCTGACCTCATTAGTACTTGAGATTGATATTCATTATTATACTTAGTATCCAAATTGATGTGATTTTGTTTCCTAAAAGATTGCACATAACTAGTTGACTAATTTAGTAAAATACATAGTCGAAAAACTGTTAAATATGGTTGATGTAAACAATAGTTTTGCGAGTTATTACAAATGAGTTATACATGTTAATATAATCATATAATATATCAAGAATAAAACTACATTCTGAAAATACATTTATTGAATATATTTTGATTTCGGAAATTAGTTATTCTCGCTTCTAAACTAGCCTTGGTCATAACGGTATAAATACTGGAATTTTGTATTTTCCCAAACTCATCCGAGAATACACCTGAGACAAGTGTGAGCTTATTGTTAATAGCAAGTAGTCACGATTAAGTTCGCACAAAAGCACGATTAACTACTTTGAAACCTTCTTTGGGATCAAGGTGTGCTAGTATTATTGTTGGTGGAAAACTAGATTGTTATCAAGTTTTTTCTTTCTTTTTTGTTTATAATGGTTTACGAGTTGACGAATAGTTATCTTCTACCCCCTCCATCTTTTGTTAACTTTCCTATTTGAGTAAGTCAAGATATTAAGAGGACCAAAAGAAATGTCATGACTAACCTTATTAAATGCTAGATTATTACTAAAATTAAAACCAACATGTGTAATAGATAAAAACATATATCGGATAATTTTATTATTTTTGGAAAATTTTAAAGGAAGATAAAAACAAATGTCTTCCCCTAATTTTGGTTAGATTATAAAATCGCGTAATACGCTCCTTTATTGGGAATCTTATACCCATAAATATTTCTATTTAAAAATGAAATCAAGATTAACATGAAAGAATTACATAGATTTGTTCTTTATATATAAAGATACTATTTTGGATTTTGGATTGGGCTTATATTAAAAATATATATTTTTATAATTATAAAAAACTAAGGGTATATTTGATAGTTAGGAAATATGTCTATAAACAGAGCGACCGGATAAAAAAAGACAGACCAAAATATAATAGAAGACAAAGGGAATAGATAATTTCTTGTTTATTCCATGGTCTTTCTCTTTTAATATAAGACCACTAGAGAACTTTGATGATCGTACTATACAGATTATGTGATTCACAATCTATTGATAGAACTTTTGACTTAGCAAAGTTAACAAACTCCATTTTGTGCGACAAATAATATAGTAGAATCAAATCGATTTTGCAGATTCTTACTTTTAAAGATTACAAAGATTTAACACTTTAATATTTTGATTTTGGTGTGATTATCTGTTGGTTTGATTATCTGGAACTTAACAGGTCGTTTATCTTGATAAATGTAAATCTTAATGATCGACAAGTTTTTTTTTTTGCAAATGGAAACCTTGTAATTAAGTGGATTACTTAGGTAATTGTAAATCTTGATTGATCTAATCAAGTTTCAGATTTGTTTATGTCTTGGTAATTCGAATCTAAAATGGAAAATCCTTTACTTGCTATCCTTATCACTTATATTTTCAATTTTCAATTTGGTATTGAGTTGGTATAAAACAGGTTTTTACTTTAACTGTTTGATAGACGCCCTAAAGGAATCTTAGTTGGACTAATTGAGAGATTAGTAGCGATAGTATTCCAGACGGGTTATGGAACAAGTCTTGATAGTAGACCCCGTTGAGGAATTTATAGCGTTGGATAGATTGGTTGTAGGTGCGGGGATACTGGGAAAACTGGGAAACTAGGGATAGTTCATTTGGTCTCATCTACACGAGGTTGTGAGTACGTATTTGTGTAGTGGCTTAAATATGAGAGTATTTAAAACTGGACTAGCTAGGTCCTGGGAGTTTTCTGCCGAGCAGTATTCCTTATTAACAAAAACTTGTGTATCTATGTTGTTTACTTCCACATTTTAATTGTTTATCTTTATAATTAAAGTAAACACACTAGTATATTAACTACACCTTAGTGATTGGTAATATTTTTAGTCTCGAACTAAGAATATATCATAAATGTATCTGATATAGCTTAAATGAAAAAGAATGGTGTGTACTCAGCACTGAAAAGACGAGGGTACCCAAATATACCACAATCTTTTTAATATCAACCTATAAGTCTGATACCAAGTGTGATCGTCTATGGAAAAAGTCGAGGCAATACGATAACTATGGTATAGAATTTGTGTAATCGTCTATGGATACGAGATCGAGACAATACAACAACGAAGTGTTCACTTGATAATAGGTACGGTATTAAACCGAAACACCATAGGATCAATATCAAGTGATCAGGAATTAAAGCACAAGTCGATTTACTTTAAATTATAATAAATAAATTATAATTGCGAAAAATAAAGTAAATGACATAACAAGATTTTGTTAACGAGGAAACCACAAATGTAGAAAAACGCCCGGACCTAGTCCAGTTTTGAATACTCTCAGAATTAAGCCGCTATACAAAATCTAATGCCAACTTCGTATAGTTGAGACCAAGTAGACTACCCCTAGCTACTTAGTTTCCTCAGTATCTTTGCGTCTTCGAATTCTAGAGTCAGGCACGTGAATCATCACTCCTTTAGATCGTATACCAAACAGTAAAGGAACAAATTTGTTTGGTAACCACTCTATTCAATCTTTGGTAAAATATATGCTTGAGTTGTTGACAAAGACTCTTCCGTTTAAACTAATAAACTACTTTGTCGGGTAAGATCAATTCAAATCAGTAACTTAGATTTAGATTCACAACTATCAAATTCGGATATTCAAAAAATACCACCAAATGATAGTTGCCGATCAATACGAACTTCTGATTGTATAAATCTAATCTAAGTCGGATCCCAACCAATCAAGATGTGTGCAAAAATTCACAAGATACGAAAACTAATAAGAAAATCTTTTTTGTCTTTAAGCCTTCAATTGCCTTCTTAATAACCTGCACGACACAAAATTGAGTCCTCTTTTGATCAATCATGTATAGAACGGTGTCTGTTAACAATGAATTATCACAAGATGTCTTTAGATCCACAAATGGTTCTAAAGATCTCGTCGATACTTTGATCTAGTTTGAGTGACCCTTATGTCAGAAGAGAATCTCAAGAATAAACAAACTAGGTGTAATCAAAGTTTCAACAACCGTTAGTCAATCAAATCAATAACTGAAAACTAATAACACTACATTATCTGGTTTCCCACCAATGGTACTCGTAGAGCTTCTTGATCCCACAAAAGTCTTTAAACGAGCGATCGTAAGATATTTCGCCTAATTAGGTTACTTTCCTCTCCGGATAGACGGCTCCACCAGAAACAACTCGAATGATGTTTGCCCGGCTCTTAGGATAGTTTGCTAGAAATGCAAACTCAAGTATTTATAGACCAAGGTTGTTTGGACAACAAGGAAATTCCAAAACCGAAAATATTCTCAAGATATGCATTAAAGTACCTAATTTCTGTTTTCCTATTTCCAATTAAATGTCAAACAATATTTATGAAATCTCTCATGGAAAGTTTCTATTATTAGTCTAGCACATTAACTAATAAACTTTTTCCAAATGATATGCTTTATTTGCTGGTAATCAAAACATATATATTTGAAAACCATAATCAAAATGTTTTTCAATACTTCGGTTTGGAATCACCTTGAGCATCGAGGAATATATTCGAAAAATAAATGATAAGATTTATGTACATGTCCAAATAATGTTGACATGTAGAACTTTCTCTTAGAAAACCCTAATTCCTAATTCACACGCATCATGAAGAATGTGTGAACTTTGGAAACTCGGTTTTTCTCTTGGGACCAGCTATTCCATGACTCACAATATTAGTTGTGACCGGTTATACCATGATCCCCAAGATAGGTTGTGACCGGTTACACCATGCTTTAATGTAGCTTGTGATCGGTTACACCTTACTTCCCAAAGTAGCTTGTGATCAGTTACACCTTGCTTCCCAATGTAGCTTTTGACCGATTACACCTTACTTCCCAATGTAGCTTGTGATCGGCTACACCTTTCTTTCCAAATCAGCTTGTGACCAGTTACACCTTGCTACACATTATAGGTTATGACCGGTTATACCTAGATTCTCAACATAAGTCAAGATAGGTTCTACCTTGTCATCTTGTATTGGTCATCCAAAATATATTCAATAAAGAACCAGACCAACACTTATGATTTCCCTTTCGATTATGAAACAAGTTCATACATCTACTTCCTTAAAACAATGTAATAATACATAGTTTCCTATGATGAAATTACAACTACATATTTACACATAATCAAGTAACTAAATACATAGACTATGTTGATGTCATATTTACGAAGTTCAAAAGATAAACGTTATACTTCGTAATATAATTCCTTGATACTTTGATCATAATGCTATGACCAGTCTAATCACTAGAGTACTATAAATACAGCTTCGCATGTTATGTTTTTAGTGTAAAGCGAATCGAAAGATATGTTAGGAATGGAAACAAGATCAAGTCAATATTATTAACCTCAAGAGGAAGGATGATGTCGTCATTGGAGTCCTTACTTCTTCACATTCTTCAAGTCTTCAGAGTAATACTTGTACCTCTCAACATTCATAGACTTTCTATTCTAACCTAAACGAAGTTGACTCTAGTAAATAATCAAGCGACTCTAGATGAGTTTTGATACTAAAATATGACAACCAAACTTGACATATTCCAACGCTTGGTGGGTTTAACCGAGCTATGCTCTAACAAGCACCCTCATCTTTTAAATGTATCCTTAATATACATTGGGTAACGAAAACCTCATATCGCATGAATCATTCTCAAAGATGTGTGATTGAACCAGATGAAGCCTCATCTTAAGCTTGTTAAGCTTACTCCAATAAGCGATATTTACCAATGTTGCTTACTTGTGGAATCATCGTGATTCTACGACATCGACATGCTTGTCCCTTACTCGATGATGCAATATTTACCCATGTTGCCTATTATTGGATGCATCGATAATGCTGCAGAACGATATTGTTGTAAGGCTTTCTTAAATAAGTAGACGATGTTTCCTCAAGAAAGTCCCCCAAGAAAGTTGAGAATGTTTCCTCGAGGAAGTTGAAAATGTTTCCCCGAGGAAGCGGTAATTGGTGAGTGGCAAAATGGTCTAGAATTTAAAGTTGCATAATACATATATTGGGAGGAGGTGTTGATTGGTTTAGCTTCCTCGAGGAACTTTCCCCAAGGAAATAAAGATATTTTCCTCAATGAAACGTCAATTATGTGTTACTTTGTGAATATCTTGCGAAACAACCTTTGTATTATACGGACTAGGCTACTGCTTGGCATTGGCCTTGCAATAACACGAGTTGGCTTTAGTCGCTTGTCCCAACGTTGACGAACTATGGTCCGTGCTTGATCCCTTCATGGTACATAAAAGGGTACGTAGGAAGCCGTAATGAGTTGCAAAATTGATGCTCCGGCACATTTTCGGCCATACCATCTAATTGCGAGATGATTGTGACACCGTGATAACTCATATCATCTTGCTCGGCACTGCGATGCAAGAGATGATTGTTGCCATACTTTATGGGGTAATTGCATTCCATTCCTTGGATTCTCATATTACCTACCATGTCTTTCGAGGTAGGCATGCACCAACTGCACAATGGTATGGCCGGAGAAGACAGATAAAACGTTATGCAAGTTAAGGAGCTTGCAGAAACCATTTGCATCACAAGAATAGTGTAAAACAAGTATGGGATGAGACTGATTGATGCACCCATTAGTGCGTACTTTCAACTCAATGCGTAATTGAAGTAAGGAAGCGGGAATAGGCTTGTCATGGCCTATGTGCAAATGCTTTATGCATGGACAAGACTCGGAAGCCAAATACATCGATATTAGCCTCTATGGCTTTATACCCTTCGTAGAACAAGGGTAAGTTGGAATGGAGTGGCAGCTGCATCAGGCTTGCCAATCATTCTGGTAAAAGGAAATTGACGTGCATTTGTGAAGCTACAGTGAATTAAGATTTAAGTCATGTTAACTATCATTAGAGTGGTGCATATGGGAGTTATGGTATGTGCGAGTGGGCGTCGGAGGTGTAATTTTCTGATCCGTTACAGTTACAATTTAATGTCGACTCCTACAGAGTATACCGAAGGGGTTAAGATAGCAAATCGACTAAATTTTTCTTTTTTGCTCCTTCTAAGAAAAATTACATAAAAACCCACCCCGTAGAAATTTAAATCTTAAAATGCATTATCTACTTGGGAAAGGGATATTTCTCGCAAGTCTAAAATGCATTATCTATGAACCATTTAATTTATTTTAATTTAGATAATCATGCGTACAACTTTTGACCATCAATCCTCACTCTACGCACCAGCTTACAACGACTTACGACTCTACCTGCTTAATCATAGGAAGACCAGACTAAATAAAAAGTCTAAACTTGACTTTCCGGTTTTTCATATGCATATGCATATTAATATTGTTTTTTGTTTTTTTATTTTTACGGATTTTTGGAGCTAATAATTAGAGTTATCTTGTAACAAGCCCTACTTTTACTTTTATTGTGCCGAATGACTGGAGGGCCCGAATGGCGCGAGTCCCTTTCATGACCACCTTTTTTGTAAAATGAAACCTTACGCAAATGTGCAATTTGATAAATCAAGAATATAAAGCATAGCATGGACAACTTAGCCTAGATAAAGAGCGGTCAGGATGCATTCTGAGAAAGCTAAATTCATGGTTGTGGCCTGCTCTAATTAAAATTAGTAGGAAATACCATTAGGTCCCTAAAAATATATTAGAGTGAGTTTGGTCCAGCTGTCCAGTTGACCTAGTCAACTGTCTGTTTGGTTCTTTTTTGCAAATATATTTTATAGTTGGGATAATTGGAGTTTAGTACTCAGGTTTAGACCAATACTAGGCTTTGGTATAACATTTGTCCAACGTTAGGCTTTGGTACCTGGACCAAACGTTGACCCGTGTTGACTATGTTAAGTCCTAACTTCTGTTTAATAATTATTAGAAAATTAATATAAAATTTAATTATGAAATATATTACTATAATACCCTTTAGTTTTCTTAATATTTACAAAAATATGAAAGCTTCGTGGTGGTATACCTGAGCTGAGTTACCGAATATGTCAATCCCATTAGAGCAAAAACAAAGGAAATCATTGTCCCTCAAAGCAAACATCAGTTGTTTTATTTTCAACTTTGACTAAGTTTTTAACTCATTGTAGAAAAAAGGCAAAACCAAAACTGCCTTCAAAAGCCGTAGATAATCAATTCATGGGACTTACTTACACTAAGCTTCTTAAAGTTAGCAATGGAATCAATGATTCTACCAGCTTCCTTGGTGTGGAAAGTATTGGGCTTGTATACAAGGGAATTCCAACGTCTGATTCCAACGTCTGATTCTCCATTTTCTTCTCTCTTATATACATGAACCGGAGAAAATGAAAAACTGGTCTTCACAAATACTTGATGCACGAGGTTTTGACAGTGGAGTTGCAGATGTACGATTTTTAAGCTTTCCAAATCTCCTTCTCTGCAAGACATTCAATCTAAACAAAGCCCATTATGAAAGCTTCACACATCTCTTCACTTTGATCTTCAGCAGCAACTCAACTTTCTTCCTTGTTCTTGCTCAAATTCCACTCCCAATACTAACCCATTTCTTGACAACCAGAAAAGTAAGAAAGCAAGCATTCAATTTCTAGATATAGGCTTCCCCTTCTTCTTCTTGAACAAAGCTAACAGGGAATCTGATTACTCGAATAATTCTTAACAACAAAAACCCTAGTTTTCTGAATTAAACAAAACATGAATTTTTGAATCAAACAAAACCCAAATTTATCTATTAAATCAAACCCCTAATTTCGCTATATGGAAACCCAATTTCTGAATCAAATAAACTCCCAATTTCACTACATGGAAACCCTAATTTCAGAATCAAATTAAACCCTAATTTTTCAAATCAAATCAAACCCCCAATTTTTCAAATCAAATCAACCCCAGTATCGCTAAACCGAAACCCGAATTTCACTGAACCAAAACCCAAATTGTTGTTGTTTTGTTTGTGGTGATTACGGTGAGTATGGCGATTCTAAGGAAGAAAAGGATTGAAGATCCGGATACATATTTTTGTTCATCAATAAATTAACTATGGGAAGAAAGAGACATGAAAGGATGAGACTTTGGTTGTGATGGTGGTTGCATGTCTGATGCGGGAAAAAGATACAGAGAAAGTGATGGTGGTGGTCGTGGTGTGAAGAGGATTGGAAGATAAAATTATGAAGTAAAACTTTAGTAGAAGGTTAAAACAGTAACTTTGTCTTTTAATTTCATTTTACTTTAATTTTGTGTATTTTTTTTTATTTTTTAAATAATTTCTAAACATTAATTTAACATTTGACCTAGTCAATTGTAGTCAACGTCCAGTCTAGGTACCAAGCCCTAACGTTGGACAAATGTTAGACCAAAGCCTAGTGTTGGTCAAAACCCGAGTACCAAGCACCAATTATCCCTTTATAGTTTGGTCCTAGGGTGACGTCATGGATGATGTAATTGTCATCTTGTAGTGGCAGAAATACCCTTTTGGGACCATTACATCATCCATGACGTCACCCTAGGATATATATATAGTCAATTATCAAGAGAGAAGATATTATTTTCAGATCTACTTTCTCTTTCCTTTTTTTTTTCTTTTCTTCCTGCCGTAACAATGACTTCTCGTCGAGCAAACAAATGATCAAGACGATGAAGTTAGTTGTAGACGATGAATACGTTGTTGCTGCTACTGTTAAATACGTTTGTTGTTGCTCATGTTGCTGATGATGAAGACGATTTACGACGAACTCATGTTGTTGTTGCTGTTGCGGTTGTTGATGATGAAAACGAACTCATCTGCTACTGTTGAAGATCCATCTATCGAAGATTCATCTGCTGTTGTTGAAAGAATGAACTGATATTGATGTTTGCTGTGAAATCAGATCTTGATTTTTTATGTTGAAGATCTTGATTTTGATGCCGATCTTTGATTTTTTAATGTTTGCCGCTCGTGGTGAAGATCTTGAGACTAAGTCTTATGGGGTGCTAGTCTAGCACCTAGATTAGCAGTCAGGACTACCTCCTAAGTCTTATGGGAGTGCTAATCTAGCAGCTAGCTTAGCAGTCCACGTAAGCCCAATTGTTGAACCATTTCGCACCCAAATAGCTAAACCATTCACGCTCGCCACCAATGGTTCGGGCTTTAAATCTCAAATTGAGGATCAAAAATAAATCTCTCAAATAATGAACCATTCCGCGAAAAGGTAGTTTTTCAAGCGCTGAATCATTCAGCGTAACTATCTAGCATGCTACTTCACATGCTAGCAACTGGTAGGAGAGAGAACTAGTGTTAATTTGATGTTTTTCTGCTGGTGTTGAAGAATGATGAAGACGAAGATGAAGTTAAGTGTTTATGGATTTTTTTTTGTGGGTTCATTTAAAGAATGAACTCTGACTTTTATGGATTTTTTTATCAGGAGTTCATTTCTGGAATGAACTCTGTTTTTTTAGGTTTTTATATGGAGTTCATTTGTGGAATGAACTCTGTTTTTTTAGGTTTTTATATAAAGTTCATTTCTGGAATGAACTCTGTTTTTTTAAGTTTTTATATGGAGTTCATTTCTGGAATGACTCTGTTTTTTTTAGGTGATTTCTAAAAAATAAGTAGAAATTAACAGGAGTTCATTTTGAAGAATTAACTGCTACAAAAAAATAAGTAGAAATTAACACGGAAGGGTACTTTTGTCCATTTAATATTTTTAAATAATTATGGACCAAACAGTAAAGGCGTTTTCCCAAAGGACCAAACTGACTTGGGACCACCTAAAAAAGGACCAAAAGATATTTTTCCCTTAAAATTAATCATTATGAGTGTTTTATTAATTAGTGTCTCATTAATCTCTCACAATGAATAATTTATTAAATTTTCATCATTAAATGTCCTCTTAATTAATCTAATAAATATGTATTTTTACATTAATAAATAATTTTAATAAAAATTATATCAATAGAAATTAGTGGTTAGTAGTGGAAGAAGTAGTGGCTGGTAGAAGCGGTGGTGGTGGAGGCGATAATATCGGTGGTGGTGGGAAAAAAAATGCCAATGGGTGGTTTTGTGGTGGTGATGTTGGTGAATAGTCGTGGACATTATTAGTTATGTACATTTACAACACATGCAACATTGTATCGTGAAAGATGTAGTTGGTCATCGCGATTGAAAAAAAACATATATCATATTTTGAGGATGAGACCATACCATTTAGAAAAAAATGATCACAACCGCCGGATCACCTAAACGGTACCTTGCAACCTTTAGTACCCGGTTGTATAAATCATGGTTCTAACCGTTAAAATAAATTGATTGCAATACAACGGAGTTTATAACAATAAAAAATATAAAGAAATAAATTAATTAACGACCTAAGTTTGTTCAGCCAAAACTCTACTCATGATGTTTGTGATTCAAAATTAGAAGTACGACAAACGGCCAACGATAGGTAGGTGGCGGTTGTGGTGGAAAAATAAATGGTATTAGATGGCTTTGTAGTGGTGGCGACGGTTGGTGAGTAGCAATAGGCTATGTTAATTTTGTGTCGCTACAAAATGGGTAACATTATAAATTCAAAGTTGTGGTTGATCGTCTTATTAGTAACATAAACTCGGTTAAAATACATGAAAGATCAAAAAAATAAAATAAACCACAAAATATCATGTTATATAATTACTACAAACAAACGGGCACAAGTCAACATTAATACACAAAAATTACTTATTATCGAGATGTGTCATTATGGTAAGGGTTGTACCCTAGCTATGTATACTTTTTTGCCTATTTCTTTGTACTGTATTATAAAATGAAGCTTCGCTAAGTTAGCAAAGATAAAAACCATTCTTGATTTTTCCTCCCAATTGGTAAAGTCACGGTTTCGGGTCGATCCCATAAATACACGCTTTAATTGAGAAAAAATCATTACATATTCTCTTATTCCCATCTCAAAAGTCTAAATCATAATGGAAAAATTTGATCAACTGAAAATAACAAACCTACCTTCCCATAAAACTAAACAATTGATTCTCTCGCTCACATTCGGTAGGATGAGTGGGTTTGAAAACTCGAATTCCTTACTTTGGAGCAAACGAAAATCAGAAATAAAGTTGGGAAGGGAGATAGATTGCGGAGAGAAAAAAACTCAAATTCAAGAGTATAGTTCCGGTCAATCTTCTTTCAATTTTATTTTAATCTTCGTCCACCAAAATGTACATCTGTGACCAGTTAAACTACTCTGAGCTAACAACATTTGACCAGTTAACCTTATTGATTACAATTACCTGATGGTTTGAATTTAAGGGTGCATGTATTTTGTGATTAGCCAGATTATGAAAATTTGGCTATCACAGGTCGTCGGGGTTTCAATCAATTCACAACTTTGTGTTCTCGACACTATGTTCTTTACTATATCCACGAACCATTAATTTTAATGCAAATTTTCACAACATTTTTTTAATCAACTGGTTTAATTTTACATTCAGGTTCCAAACCGGTGGCATGGCTTAGGTCGTGGGAACACTTGAAGAGTTCAGTATACCTTCAAGGTGTAAAAAGATCGATAGTTTTGCTTAAACTCCACTGTGTATTCATGACGATCAAAATTAGACACAATACTTAATGAATTCATTTAAACATTTTTCTGGAAGTAAAGTTACTAGATATTGGGTTACTTATTCAACCAACACATTTGTTGTTGGCACAATACAATACGCATGTTACTGCCGATGGAGTAAGGACGTATCTCAGTCGTAGTTTATAAATGAAATCTTTGAATTGCACTAATGTCGTGCAGTTATGGTATTTGAAATTGTGAATAAAAGCAGCTATAAATGCATATCGAAGACCTTAAATATTGGTTCAACTATACAATTTTGTGCAGCTGAATTCAGCTGCATATGCTTTTTAGAGTGCGAGGAATTTGAGACGAGGGTGATTGAGTGGGTCCCAAGCTACATGAGAATTGACGCAACAAAAGAAAATTAAAATGACAGTGATCAAAGCAGTTTTTAGGGAGTAAAACTTGGTAGATGGTTAATTATGATAATACTACGATAAGCCCATCTCAAGAAAAAAAACATCGAAAACTTTCGATGATTTATTTGAACAACAATTGTTTTGGAGAAATAACCATTAAAACTTATGCACAATAAGATAAGGCCCGTGCCGTTATGGCACGGGTCATTCTCTAGTAGATTATAAATCTTTGGTGTCCATGGTTTGTGTTTTTCACCGGACAAAATTGTCCCTCCCTTTTAGTCCAACTATTATAACTCTTTATGTATCCTACCTTTTCAGGGGTATAAGTGGCAAACAAACTAGAATAACATATCTAAAAATCCGTGCCTTGGAATTTTACAAATTTTATCTCATGGGAAAGATTTTAAAGAGACCTACACAATGAGTACAAACAACATTAATTTTTTTTTTAGAGTTTTTACGAAAAATTCGGAGGTGTTTATACTTTTAAGCACAATTTTTGAAAATTAGATGCATAGTCATTTTGCAAACCACCACAAAGGATGCATAACACATTATGCATCCATCTTTTGGTTTATGCATCAACTGATTTTCCGTTGCAACTAATAAAACGATGTGCTCCGTTTCAGAAGAAGTGATACTTTCATTTTTTTCAATTTGGCATATTTGTCTTCTATTCGGTCAGTCCACCCCATCATGGTAGCGGTGTTCTAGTTTATGTATACATCCTTAAAGTTCTTGTATTACATACATAATAATTGACGACCTACAACTTAAAAAATGGATTGATCAGTCATACATTCTCTACGATTGTATCTAAAGTGTAAAGTGCTTTGTATTAACAACTTATGGGACACACAACATTGCATGTTATATGATCTAGCTAAACAATGCTCCAAATTTATACAAGTACAACACAAAGCAAAATACTATCCGGTATGAAACAACATAGGAAGCGTAGACACAACAACAACAAAAAAATACGACACAATATATCGTGTTAAGAAACATAACACATATGATTCGTCCTGAAAATATGAGCATTAACGTTCCATATGTATACATAATATACTTTCATAATAAATACCTAAGATAATGTGTGGCCATTTCCTTAATATTGTAAACCATTTACCACTTGTATGTTTGTCAAAATGCAAAACTTGTTCCGTTATTTTTTCCGTATCTTTCAATTATATTTGGTGATTCAAAAACAAATATATATATATATATATATAAACTAAATTGTAATGTGCTTATAACAGAATTAAAATTTAAATGCTCGCTATTTATTAAAAATTCTTAAGCAGCGACTTGTTTATTTTTCTACTTTCATACCTAAATTGTATTACCATTAACCTCCGTTAATTTATTTTTTTAACTCTCATCAAAAGTCAAAAGACCAACAAATATCCCCAAAAGGATAGATGCCAGATTTTTTTCTCTTTTTTTTACAATAAATAAAAAAAATCAAAATTAACTCGTGCCTAAAAGTGTTTGCCAGATGTTGACGCGAGTCATTTTTATCCAATGGATGTATTTTATTGATAACACGACATAATACATCATATATCAAGCTCATGGTATTAATCTATTCATTCTATCGGCCGTGCTCATAGATTAGCCGTATTCATGGCATCCGTCTATTCATTCTATCGGTTGTGCTCAAAGCCCATTCGTACTCCTAGCATTCATCTACTCATTCTATCGGTCGTACTAATAGCATAGTCGTGCTCATGGATTCGTATATTCATTCTATCGGCCGTGCTCTAAACCTATCCGTACTCATGGCATTCATCTATTCATTCTATTGGTTGTGCTCGTATCCTAGCCGTACTCATGGCGTTCATCTATTAATCCATCGGTCGTGCTCATAGACTAGCCTTGGGTATCTCCATATTCACAATAAGATAATAACATAGATAACCGAAAGACGCTTTATTTTCATAAATATATTTTTATGACTGGTTAGACAAGGGATGAAATTCTGCATGATAAGTCTTTAGACATTTCCCATTAATTGGTGTGTTAACCCTTGATCCGTTCATGCGCATTAAGTAGTAGTACTCGCTCTCTGCTACCCGTAAAATCATGAACGGCCTTCCCAATTTGTTGTGAACTTTCTAGTGCATGCATTTTTTACATGATGAGCAATTTTCAGTACTACATCATTTTTTGAGAATGCTCTTTCTTTTACCTTCTGGTTGTATTATTTTCTACGGGCTGCTTATACTCTTGTGGAAAGCGCTCGGCCTTTGCTCTTCGTTTCTTCGAAGTATCCAAATAGGATATCCGGTTGACATTTTATGGGGTAATTTGATTTCCCAACACAACTCTTGCTGAAGGAACAACTGTTAGAGCACTGCTCGGTCAAACTCGCATGCGTTGCTATCTCAAGTATGTTTGTCAATGTTAGTGATCAAAACTATAAGTCTTGATTTCTAGTCTACTATAGCTAAGTCTCGGACTAGGATAGAAAGTGAAGTTGAGCTCAAGAACTCCATGGCGATCATCATACAAGACGAAGAACTACTCAAGGAACTTGTGGAACTTCATCGACTAAAAGGTATGTGGAGACTTGAACTTATCTATCACTCAAAAGTCTATATACTCTATCTCATATTTTGAGACAAAAGTCGTTTTGCTATATAGACTTTGATTATACACATTTGCTATTTCAAGCTGAGTTTATCTCGCCTATCTATTTCTTGAAATATGTGTTGGTAAGCTTTTGCTTTGGCCAAGTTCATCTTTACCTAGTGACGAAAGTCATGTTATGCTTCAATCACTTTGAAAATGGCTTTGACGAAAAATGGTTTGTGAATAACAACTATATAACGTCCTCTAAGAATGTTTCAATGATTGAAATGAGAGTTTAGAATATATAACCAATGTTGGATATAAGCATTGTGTGGCAACACATATATGTATAAGTTCTTATTCCTTGAACCAAAGTATGCGTACTTTGTTGATCAGGAAAACCGGAACAAGAGTTGTGAACTCAGTCCGCGAACCCAGTCCGCGAACTGGCGGAGGTTCTCATCCCGAGAATATCTGCTAGAGTTTGTGAACTCCTTCTGGGAACTTAAGTCCGCGAACTAAGTCCGCGTACTTGAGTTGGTTATATCTAAATACGATTATTTGTGAACTTATATTTATATTAACTAAGGAATCAAATCGTTTTTGCTTAAATTGTGTCTTGTATACTTCTATAAGATTTATACAATTGAACAACTCTCTAACTAGTTCATTTGAGTCATTTGAACTAGTTATGGTGAAGAAGAATATGGTTGATATGAAAGTGCTCATTTGGTTAACTATTGTTGAACCAACAAATGTATATGTTTGGGTACGGTTACACAAACCATCGTGCATTTCATTTGTGTGTAACAAGCTAAGTTTTCGATCCAACTGTTGAAAGATATTAGCTTGAATCTAATTAAGTTTTCATCTAACGGTGAATATTGAATGCTTTGTTACTAAGCTAACATTGATTGCAAACCCTGATTTGGAAGACTATATAAGTAGAACTCTAGCAACTGGAAAACATAATCCCCACACCTCCTGTGTGATACTAGTTGTATAAGATAGAGTTGATTCTCCTTTAACCTTAGGTTTCTTCTCGAGACCCTGTAGGTTAACGACTTGAAGACTTCATTGGGATTGTGAAGCCAGACCGATACTACTTTATTGTAGTTGTGTGATCTGATCTTGCTGATTCTATCGTGTTGAGTACAATCGTAACGATTGGCTTGAGATTAATATCCCTGATAGGCAAGATATAAAAGTAGTCACAAACATCTTCGTCTCATCGTTTGTGATTCCATAATATCTTCTTTCGTCGCGTCGATTAAGATTATTGTGAGGTGATTGATAATACTAGGCTGTTCTTCGGGAATATAAGTCCTGAGTTATCAATTGGTTCCTTTTCACCTTGATTTATCAAAAGACGAAACAAAACTCGTAGGTATTTCTGTGGGAGACAGATTTATCTATTACCGTAGACTTTTCTGTGTGATACAGATTTGTTTATTAAAGTCTTCGACTTTGGGTCGCATCAACTCTTAGTTGTGGGTGAGATCAGCTAAGGGAATCAAGTGTGTAGTATCCTGCTGGGATCAGAGACGTAAGGAGTGCAACTGTACCTTGGATCAGTGTGAGATTGATTGGGGTTCAACTACAGTCCCACATCAAGTTAGTTTGTAGTAGGCTAGTGTCCTCAGAGCGGCTTAATACAAGTGTGTGTTCAATCTGGACTAGGTCCTGTGGTTTTTCTCGCATTTGCGGTTTCCTCGTTAACAAAATTATGGTGTCTCGTGTTATTTCTTTTCCGCATTATATTTTGTTATATAATTGAAATATCACAGGTTGTGCGTTAAGATCAATCAATTAGAATATCCAACCTTTGGTTGTTGATTTACATTGATTGACACTTGAACATTGGTCTTTGGTACCGTTCAAGTTATTTCACATAATAATCAGGCTCACGAATTTCTATCTGTTTGATTTGCTGATTACATTGTGAAATAGAGATATTAGAACTATTTGATATACTTTATTAAGATTGAGTCTAGTTGATTCTCTTGAAAGTATATTGGAGTTAGTCCATACAGATTGCTAATCGAAATATTGGGTGTGGTTGTTGTACCCCCGCTTTTTCAACAACTACTTCGGATGAGGGAATTGCATCCTCACCGTAGACCATAGAGTAGGGTGACACGCCTATTGAGCTTATTTTGAAAATACGATATGCCTGTTGGTATGAGCGGTAACTGCTCATACCAACTCCTCTGATGATCTTGCAATTCTGTCTTAGGATCTTCGGTGTCGTTTTATTAGTCTCTCCAGCCTTCCCATTTCCTTGCAGGTACTAAAGGGTTGAAGTATGAAATTTCATGTTTTTACAGGACGACTGTGGAATTCGCCACATCCGAACATGTATGTAGGTGTCAGTTATGCCAAATTTGTGGGTCACTAATTTACGCCCCTCATAGTAACATTGTCACCCCATTGCCATTTCATAGTCGGGGGCTTGACTTAATCGGTCTGATAAACCTGAATTCATTAAAACGACATAAATACATCATTTTGAGAATTTTATAAAATGAGTTGAGGCGATCCCCTCACGAGACTATGCGGGAGAGACAATATTCATCAAAGAATACATCATCTGTTGATATGGGCACCGATGATCATCTGATCAGATAGTGGAAAGTCGTTCTTCAATAAAGATGTTAAAGATCTACTCGATCAGTATAACGCCGCCTTCATAGAGTTGTAGGAAGAGTTTCCTTATTCCTTCATGCTCCGTGTCATGCAATTATGTCATTACTACCTCCACTTCGTCTTTAGATAGATACCTTAGTACTGCATTCTCGTGGCTTCTTCTATATATAACTCCCTCATATATAAAGAACTGCGCGTCCTTTCTTTGTATTTTTAGGGTCTCTTACTTACATTTTTCCAAGCGCTCATGTTCGATGTAGTCTATGAAGGGTTGTCTCTAATCCTCTTCGTCTGCTACAAAAATCACCGCTTGTTGTGGCGGCGTTTGGCAGTCTTTGCAACTGTCTTGTGTTGCTGCTGCTTGGGCGGACATATTTAACCAATAGATCCATATCCTTTGCAAACGACGATAGAGTTGAACGCTACATGTCTATCCGCATAAATCTTTATGAATGTGGTTTATCGTTTCTTTGGCTTCATTCTTCTCAATGCACAATGATAAGGCTTCTCCAGGTGTTCGGTACTATAATGCGCCTCTTAGGACTATAAATTTATTCAGAACTTTGGTTGGCAACACTTGTTCACCCATTGCTTTAGCGAGTTTCAATTTGGTATGTTGCAGCGGCATTTTTGTTTATCATAAAAGGTATTATAACGTAATATAAATTTCCATAAGGCGTCTGGAAAGATGTCTAGTAGGCGCCCCCATTTCCATCCTTATTTTGGTTATAACCGCTATAGCCATCCATAAGAGGAAATATCCCATGACCGCAGGTATTATCTACCAAAATATTTATATTGGGTGACCGAGAAATCATTTTTTGGACATGATCGATTTAAATCCTTATAATTTATGCAGCATCGTATCTTGTCATTCTTCTTGGACACCAGTACAATATTTGCTGGCCAAGTTGGGTGTTGGATAGACTTAATGAATTTTTTTTTCTAACAGTCGCTTAGCCTGAATTTTGCCTCTAACAGTCGCTTAGCCTCTTCATTAATGACCAGTTCTATCTTTTGTGGAAAGTTGTGACTTCTTTGCTTGAATGACTTGTATTCAAGAGATACTCTGAGATTGTGGGCGACTAGGTTGTTTTCAAGGCCAAGCATCTCATCATATTTAGAAGCGCATATATCTTGATATTCGTGAAGCAGTCATATCATGTGTTCTTTCTCTTCCCTTTGTAAGTTCTTGATAATATTACATAACATGGGTACTCTTTAGAGCCGATATTTATTTCTTCGGGTCTATCTAACATTGGGTCGATCTCTGGAGCATCTTATGGTAAGTTCTCTACTACTTCTTATATCACTTTGGTACGACACATGCTTGTTATTAGAGTCGCTTCAATCGTCTCTTCATTTATTGATGATATTGCCAAACTGTGTTGTTCGTTGGAAGCCGCCTCAGCTAATTGCTATCAACGATATATGTACTCCCCTTACAGACGAGAGAACTATCGGAAATGGGTATCTAATGCTTCATTCCTTGTCTTTTTATTCAAAGTGGAGATGGTCATGCGAGACGGGCTGAATACTGACTTCGTCTTTCCATTTTCTTACGCTTGCGACTGGAACTTCTCCCACTTAGGTAGTGGTGTCAGATGATCTGGTTGCTCTCTTCCACAAGAGCGGATTCCGTGTAAAATATTACGTCCGCCATATATGCTTCTTCAGGTCTAAATGGGTTACTTATGTCTGGTATGCGAAACTGCTTTCCTCCAATATTAGTCTTGACACATTGATGGTATGTTGATCCCACCACTTTATGATTTAATAACCAACCTCTGCCAAGTAGTACATGAAATGTGGTGTCATCTTAGAGTACATAGAACAAGTGTGAGTACGTTGATATGAGCTATCTTCATAACCAGGATGACCACCTATATCGTCGTTTGGGTTTGTCCTCCTAACCCTCTTACCATAGTTTGATGTGTTCGAATGACATATCGCGGTACACCCAACATTTCAAGCATGTGTAATTAACTCAAATCTAACGAGGTGCCTCCATCTACAAATTCCTTTTTTAGCTGTTGTTTGTTGATCGTCGCGGTCAGGTATAAGGGGAGAAGGTGCCTTGTTAAATGACCAAAATCCTCTTGAAACAAAGGCTGAAATACAAAAACTTTATGACTATGAAGAAGAATTTTGGAAAGTTAAAGGTAGAGGGAACACCATCCTCTTAGGGGATAGAAACGTTCACTACTTCCACCAAAGTACGGTGATCATACAAAGCAGAAATAACATCCTTGGTTTATATGATTGTAATAATATGTGGGTAGAAGGTAGGGATAAGATCTCTAATTGTCTTAATGTTCATTTTGAATCCCTTCTTACTACTTCTGGTCCCATAATAAACCATGATATTGTTAATCTAGTGCCTTGTATGATCTCTAATATTGAAAATATTAAACTCATGGATCCACCAATTGAAGCTGAAATCCATGATGCTCTGTTTGGTATGCAACCAAACTCTATCCCTGGGCCTGATGGCTTCTTGGCTTGTTTTATCCAAAAAAAACTAGAATATTGTCAAAAAAGATATTTTAGACACTGTTCATGCCTTTTTTAACAGTGGTCATATGTTAACCGAGATGAATCAGATTCATATATCTTTAATCCCCCAGGTATTCCGTCTTGTTGGACCTGGTGATTATAGGCCTATTAGTTTGTGCAATATTGCCTATAAATTTATATCAAAAGTTATAGCTAACAGGATAAAGCCTTTCCTAGATAAACTGATCTCCCCATACCAATCAGCTTTTATCAAGCAACGACTTATCTCAGACAACATTCTTGTTGCTCATGAGATAATTCATGCTATGAGAAGGAAAAATAAAAGTAAAACTTATTTCACTGGTTTAAAAATAAACATGTCTAAGGCTTTTGACCGTGTTAAATGGAATTTTCTTATTGTTATTTTACGTAAAATGAGTTTCTGTGATGCTTGGTGCAATCTCATTTTCAAATGCATTAGCACTAGCCAATCGATTATTCTCTTGAATGGCGTTCCTTGCAAACCATTTAAACCCACTAGTGGGTTAAGACAAGGGGAACCCTTATCCTCTTATCTGTTCATTCTCTACATGGAGTCCTTTTCTAGAAATTTATCGAATGCGGAGAATAGTGGTTTAATTTTTGGCTTTAAAATCAATAAAAACTGTCATTAATTCAATCAATCATCTGTTATTTGCCGATAATTGTTTGATTTTTACAAAAGCCAACATCACCCAAAGTAAAAATCTTTTGAGACTCTTAGAAGACTATGAAAATACCTCTTGTCAGAGATTAATATCAAGTCAGGCATTTTCTCACACCCCATATCCAAAATAGTTTAGGCAGGGATATTATCAATATCCTCAAAGTAAAAAAAATCGGGCTGGATGATAAATATCTAGGAGGACCTTTATTCACTAATAATCTAAAGTTGCTTTCTTTGAAAATCTGACTGAGAAAATGGGAGGTATACTCAAAGGTTGGAAAAGTGAATCAATGTTACCACCAGTGAGAGGAGTCATAGCGAAAGCTATTCTAGAATCTTTGCCGGTGTATAGTATTCTACTTTCATTTTATCATTTTACCAAAAACCATCATAGATGGAGTTACTAACATCATCAGAAATTTCTAGTGGGGTAAACTTGGCCCGAAGAAAGGGGCGTATATGAGAGGTTGGAGAGGTTTATGTAAAAAGTAAAGAGAAATGGGGGAATGACCTGAAAAAGCTTGACCTTATGAACCTGTCGCTAATTTCCAAAAATGGGTGGAGGCTCTTCCATCAACCTAATTCTATATTTTCTAAAACCATGAAAGGGAAGTACTTTCCCAACGCCAATCCTTTCCATGCCACTTATAACGAGGGATCCTCTTGGGTTTGGAAGGGGGTCTATAAAGGGTTTATGATCCTTAGAGAGTTTAGTATCTGGCAGATAAGAAATGGGAATATGGTCCTTATTTGGAAGAACAAGTGGATTTCAGATGGGGAAGGAAATCCCATTAGTATGGAAAGTCTAGGGAATAACATTAATGTCAAAATGGTGAAAGATCTAATGAATGAGTCGGGTTGGAATTTGAAAATTCTAACCCAACTGTTTGACTGGAGTATAATAACTAGAATTCTTACTATCACCCCTAACAAGGAAATTGATGATAATCTGAGATGGATTACCCCCAATGGAATTTTACCAGTAAGTCTTTATACAATCTTCTGGACAAGAAAGTTGCCCAACCTTCTGATATGCTGCCTAAAAAAAATATGGGGTCTAAATGTTCTGCCTAAAATCTAGTTTTTTATCTGGAAAATAAAAAACAACATTCTGTCATTCAGTTGGTATTTATCTAGCTACGTTCGCCATGTTGATCATATCTGCACCATGTGTACTAGTCATTCTGAAACTGGCAAATACTCTCTCATACACTGTAGTTTTGCTAGAGATGTTTGGACTCACTATTCCCTAGACTTTGAAAGTGCTAGTAATAGGTTTATGTGCCACGATCTGCTGGTTCATTTGGAAGTTAGGTGCGATATTGTTTTCAAGAAAACTAAGTCATGTCCTAAACACACAAGAAACCATATTCTAAACCATCTTAATATGAATTTGATGCATCAACCAGCATAGAACAGAATTGATGCTAGAAGGATAGAAGAACCAGATCTGACAACAAGGATGAATGTTTCCTTTGCTTTCACGACTGCTTCTGATGATGTTACAGGGCTAGCAGGAACTGGTGTATGTATAATAGGTACCAATGGAGAAGTCATTGGAAGAAGAACCATGGGAGCTAGAACTCATGGGAGAGAAGAATGAGAATGCTTAGCTGCTCAGGATTCTCTGAACCGGGCCTCACAAACGCATATCTGTTAACCTCTTCAACCAGAATATCACTAACGCTCTGCAAGGCAGAATAAGAAAAACAAGTTGGAGGACCAATGACAAAGTTGACCAACTTAATTTGAGTCTAAACAAATTTGAAAAAGTCTTTTGTAAAACTATTAAAATGTGGTAATTTTCTTGATCTCCGAAAGCTAGCTTTAGGTGGAGGAAAGAACCAAAATCGTCAACTATAGGAGGCACATTTCTTTCGGTTATTTGTCACTAAATCTCTTAGTTTTTATATAGAAGAAAGAAATACTTTATAAGAAAAGTCTAAATTCTAGATATGGAAACTATGGGCGGGGACCTTAAATCCCATTCCCGCATCACTAATCGGAGATTACCCGTATCTGGTCCTGTTTCCCGCTTGTTCGGGTAAAATCCTACTCAACAAATACGGGCCCCAACAGAGATGGATGCGAATGGGGCAAATTATCATCCCTGGAGCACATATTGGAAAAACAGGACAGGGTCCGGAGCTGTATCGGCTACGTATAGCTGAAAAGAAAGTCATATCTTGTTATTTTGATAGTTCTATTTCACCGATTTGAATTTAAATTCAAGAGAACATTATTTAAATACCCTTCAAAATCTACCTCTTGAAATATACCCTTATTCAATTTTTAAAAATACCCCTACCTTCTGAAAAGTGGAAGCAACTAGCATAAGTTGCTTCCAGAAGTGGACACAACTAGCACAAGTTGCTTCCAGAAATGGACGCAACTTTATTCAAGTTGTTTCCAAAAAGTGGAAGCAACTTTCTCAAATTGACTCCAAAAACCTTAATTTTATCCCTCGGGGGTATTTGTGCAAGGTCATCCAAAATAGAAGGTATTTATAACATTCCCACTAAATTCAAATATTTAAACCTGGCCTTGTGGAGGCAAAAAATAGATGTATTACACGCCTTATACTTGCACATCTTAGTGACTCACATATTACGATGGTCAGCCTCATTTGTTTTGGATTTTTTTTTTTATTTTTGAAGTTGTTTGTTTTGGATAGTTATACTATATAGTATTATATTAGTATTACTATGGATTTTTGGACAAAAAATGTGATGTAGTTTTTTAACTTTTCAAGGCCTCAATGGTTTCCAATTTTTTGGATTATCGTCTAGTCTAGAGGCTAGAGACTATGTGACAAACTGCGGTGACCTCACCTATATAATACGATCAGCATCAGTTCCCTCTAACTATGGAACTGGGCCCTTATATTACCCATCAACATCGAAATGGATGTCTGATATTAAGCATTTTCTTTTACACCGCATCACATCACTGGTGGTGGCCGGTGGGGTTTGTATTGGTACTCAATCAGTGTCTCTTCTACTGATCCCGTTTAGATGATGTCGCAACTTTAGTCATGAAACAGCTATATGCGGATATGCCATCCAAAAATAATATAGGGGGTGGTGTTCAGTGTTGTATGACAGTGTCGCCAAATGGCTAAAGCAGGAGTTAGTTGAACTTTGGAGGGTAGACTCCATTTCCAAAGTCTTTAACTTATTAATGGAAAATTAGGAGCAATTTGCATAGTTTCTCGTAGCCATTAGTATTTTGCCTAATAGAAGACGACCTAGTGATGGACTGAAGGGAGAAAAAGAAAGGGATCCCGAAAACACTGATTTTCCCTTTTCTATTTTCTTTGACGCATTTTTCCTATTTTCTTCATGTGGAAGATTCACCTTTTCTATTTACCAAAAGTTGTTTTTTTCTGTGTTTTCTATTGAGAACCCCGACAAACATAACCAGCAAATGCGCAACTTATTCTTTCAAACAGGCTTGCAGTACGAATTGCTACATAGAAGCGACTTTCTTGAAGCTTTTCCAAATTCTTGTGCATTTTAGTGATCCCCATTCCCCAATGTCCCATTACCTTTGTTTCACTTCTTTAGCTGTTAAAAAAAGAGTGGAGATCTATTATATTTTTTTAACATTCTTATTACGTACTGTATTTCCCGAATTACAGTGTACTAATGTTGGAACAATTTGACGGTGGCCCATTAACCCCTTTACGTAACACAAAATTGGTCAAAAAGACCAAAATCAATCATTTATGGGTGAAAAAGACACTTAGATTTTGATACTGTTTAAATAGCCAAAAATTAAAAAGATATTGTTTAAATGGACAAAAATTTAAAAATAGGCGGGATGTAAACTGGCTTTATCCTGTCCATTTTCAAATATTTTTTCTTATTTTTATTTTACACAGATGCATCCAGCTTCATCCTTGCTATTTTTTAAGTATAAGCCAGATGAATCCAGCCATCCTTGCTTATTTTTTTTGGCTATTTCACCCGTACTTTTTTTTACTTGTCCATTTGAACCGTGTTTTAAATTTTTTTGGACAAATGACCCATTTTCTCTTTACGTAATGGAATGTTTTTAATCGGACGGCACTGGCTTTGGACCTTAGGTATCACATTTCCGAAAGTGTTGAGTAAAAAGAGAAAAAAATCAGTAACTGTGTCCCCTAACAAAGCTCTGATACCTGCTGTCACACGTCCATTTAATCGCCTAAAATTTTCAAGGGACATGACCGACAATAATTGTGGTTCAGTGAATCAATTTCACCCGCGATTACTCAGCCTTGCACACTTGCATCGAAGTACGCATCTGCCTTCACTCTAAAGGCTTTGCACAACGGAAGTCTTTCTTCTTTCTCTCTAACTCTTCATGCCCCCATAAGCATAAGAGGTTTGCCATGCATAAATGTACTCAAACAACTTCACAAGATCATCAACATCAGGAACACAAAGATATAACACAATAAACTCACTTTATTGCATTAAGGAAGATTACAAACAACAGTCCATCTCATGGACCAAAACAGGCCATTCACCCTCTTGGTGAATGCCTAAAACACTCTATACATTAGTGGTTCTTCTCTCAAATGAACAACACCAACATTATTGATTCCTAAGCTAGTTATACATGCTAGGTTCAGGCAAAAACTTCTGTGCAACCGCTTGCACAAGCCTTGGACAGCCAAGTGTCCAAGTAGTTTCCATAACCGCCAACTTCAACTGCCACCTTTTGTGTTGTCACGCCAATTGGTGCCGCACCTATTCTTGTTGGTTATGAACACTCTAATATGGTTATAAACACACTTTATAACCGTTCCAACTTGTCTCACTTCATTGGCATGCCCGCAAAGATAATAACCAACTCATAATCGTCACTTAAGTTGTATTGCACAATTGTTGTGCTTTACTGAGTTCGCCCTTGATCCAATGCTCAACCATCTTGGACCTGCATACTTCTTGCTCTAAGATAAAGCAATCCTTGTGCTTCAATCATCAAGGCCAACTCTGTAATCTCATTCTGGTTGCTCATGCATCATATGCTTCACTTAGCCAATTTGCTTGACAATAACAATGTCACTCTTGCATTGTTAGCTTGTTTGCACTGTTCAAGCTTTGGCCAACCTTGAACTAATGCAATAAACCAACTCTTTGTCTATTCTACCTTCTTGCATCATCCTTGAGTTTGGGCCAACTCAATTCCATGGATATGCCTTAATGCCAATATCCCATGTCGCATCTTGTCACTTTGGTCATGTCTTGCATTTCCCTCAATGAAGCTTCATTGTGTCGGCCAATAAGCTTCGTTACTTCGCCAAATGTTTTTACAGTGTAGCGCCACCTTTTCGCTTCACTGGCCCTGCATGATTTTGCCATTATTAGCACTTGACAGTCTATGCAGTGTCGCGCAATCATTGTCGGATACTGACTTGGCCTGTTATACTGTAACGCGCAATCATTATGCGTCAATTGACTGACCTGTAATAGACCTCCCCCACCTAATCCATTCAATGCCATCGTTGAACGCAACCAAGTATAAATTCTATATTGGTCTTAATCTTCGCTACATGCACTTTCAGAACCCTTTCTGAAATTCAGCAATCTTTGCTAACTTTTGCAAAACGTACTTAGCCAACTTCTATGCTTTAGCATCAGCACCACTTAGCTTTACTGCCTTGTCATTGATCATACTGATCTTGAACTTTGTTGTTGTGTCGCGACCGCTTTCAACTCCATTGCAAATCTAATATCAACACCCAAGTGCAAATTGAAATTCTTCTTGCCAATTCCCTGAATTAGGATTGAACTTCGCATGAATCATTTGTGCCTAAGTGTACACAAATAATGATTCTTCCCAACTGATCACTATGATCATTACCATAGTCTTATGCCTTCACTTTCCGACTTTAGTTGCACCATGCAACATAACAGGACTTATACAAGACTTGGCCTCATTTTTCAATCATATGCGCCTATGCCAAATCATGCCATGTCTTAAGGTATGCACTCTATGACTTCATACCACTCTTGGTATGCGCCAACACCTATAGCCTTTGCTGCACTTTTCCAACAACAACACTTTCACTAGATTTGACCTCCAAATCATATTGCAAACTTCACCTTCTTGGACTTGCATCATTTGTATGCCAAAGAACCAGCACCTCGCTGTTCTTTGCTTGCAATGTCGCAACACCTTGATTGAAATGCATGGCTTCGGTATAGTCATGACTTAGGATTATGCGGAACATCCCACCGTCACTTTGGACAAGGCATCCTCTTCACGCGCCTTTGAAACCAGCAATTTAAGCATCACTTGCTTTTTTTTTCTTCAAACTGCTACGCTTTAATGTGGCGGAAAAACAACATCATGTTCTTCCAAACTATGAGTTACTCTTAACTCATATACTTGATGGACTTACATCTTCATTCTTGCTGCGTTACTCCATGCTATTGCTGCCAAATATCGTCGCACTTCCACTTAACTTTCAACAACAAACTCGACTATGCCACCAACTCTATTTGCTCCTTTCACTTCCACTGTCTTCAATTGCATATTTTGGTTTAATTTTCTATGTAGCATCTTCCACGCGAACTAGCTTTACTTTGAACGAAAGAGACAAGAACTCTCGTTTCAAATACCCTCATTCACTACTACCTTACATAGAGAGACTTCATTCCAACACCAAGGTCCACTCGACCCAAACTGAAAGTATACTCAAACATGAGAAAATACTCGCACCAACTGATTGCAACTTGTAAGACCTAACAAGCCTTGCAATGCTGACTTCGTCTTCGCTTCTAAGCAAGAAACAAGGAAGCGAGACATCACCTACTGTCCCCAATGTAGCAATTCACTTTGCTACATGCACTCTTCTATTTATCAACGTTCTTATGCAACTCCCATAACGAAGTATAATATAATTGACACTTAGTTGAATACTCCTTCAAACTGATGCTATCATGTTGCTTTAGCTTTCATGAAGATTTCTACAAAAAAGACCTCATGCCATTCTCATGCATCAACACTACTTTGTCCTTATATTTCTCGCATCCACAATTTGGCCTAACTTGCATCTCCAAACGCATTATGCATCTTGGCCATGCCAAAATCCCATTTTGCGCATGCTACCATTGCATACCTTCTATGCCAGTTAGCACCCAAATCTTGACACAAACTTGTGAACTTTGCACAACTGGAACAAACTTAAGTTGTTGATTCTGAGCATCACCATAGAGCTTAGCAAAGTCATATCTATCAATGACTTTCACGGATAATTCTCTTGGACAATCTTAACAAGGCCACAATCCTTGCAAATAAGGCGCCACTGCCTACGTTCCATGAAGCAAGAATGCCGCATTTTTCTTCAAACTTGGAACTCATTTTTATTGCCCATGCACAAGTGGTTACTCTTGTCTTCCCCCTTCTCCAAAATCAACTTCAGTAGCAGCAATTGTTGATTTGCAGTCGGCAAGAACATCCGCTTGTGGTTATGATCAAATGCAGGTCCTTGGACACCCTTGTCCAAGCATATTGATCCCACTCATAAACTAGTTCCAAGCACACTCCTTGTGCGCATCTAGCATCAACAAAGAACTTGTTGTAAACATAAAACCGCGGTGTATCCGTTTTTCCCTAACTTACGTTCCTTTCTTCATCCTTTCCATAAGCTTTATGCTAGATAAGAATTGGCCATCCAATTCTTCTTTCATGGCATCACATTGCCACAAAATGCTGGTTCACAACCAGACTTTGCATTCCATCAAGGTACATGCATTCAAGAGATATAACTATAATCTTCCATCAATACTACGATGAAAACACCTTCAATCTATCACATAGACAGGTTCTCCATATTCTTTTCCACTGCAAAGGCCAACATCATCTTTGAGTTCAGGAATTTTCGCAACATTCCCATTACAACTCGTAATGTACTCGTTACTAACAACACTACGAAAGAACGCTAACCAAATGCATAATCTTCGCATACTTGTGAGAAACATGGACTTCAACACCTGACTTGCACCATAAAAGTCAATATACTCTTTAGTTTTGTCATGCAATCACTTGAAAACCCGGTTTTCAATGATTCTTGCATGTTCGTCTAACACTTTGGGCTGGAATTCAGGCACCTTTGCCACGAACTTTATTGGCATGTTGCTACTTCAAGCTTCAAATTTCATTCCAATTGATCTTTCCAAACAAGAACAACTTCTTCTAGTCTCAATACTAACAAATTCCAAACAATTCTTCACTGAATTCAACAAACAAATGACACCAAATTGAGTAAAAAGAGAGAGAAAACAGCAACTGTGTCCCCTAACAAAGCTCTGATACCTGCTGTCACATGCCCATTTAATCGCCTAAAGTTTTCATGGGACATGACCGACAATAATTGTGGTTCGGTAAATTAACTTCACCCACAATTACTCAGCCTTGCACACTTGCATCAAAGTACGCATTTGCCTTCACTCTAAAGGCTTTGCACAACGTAAGTCTTTCTTCTTTCTCTCTAACTCTTCATGCCCCCATAAGCATAAGAGGTTTGCCATGCATAAATGTACTCAAACAACTTCACAAGATCAGCAACACCAGGAACGCGAAGATGCAACACAGTAAACCTATTTATTACATTAAGGAAGATTACAAACAACAGTCCATCTCATGGACCAAAACAGGCCATTCACCCTATTGGTGAATGCCTAAAACACTCTCTACATTAGTGGTTCTTCTCTCAAAAGAACAACACCAAAATTATTGAATCCTAAGCTATTTATACATGCTAGGATCAGGCCAAAACTTCTGTGCAACCGCTTGCACAAGCCTTGGACAGCCAAGTGTCAAAGTAGTTTCCATAACCGCCAACTTCAACTGCCACTTTTGTGTAGTCACGCCAATTGGTGCCACACTTGTTCTTGTTGGTTATGAACACTCTAATATGTTATAAACACACTTTATAACCGTTCCGATTTGTCTCACTTCATTGGCATGCTCGCAAAGCCAATAACCAACTCATAACCGTCACTTAAGCTGTATTGCACAACTGTTGTGCTTTATTGAGTTCGCCCTTGATCCATTGCTCAGCCATTTTGGACCTGCATACTTCTTGCTCTAAGATAATGCACGGAAAATCCTTGTGCTTCAATCATCAAGGCCAACTCCTTAAGCTCATTGTGGTTGCTCATACGTCATATGCTTCTCTTAGCCAATTTGTTTGACAATAACAATGCCACTCTTGTATTGTTAGCTTGTTTGCAATGTTCAAGCTTTGGCCAGCCTTGAACTAATGCCATAGACCAAATCTTGGCCTATTCTACCTTCTTGCATCATCCTTGAGTTTAGGCCAACTCAATTCCATGGATATGCCTTAATGCCAACATCGCATGTTGCATCTTGTCACTTTGGCCATGTCTTTCCTTTCCCTCAATGAAGCTTCATTGTGTCGGCCAATAAGCTTCATTACTTATCCAAATGTTTATACATTGTAGCGCCACCTTTGCGCTTCACTGGCCCTGCAGGTTTTTCTATTCTTAGCACTTGACAGTCTATGCAGTGTTGCGCAATCATTGTCGGACACTGACTTGGCCTGCAATACTGTAACGTGCAATCATTATGCGTCACTTGCCTGACTTGTAATACATTCCCACTAATTTATATTCAGTTCAGAATCCGATGTGGGTCCTAAGAGAAAGAGTTATAGAATGAGTGTTTTTAACACTCATTTACTGCCCAAATCAGTGAGAGACTAGCTGAATGAGGGACTTTGTGATTATCGTGAGAAAATTTAATAGTCTAGTGGCTGATTTTTTCAGCCGTTTCGTTTTTTATTACTATTATTAAAAAAACACAAACGGCTAAACATTAGCCGTTTCACCTTTTTTTTATAGGTTATTTTAATATTAAAACTTGCAAAGGGTCCACTTTAAAGAGTTTTAAATTAATAAAATTTTGAAATATCCCTAGGAGGCATATCTTCAGCCGCTCCTTGTGTTTTTTTCCCGAACGGCCGATTTTCAGCCGCCTAGTGAAGACTTTCCAACACTCACTCGTCTCAGTGAGTGTATGAATGATTCTGGGGGAAAGTGGACTAATTCAATGCCCATAACAACACCAAATAGACCAAAACGAGTGAGGCTTATTCATGTTGAATGGGGATCCTCACTCCATATCCCTTGCTCTAAGGAGTTCAAGGTTTTCAGACTTTGGGCTTAGATGCATGACATGTCATGGTGGAAAAAATGGGTGCAAACGGTGTAGGGCATGTAACAGGGTCATAAAATCCTTCTATGTATTTTTTCTCTCCGAAAACTCAACTTTAATGAGTAAGAGCTACTTAACTTTACTTTCATCGTATCTAGCCGATGAGCAATTGTTCTAGTATAAGCAAAAAGATTTATATTTCTCTTGCATTAAAATAAAATATCTATAAGAATAAATAAAGCTTACTTAAATATGATTGTATTGTTAAATGATTCAATTTAAGCAACACAATTTCAAACTCGCTGGATTGGGGTATACCCAAACTTAAATAGACTTACAGAGGTGGCTAAGGGTGGTAAAATTGCCTTATTTCCCATGACTTAAACCTAGCCCCCATTTCATAAAATCAGTTTAACCTAAAAACTAAAAACTCTTTCATCTTCTCCACTCCTTCATCTTCGATTATTCATCTCAAAATCATCATCTTTGATTTCCCTCAAAATGGGTGATAGAAAGCAATCAAGTAACAATCCAAAAGCAACTATCGATATTAAAATCTCCAAATAAACAGAAAAAAGTAAGAGAAAAGTTGGAATTAGTAAAATCTATGAACCCAATCATGAAATCCATGAAAATGCTGAAAAGAACCTATCAGCAGCGAGAAGAAGACTTCAAGTGATGGCATGAACTCAATCCCATTACTTTATTGTGTACTATGATTATTTAATTAGGTTAGATTATCGAAAATGATGATTTTTAAAGTTTAGGTTGTCACTGTATATGTATTAGCATTATGAAGACCTTTTTGATGTTTAGTGATACGTATTGATCTCTATACCTTGGTAGATATTACTATTAAGGCGGAATTCAGAATAATAATAGACGAGAAACTTAGAAAACAGAACACAAGTAGTAATTCGAAGAAAATATCTTCTCTAGATTATGAACAAGAAAACGATTACAATTCTCTCTTTGTTACGCTCACAATCTTCTCTAACAGTGGATTAACCTTAAACTGTTTGCTAAGCTTGCACAAGTATTGCTCCAAGCTTTCTCTAGGTTTTTTGTGCCTAGAATTCTGTGTGCGCGTCTATAATAAGAACACACTAACTAGATGTGTTTAGTTATGAGCTAAAAATCCCTATTTATAGGCTTGGTTTGGTTTCCCAAACCTCTTAGGAATCTATTTCCTTTTGTAGGACTAATTCCCTTTCTAGGTATATTACCTAAACTAAGAATACTGCTCAAAACAATACTCCTTCCTAAACTAGGAATTTATCCTAAACAAGGAATCCTTCCTTATATAGGATTCTATCCTCAATTCATCTTGAGGATCACTAGTTCCCAGGGAAAGAAAGATACACATGTATCCTCAATTCGTGTTGACGAAACTTCCATAATTTCCCTTGACGTTTCCCTTAACATCAGTTTTCTTCAGCCTGCCTTCAATGGCATTAGCTTTTATACTTGCTTCGGAGATAGTATCCATCGAAAACATCTTCAACTCCTTCCGTATATACTCATGGAACCCGGAAATATATTTCATATAGATGACATAATCTCCCAAGTCTAAATCCAAAATCATAGCTTGATTCTGAAATTCCGAAGTATATTCTTGCACGGTTTGGTTGTAAGTATGATTCAAGTTGTACCACTTGAACCATCTCTCCTCAAGGTAGCCAACCGGATAAAACTGTTTCCTTACAAATGCCTTGAATCTTTTCCATGACAATACTCCCTTACCTAGGTTTTGTCTTTGATAAGCTTTCCACCAGGTTAGAGCATGCTTTTTTAGCTTCAATGCCGCGAAAGCAATCTTTTCCTTTGAACCATATTCAGAGAAAGAAAAATACGTCTCTAGACGTTCAATCCAATCATCCAATTTTTCTACATCGACACTCCCATCGTAAAGTGGAATATCAACACGAAAATCAATTTTTAGATTCTTACCATGAGGTTTAGTTGATGTAGGACTTTTAAGAAACTCTTTCTTCTTTTCTTCCTCCCCGTCTTCTTCTTCTTCTTCTTCTTCTTCCGAATCGTCTTCTTCCGAAGCTTCAGGTGAATATGTAATCTTTTTCTTCGTCTTTGGCTTGGGTGTATGAGAACGAATACATTCACTCAATTCCTTAAGGGTAACTTGAATTGACTTCATGTCTGTTTGCAACGTAGCCACCTTTTCTTCCATAGTTTGTGGTTCGGTTTCCTTATGTTCGTCATCTGATTTGGTCATCCTTGATCCCCTTGTTTTCTTAACGTCTTCCAACTTCTCGAGTACCTCACCAAGCTTTATGTAAAGAGATCTAGTGAAAACCATAAACCACAGGGATTTACCCTAAAAACTAACCTTGCTCGTGATGCCAACTTGATACGTATTGATCTCTATACCTTGGTAGCTATTACTATTAAGGCGCAATTTAGAATAATAATAGACGAGAAACTTAGAAAATAGAATACAAGTAGTAATTCGAAGAAAATATCTTCTCTAGATTATGAACAAGAAAACGATTACAATTCTCTCTTTGTTACGCTCACAATCTTCTCTAGCAGTGGATTAATCTTGAACTGTTTGCTAAGCTTGCACAAGTATTGCTCCAAGCTTTCTCTAGGTTTTCTGTGCCTAGAATTCTGTGTGCGAGTCTATATCAAGAAAACACTAACTAGATGTGTTTAGTTATGAGCTAAACATCCCTATTTATAGGCAAACCTCTTAGGAATATATTTCCTTTTGTAGGACTAATTCCATTTCTAGGTATATTACCTAAACTAATAATACTTCTCAAAACAATACTCCTTCCTAAACTAGGAATCTATTCTAAACAAGGAATCCTTCCTAATATAGGATTCTATCCTCAATTCGTCTTGAGGATCACTAGTTCCCAGGGAAAGGAAGATACACATGTATCATGCGCCCCCCTCAAGAACATGAACTCTTGTGAAAGTTATATTTGTAGGTTAGGGAACTCATGAGTTCCTTTCACCCTGCTGAACCATCTCTCCTTACTGGGAACTTGACCTTGACATCTACTTAGGAAAGTCTCATTCTCTTCCTGGTGTGTCTTTGTCGCTCTTCGCTCCATAATGCAATCTTCTTGTTCTTCGAGTGATTCTTCTCTATCAAACCACAAGTCTTCCACATGTGGCAAGATCATCTTGTCATCTCCATTATCATCTAGTAATGGTGGTTCAAACATACTTAACCTTCTTAGGTCTTCTTCTTGTTGCTTGGTAATGTATTCCAAACTAACTCTACTCGGCTTCTCATCAAGAGAACGGATTACAAGGAGAATGAATTTTGTACTAGCATTCACCAACCGCTTAACCTGAGTGGTTGTAATCAAGCTTGCTCCCTCAAGAGGAGAGTTAATAACTCGTATTACAAAATCTTTCCCGTCTTTGGTAAAGGTATACCTTTGCTCCCTCCTATGTAAAACCGCATCTCAATCCCACAAGTAAGTACTACCAAGTACAACTTGACAAACATCCAATGGAACCACGTCGCATGTCACCTTTTCAATGTATGACTCATCAAAAGCAAACTTGAACGTGCATTGTTCTGCAACCTGTAGCCCACCTTCCTTTTTAAGCCACCCTAAATGATAGGGTTTCGGATGTTTGAAAGTCTTCAAACCCAACTTCTGTACCAAAGAATGTGAAAGTAAATTCTTCTGACTTCCCGGGTCAATAAAAACATTTATTAGTGTTGTCTTAACCTGCATCTTAACCGTGAAGAGTCGTTCCTTATGATAGTCTTTTGTAAGTTCTTCTACGCCACCTGCCATTAGAGAGAGCTTTTGATTAGGTTCTGTTAGTCCTTGGACTTCTTTTGGAACTTGTGCGACTAGTGTTTCCATCACGGCTTCTTTCTTCTGCAACCCTTTTGGTTTTAGATTAGGATACTTCATCCAACACTTGTCAACAACATGCCATGTTTGTTTGCAATGAGTGCAAAACCTTCTTTGTCTTTAGACTTCCTATTCTCTTTGCTCGTTTCATCTCCTTTAGCGACGAAACTTCCATACTTTCCCTTGATGTTTCCCTCAACATCAGTTTTCTTCAGCCTGCCTTCAATGGCATTAGCTTTTATACTTGCTTCGGAGATAATATCCACCGAAAACATCTTAAACTCCTTTCGTATATACTCATGGAACCAGGAAATATATTTCATATAGATGACATAATCTCCCAAGTCTAAATCCAAAATCATAGCTTGATTCTGAAATTCCAAAGTATCTTCTTGCACGATTTGGTTGTAAGTCTGATTCAAGTTGTACCACTTGAACCATCTCTCCTCAAGGTAGCCAACCGGATAAAACTGTTTCCTTACAACTGCCTTGAATCTTTTCCAGGACAATACTCCCTTACCTAGGTTTTGTCTTTGATAAGCTTTCCACCAGGTTAGAGCATGCTTTTTTAGCTTCAATGCCGCGAAAGCAATCTTTTCCTTTGAACCATAATCAGAGAAAGAAAAATACGTCTCTAGACGTTCAATCCAATCATCCAATTTTTCTACATCGACACTCCCATCGTAAAGTGGAATGTCAACACCAAAATCAATTTTCAGATTCTTACCATGAGGTTTAGTTGATGTAGGACTTTTAAGAAACTCTTTCTTCTTTTCTTCCTCCTCATCTTCTTCCTCTTCTTCTTCTGAATCGTCTTCTTCCGAATCATCTTTTTCCGAAGCTTCAGGTGAATGTGTAATCTTTTTCTTCGTCTTTGGCTTGGGTGTATGAGAACAAATACATTCACTCAATTCCTTAAGGGTAACTTGAATTGACTTCATGTCTGTTTGCAACGTAGCCACCTTTTCTTCCATAGTTTGTGGTTCGGTTTCCTTATGTTCGTCATCTGATTTGGTCATCCTTGATCCCCTTGTTTTCTTAACGTCTTCCAACTTCTTGAGTACCTCACTAAGCTTTATGTAAAGAGATCTAGTGAAAACCATAAACCACAGGGATTTACCCTAAAAACTAACCTTGCTCGTGATGCCAACTTGATACGTATTGATCTCTATACCTTGGTAGCTATTACTATTAAGGCGGAATTTAGAATAATAATAGACGAGAAACTTAGAAAACAGAACACAAGTAGTAATTCGAAGAAAATATATTCTCTAGATTATGAACAAGAAAACGATTACAATTCTCTCTTTGTTACGCTCACAATCTTCTCTAACAGTGGATTAACCTTAAACTGTTTGCTAAGCTTGCACAAGTATTGCTCCAAGCTTTCTCTAGGTTTTCTGTGCCTAGAATTCTGTGTGCGCTTCTATATCAAGAACACACTAACTAGATGTATTTATTTATGAGCTAAACATCCCTATTTATAGGCTTGGTTTGGTTTCCCAAACCTCTTAGGAATCTATTTCCTTTTGTAGGACTAATTCCCTTTCTAGGTATATAACCTAAACTAAGAATACTGCTCAAAACAATACTCCTTCCTAAACTAGGAATTTATCCTAAACAAGGAATCCTTCCTAATATAGAATTTTATCCTCAATTCGTCTTGAGGATCACTACTAGTTCCCAGGGAAAGGAAGATACACATGTATCATTTAGTGTTAGTCGTCATGGTCTCAAGATGAAGATCATGACGACTTTTGATAATGTTAATGGTAATTGATGAACCAATATCAACGGTTATCATGGTAATTATCCCTCAAACATGACGACAATTAATAGTTATTTTGGTCGTCATCTTTGTATTACCTATACCATGACGACCTAATGTCACATGAACATTGATGTTTCTGTGTGAATTTTAGAGTGTGGGTCGTCAAGGTATTAAAAAATAACTTGATGACTATGTAGTAACACTTATGGTCGGCGCGTCGATCAAACTACAACATGACGACTAGTAAAGGTTCAACTTTCTCTTATGTGTTCATAGCTTGTACTTGCATATTGTTTTATTATTTAGGTTCCAACAAAATAACAAAGGAAAAAAAAAGGCTACTCCTCCTTCCAAAACCTTCCTGTGATATAACTGAAGAGGACCCTGTAGCAGAACTATTAAGCCTGATGGATAGTTATCCAAAAGAATTTCTAAGCTTAATGAACAGTGCTAATAATCCTCAACTATATTGAATCAGAAGAAGAAGAGGATTATCATCCGAGGTTTTTTTCCAAGGAATCAGACTTTTCAGGTGTAAACCCATCTTACAATGAAAACAATGAATACATAAGTTCGCATGAGGACTTAGAAAAACAAGTTGCTAGGAGAAGTTGAAAGAAGTTGCTGACAAGAGGGTGGTAGGAGCTGATGATGCTGAAAAGGTCGAGAAGTTGAACAAGAAGATGCCATTAATATTGATCCACCCCAACAGAAATATTGGCAAGGACATAGCAATCAAATTTGTAAACCATTGTTTTCCACCCCAACAGAAATGAGAAAAAACATTGGAATAAGATGATCCAAACACTGTATTTCCATGTGTTTCATATTTTTTGAAAATAAAAAGAGAAGAATATCTAAGATGAGACGCAAGTGATACTGAGAGTTCACCTTACATAAAAGTTGTTAGGAAAAATTATTTGATTAGTATTACATTGGTGGTACGAGACTTGAAGGTAGAAAGTCTGAAGATTTTTTCTCTATCTATGGTAACATATTGAAAAGGATAAAATTTAAGCAAAAAGGGAGCCATAAAGGAACACTGACGTATTTGGATTAAGGATTAGCAAATTATAGACGAGGATTAGATAAGGATATATCTAGGAGTAAAATGGAGAGGTTGAGGAACATGAGGAAATGAGAGAGACATCTTTGATTAAATATTACAATGCTCAACTTTGTGACTCAAACTTATTGCAAAGCCAAAATCTACATTGTGATTCGAAATTAGAGAGTGTCTTAAATGATAACCGAAAAATTATATTAGCATTAGAAATCAACCAAAATAATTGACCGAGAAATATTTATAATAACATATATATTGTTATATTAGTGGAAATTATGGTAAACAAATAGGGTAGATGTTAATTCAAATTAAGGACATTAATATTTGTATTTTGTATTTTTGAAGGAACATGAAAAAAATAATTATGGAAGAGTCCATGCCTCAATCAAATACATAAAGCTGAAATATATGATGAAAACCAATATTATGTATTCCAAAATACAACTAAAGTATTAAATACATGCAATTCATTAAGGAAGTTCGTGGTATGAGAATTGAGAAAACCAATATTATTGTATTCCAAAAATACAACTAAAGTATAAAATACATATAATTCATTAAGGAGGTTCGTGGTATTAGAATTGAGACGTTCGTGGTATTAGAATTGAGACTCCACCATTTCAAATTCTTCATTAAGATAGAAGATCGTATAAAGAACGACTACAAAATAAATCAATAATCCAGTAAATTGTCCCAGAAAATATTTTTAACACGATAGAAACCATTTAAAGGCTATATGAAATTAATAATATGGTTTCAGGTAAGAACCGTTGTTGTGGTTAAAAGCTGAATCAAGATCGATTTCTAGAGTTTCTAGCCCCATAAGAGAATATTTAGACCAATAAGAAATTGTTACAAAATTTTAAATATATACTATAAATTCTAGAGCTTATGATCCCACAGAGAATATTTAGACCAATAGGAAACTGTTTTACAAAATTTAGAATACATAATAATAACTGCATAGGTTTAAATAATCTCAAATCTAAGAAACTGTTGCACCCACTGTGTACGTTTAAGACTTGGGCAACCAATCTGAGCCCATGCAGCGTACGGGCGCACATCTAAGAAAAAAATCAATGATAAGTAATTTAATTAACTAACGCCAAAAAAGGAAACTTCTTCTTCCATAGATTAGGTGTTGTGATTCAAAAGGGTGTTGGAGCGCAGCTCGTAGCGAGGCTCCCCGTCAATTTCTTGTAAAACTTTTTTTTTAAAAAAAAAAAAAAAAAAAAAGGTAAAAATAGAAAAGTGAAAGATCCATTTAGGAGTATAAAAAAAAATTAACTAAAAAACAGTTTACATGGAACATAATTAAGAAAAGAATCCTATTATAGGGGTCTCAAAAAATTTGGTTTTTAGGGCTCACAAGATGACAAAATAGAGAGTCGTGAAATGATAATCAACAAAACCCCTTAACCTATTAATTTTGTTAATGGTAATGTCCTCCATTAGTTGCGATAACAATTAGATTAACTAAATTAAGTATGATTAGAGCATCCACAATGGACGACTAAAACCAAAATTTTGGTCCAAAAACCACACGCAGTCGAACGAATTAAAGATTAAAAACCAGACTATAACCAAATATCAGACTATATTTGGTCTGGATCCCGGACCAAAACCAAATTTGGTCGAGCGAACTTTAAATGTTCGTTTGTTAATAGGCGTATGTATAAGTTACGTTTGTTAATAGGCGGATGTATATTCTACGCCTGGTTGATGAGGCGTATATATAATGTGAACTTCAGTTAGGCGTGAATATAAAGTACGCCCAACAAGAATATGCTAAAATGTATGCCTGTTGATAGGCGATGATTATAAGCTCGTCCCATTGAGACGAATGAAATATTAACGTTCGACTATATTTAGTCATCTACGGTAGTGTAGCACCACGGACTAAATCCAATTTTTTTAGTTTTTTTTGGTTTTACTCGTACCACTGCAGTTGCTCTTAGTGATTAAGTTAGACTAATTTATAGTTAGGATCTGAAAATCAAAATCAATTTTTATTTTTTATAATTTAAAATACGGTTGGGAATCTCCAATTTTCCAACCGTAACTACCATATACAGTTGGAACTCCCAACCGTAAAAAAAACCCAGGTTAAAATACGGTTGGGAGTTTATATTTTCCTAACCGTATTAAACCTTTGAATCTCTATCGCATGCTAATAAATCCACCACAAACCATACAAAACACTAATTACAAGTTTGTACAGTAAAAACCCAAAATTTATGAACCCTAAAAACCAAATTTTACTAATAAACTCCAAATTGTATAAATCCTGAAATGCATGTTGCAAAACGAAGAGAATTTGAACTGAGTTTCATGTACTAACCGTTTTGAAGAACCATAGTTCCTCGATTTAACCCTCAACTTCAGCTGTGATGGAGAAGAAAACCATCGTGTAGTTGCTTCAATTTCTCCTCTTCATCTTCTTCGACTATGACTAACCAAAACAACTACAAATCCAAATAAACCTAAAAGCGCTTCAGTTGTGGATCATCGCTCTCACCATTTCTTTCTGGCTTCTGCAACTTCACTGTTTTAGTTGGAGTTCCATTCTTTTTCTAAGACAATTTTAGTCGATTAGAATGGTGATGGCAAATCTAGAGCCGTTCACTTTTTTAGAGACATAATACCAAATCTTCAGGACATCCCAACCATACACGAGTTTAACAGAAAGTACATGGCTCAGTTAGTAAATAATTCTAAGTCTAATAGAATTTTGGTCATTTCAGTGTTTAACGAATTTTCCTAACGGTCAAGATGGTCAATGACGAATTTTGGTTGGAATTCCCAAACGTAGAAAAACCCAGGTTCAATTATGGTTGGGAGTTCATATTTTCCCAACCGTATAATTGATTTACGGTTGGGAAAACCAATATTTCCCGACAGTATGTAATTCTGAAACTATTTCAAAATCCATAGTTTAATCAAATCCAACCTATTTATGCGATCAAAAATAACAAAAAAGGGTGGGTTTTCGATTCTTACCTAATTTAAGTAATTACTTACGGAGAATCGGTCCGTTAATACTTTTCGTTAATTTTTTTTTTTTTTTTTCGTTGCAATATTTTTGTTTTTTTTTTTTTTTTTTTTTTTTTCGTTATGAGTGCAATATCCCTTATCCACATTTGGGGCGCTTGAATATGTAGGAACCCTCGAAACCAAAAACTTAGGTCCCCTATAGTAGACTTCTAAGAAAAATGCTAATAATCGCCAAATTTGAATTATGGGTTACTCCGCATAATGATTACATACGATTAAAAATTACTAATAACATTACCTAGATCTACTCATAGTGAAGTAAATCTGAAATCTTAATCATAGTGAAGTAAAAAATAGTTTTTAGGTAAAAACGGCTCTGCTTCATTGATATTATGACACTAGAATTAATCATTTATAAGTGAACATTCAGAGTTGGATATAACATAGTCCGTTTATCAGGGACGGACCCAAAAATGTTTTAAGGATAGGGCTAGAATAGCATTAGTTTTCAAAGCGGCCGAAGGCCGCGACAAATTTTTTGGAACGAGTTTTGTAATTAGTGATCAATTGGGATTTACTTATAAAATACTAGATAAATGATAAGTATAAAATTAAGCTCCACAAATTTTAATTACTTAAAAGTGATTGGAGAAAGGAATTTATTTTTATAGAAGAAAAAAATGGGGAAAAAATGGATGTGACAAAGAAAGTTCTTTGTTTTAAACAAGATATTGGGCTAAAAATTATTTATACTACAACTACAAGAACTAAACACTAATAAGGGTGGGCTAATTACAAATTTTTTTAAAAATTCCTATACTAAAATTTTATTAACCTAAAAATAAGGACGGGCTATAGCCCGGGTTAGCCCCTTGCTAGGCCCGTCCCTGCCGTTTATTGTGGCAAAAAAGTTTTGAATTAGGAATAGACCATACGAAATATTGGGATGATGAAGACTAATGTGTACTAGTGAAAGGAACTATTGGAAATCATGGGAAGATGAGAATGGTTGGTAACTAGTGAGATTTTTCAGTTTAGGAATCAAAAAAGTGGTTAAGTGGAAGTTTTGGTGGAATCAGTTGTGATTTCTGACAAAAATCTCCCAATAACAGATCAGGGTTTCTTTCCCTTCCAGATCATAAGAAGAATATTTATTCCGACAAAACTAGTGGAAATTCTAACTGTGATTTCTGACATATTAGAAGGATTCGGGTTCCTTCCTTCAAAAAAAAAAAAAAAAAGATTCGGGTTTCCAGTTCCACTCCTGTTTTTTTCATTTATTCAAAACAAAACAACGGTAAAAACTTTATCAACTGTAATTCCCGCGTAAAAAAGTAAAAAGTAAATAAATTCTATAAAGAATGAAAAACTGTTTATAAAGAAAGTGAAAAAGAAAGCTAAAAAAAACAAAATCATGATTTCTTTACTTATTATCCATTCTTTCTCAACAAACACGCACTGATTGAGAATTCTTCATCATCTCTCTTTCAAAAATCAAAATTCATTTTTTTTTTTTTTGAAATTTGTTTGATTCTTCTTGTTTGATCAGTAAAAAAGAAAAACCTATACTCAAGTTTCATTGATTCATTCTATCACTCAGTCCTTTTCTCTCTTGTCGGGGATTCTTTACTGCTCACTCTATTGTCTTTTATACATTTCAAACCTAATTCTTTTTTAAAATTTTCTGTCTTTGAATTAAGGAAATTAAAAGTTTAAGAAAAAAACAGAAAAAGAAAGAAAAAGAATTAAAGGGTTGTTTGAAAAGTGATCAAATAATTCGTGCAATGTCACAAGATACTGAACAGATAAAAACGGTAGCAGAGAAATGGAAATGGTCTGAAATGCAAGGACTTGAACTTGTATCTAATGAAGAAGATCGTTCAAAAGATTTAGACGAACAAGAAAAAGAAGAAGAAGAGAAACAAAAACAACCACGGGAGAGAAGAAGAGATACTAGAGAGAACGAAAACATGGAGAAGAAAGATGGCATTAGTGGTGGGGAAAAACCAAATTCAATAGAGCCAGTTGCATTTAAAGAGTTGTTTAGATTTGCAGATAGATTGGATTATGTTCTAATGGGTATTGGAACAGTAGGTGCTCTTGTTCATGGTTGTTCATTGCCCGTTTTTCTTCGCTTCTTTGCTGATCTTGTGAATTCTTTTGGTTCTAATGCTAACAATGTAGATAAGATGATGCAAGAAGTTTTAAAGGTAAATTCAACAAACAGAAAATCAGGAAAGAACTTTCTTTTATTTTTTGGGTTTAAGCAGGAAATTTATTTGGAGAGACAAAGAATCTGAAACATGTATGTTTTGCTGTGATATTGTAGTATGCGTTTTACTTTCTGGTGGTGGGTGCAGCAATTTGGGCTTCTTCTTGGGCAGGTCAGAGAAATTCTTTCTACTTTGAATTTTTTTCGTAGGTTCTGTTCTTATTTGGTTGTTAATGGTGTGAAGTTGAATTACTTTGCAGAAATATCATGTTGGATGTGGACAGGAGAGCGACAATCGACAAAGATGAGAATAAAATACTTAGAAGCTGCTTTGAGTCAAGATATTCAGTACTTTGACACTGAAGTTCGAACCTCAGACGTTGTTTTCGCCATTAACAGTGATGCTGTGATGGTTCAAGATGCTATTAGTGAGAAGGTAAAAGAGTCTTATTACTTAGGTTCAACTAGAATTCTTATTGACCCAATTTGATTTTGATTTTGCAGTTGGGTAATTTTATCCATTACATGGCGACTTTCGTGTCCGGATTCGTAGTGGGTTTTACTGCAGCTTGGCAATTAGCTTTAGTGACACTTGCTGTTGTTCCTCTCATAGCTATAGTTGGAGGAATTCAGACCACCACTTTAGCTAAGCTCTCTTTCAAGAGCCAGGAAGCTCTTTCAGAAGCAGGAAATATTGCTGAGCAGGTTTGACAAAAAAGTTTATATTTTATTTTCTATCAAGGTTTTTAGTTGATTTCAATGTAAAATTGAAATTCAATTACCTTATAATTTGCAGACAATAGTACAAATCAAGACGGTTCTATCGTTCGTTGGGGAGTCAAGAGCATTAAAAGCTTATTCCTCTGCATTGAGGATCTCTCAAAAGATCGGATACAAAACTGGTTTTGCCAAAGGAATGGGATTGGGTGCAACATACTTTGTTGTTTTCTGTTGCTACGCACTTCTACTTTGGTACGGAGGTTATCTCGTTAGACACGACTATACCAATGGAGGATTAGCCATATCAACCATGTTTGCTGTTATGATAGGGGGAATGTAAGCTTTCGCTTAATTTCCACTTAAGTTTTTTATCTATTTCAAGTTAGTTTACATGAACTTTTTTTTCTTCTTATTAACAGAGGTTTGGCACAATCTGCCCCAAGTATCAGCGCCTTTGCTAACGCCAAAGTTGCTGCTGCCAAGATCTTCCGTGTCATCGATCACAATCCTAGTATCCGCAAAAATGAGTCGGGTTTGGAGTTGAATTCTGTTACAGGTCATATAGAATTGAAAAATGTGGAATTTTCTTACCCATCAAGGCCAGATGTTAAGATCCTATCCGACATCTCTCTAAATGTACATCCAGGGAAGACCATAGCCTTGGTAGGAAGCAGTGGCTCCGGTAAGAGCACTGTTGTTTCTCTCATTGAGAGATTTTATGATCCCACTTCAGGTAAAAAGAAAGCAACATTTCATCATTCTCTTTCTTAAATTATACAGAATGGGTTTTTCAACTTTCACATATTTGATGACATCTTCATGATATCAGATTTTCTGATAAAAAATTTTTTTTGTTTCATGAGTATTTCTTTTTGTTCAAATAATTCCATTTTAAATGAGTGTTGTGATTCCATAACAGGACAAGTTCTGTTAGATGGGCATGACATAAAGACACTGAAGTTAAAATGGTTGAGGCAACAAATAGGACTTGTGAGTCAAGAGCCAGCTCTATTTGCAACCACCATCAGAGAAAACATGCTCTTGGGAAGAAGTGATGCTACACAGGTGGAAATTGAAGAGGCAGCAAGAGTAGCTAATGCCCACTCTTTTATCATTAAACTTCCTCTTGGTTATGATACTCAGGTTTGTGTTTCCACACAACCTCCTAGTCAGCCTTTTTGCACTTAAAATAATGTGGAGTCAAGTTTAAGCATCAAAAGAGAGTACCTTATTCAACAAAAAACACAAGCTTTGTTCACCTGCATTCTGATTTATGTGTTTAAACAAAACAAAGAAAAGAACCTTAGATTAAGGAATAAAGCAGGACTTCTGAGGTACCATATGATTTAGAAAAGTGGGGGAAGAGAATGTGAAGGTGAAATTGCCTTATTTTATTGTTTTTCTAGAGATAAAAATTCTTTAAAGCTGACGCACATTGTTTAAATTAGGGAGATTCTTACTTCTTTTGATGATTATACACTAAATTTGCTCATAAGTAAGATGAAGTTCAGGCTTGGATCTTGGACTGAATTTTTATCCTTTTTGCAACTTCCACTTATCAAGTTAAGCCTTAGTGCAGAAAGTTATAGCTGTGGCTAGAGTTTAGTGTTTAGTTTAATAACTAAACATGGTCTCAGTCAACAGAGTTACCATGTGCAGGAAGAAATGATTGAAGGAGTGAATCTAGGTACAAGTGGAAAACGACTCATGTTCAGTGTAGATGGTGGCACCGGAATGATTGAGGCTTTATCTTATTTATTTAGACAAAATGGTTAAAAAAAATTCTGGAAAAAAATAAGAACCCAGAATTGATAATAGTTAAACTGTCAGATGAAAGCTTTCCGACTGTGGGAATTCTATAACTTGTAGGTGTCTGCATTAGAACACCACAAAATTAAAGTGGACTTGGTTAAAATTTTAAGCTCAGATGTAGTTTTCTTTCTACCTCTAGAAGTCTTTGTATTATGCTCCTTCCATCAAATCTAGTAAATTGCGGAAGGAAAGATTTTCCTTATTTCTCTTTTCATGTCCTTCAATTTGTCGAGACTCCTATATGCTTCCCAAGTAGGACTTCCTTTTAAAATGTGTAAAACACAACTAATAAAAATAAATGGCTGCAGAAGAAGAATTTTTACTGAAAATATATTGGTAGGTATATCTAAAATGGAATCTCAATCTAAAAATGGCAGGTAGGAGAGAGGGGGTTACAGCTCTCAGGAGGGCAAAAACAGAGAATTGCTATAGCCCGAGCAATGCTCAAGAATCCAGCAATCCTGCTCTTGGATGAAGCAACAAGTGCACTAGACTCGGAATCTGAGAAACTGGTGCAAGAGGCTCTTGATAGGTTCATGATTGGGAGGACAACTCTTGTCATTGCTCATCGGCTCTCGACTATCCGTAAGGCTGATCTTGTGGCTGTTCTACAGCAAGGAAGCGTCTCTGAGATTGGTACCCACGAAGAGCTATTTTTGAAAGGGGACAATGGCATCTATGCCAAACTTATTCGCATGCAGGAGACTTCGAATGAAACTGCTCTCAACAATGGCAGGAAGAGCAGTGCAAGGTAACTTCCGCTGCAAATGCTTCACAGTGCTTAACATCTTTATGGAATCATCAATCATACCTGGTCATTTTTATGCACACAATTAACTTATGTGCATATGGTACACAGAAGCTGATGTGGGATATAACTGTCATCTACCACATCACCTGCTACATCATGTAGTAATAACAAGCTTCATTTTTTGGCAGGCCTTCAAGTGCAAGAAACTCAGTCAGCTCACCCATAATTGGTCGTAATTCATCCTACGGGAGGTCACCCTATTCTCGCCGACTTTCAGACTTTTCCACATCTGAATTCAGCCTCTCCCTTGATGGTACTCAACCGAACTACCGGCTCGAGAAACTTGCTTTCAAAGATCAAGCCAGTACCTTTTTGCGCCTCGCAAAGATGAATTCCCCTGAGTGGGTTTATGCTCTCTTTGGCTCCATTGGCTCTGTTATCTGTGGTTCCATGAGTGCCTTCTTTGCTTACGTTCTCAGTGCTGTCATGAGTGTCTACTACAGCCAAGACTATGTATATATGCGTCGTGAGATTGGTAAATACTGTTATTTCTTGATTGGGGTGTCATCAGCAGCTCTCATCTTCAACACCCTACAGCATTACTACTGGGACGTTGTTGGGGAGAATCTAACAAAGCGAGTGAGAGAAAAAATGTTGGCATCTATAATGAAGAATGAAATGGCATGGTTCGACCAAGAGGAGAATGAGAGTGGTAGGATTGCAGCAAGGCTAGCACTTGATGCTAATAATGTCCGTTCAGCAATTGGAGACCGAATTTCAGTCATCATGCAGAATTCGTCTCTCATGCTTGTAGCTTGCACGGCAGGCTTCGTCCTGGAATGGCGTCTTGCTCTTCTTCTCATTGCAGTCTTCCCTGTTGTGGTGGCCGCAACTGTTTTGCAGGTTCGTGACATTACCCCGAACTTTTTTTTTCTAAGTTACAGAAGTCCCCGCTCAATCCTCATGTGTTTACTTACCTGATCCTGGGTTTTCTTATTTGATTTGAGCAGAAAATGTTCATGAAAGGCTTTTCAGGAGATCTGGAAGGTTCCCATGCCAAGGCCACGCAACTAGCAGGCGAAGCAGTAAGCAATGTCAGAACAGTCGCGGCCTTCAATTCAGAGGAAAAGATTGTAGGTCTCTTCTCTTCAAACCTCGAGATACCCCTAAAAAGATGCTTCTGGAAAGGGCAGATTGCTGGAAGTGGTTATGGAGTAGCTCAATTCTTACTTTATGCCTCGTACGCTCTTGGATTATGGTACGCGTCCTGGCTGGTAAAGCATGGCATATCTGATTTCTCAAAGACAATCCGGGTATTCATGGTCCTAATGGTGTCGGCAAATGGAGCTGCTGAAACACTAACACTAGCACCAGATTTCATTAAAGGTGGACAAGCCATGAAATCTGTATTTGATCTCCTTGATCGAAGAACAGAAATCGAACCAGACGAACTGGATTCTACACCTGCTCCTGAAACTTTACGTGGAGAAGTTGAATTTAAGCACGTGGACTTCGCTTACCCATCTCGTCCTGACAGTCAGATCTTTAGAGATCTTACACTTCGTGCGCGGGCAGGAAAGACCCTTGCTCTTGTTGGACCTAGTGGTTGTGGGAAAAGTTCTGTCATTTCCCTAGTACAAAGATTCTATGAACCAACATCAGGAAGGATACTAATTGATGGCAAAGACATACGTAAATACAATCTCAAGTCACTAAGAAAACACATAGCAATGGTACCTCAAGAGCCTTGCCTTTTTGCTGCTACTATACATGAAAATATTGCTTATGGAAGTGAATCGGCAACTGAAGTGGAGGTTATAGAGGCAGCAACACTAGCAAATGCGCATAAGTTCATATCGGCACTGCCTGAAGGTTATAACACATGGGTAGGAGAGAGAGGGACACAATTGTCAGGTGGACAAAGACAGAGGATTGCTATTGCTAGAGGTTTGATCAAGAAGGCTGACATAATGTTACTAGATGAGGCAACAAGTGCACTCGATGCAGAGTCAGAGAGAAGCGTACAAGAGGCACTTGAACGGGCAAGTTCAGGAAGGACAACAATAATTGTTGCACATAGATTGTCAACAATAAGGAATGCTAATGTGATAGCAGTGATAGATGAAGGGAAAGTAGTAGAACAAGGATCCCACTCACATCTGTTGAAACACTATCCGGATGGGTGCTATGCAAATATGATACAATTGCAAAGGTTCGGTAAGGGGGCGCAAGGTATTGCTCCAGGGTCAAGTTCTTCAATGGGAGGAGAAAGAAAAGTTTGCATCTGAGGGACAGAGACGGGATAAAGGCATTAATCAGGATTCAAGACCCGTTTTCTTTTTAGTTTGGTTGAAGCATCTTATGTTAACAACTTGGGATATAGTAGTACTTTCTCCTGTTTTGTTTTTTATCTGCTCATTGTAGTCATTCCAACAAAAAGAACCTGAATTTAGAAAAGTTATAAAAGGGATAAATGCTTCTTCACTCTAGATTGGTGTCAAAGTTGGATTGGAATTTTTTCTTTCTTCTGCAATAGAAGATTTTAGATACCTGATCGGTATCAGAACCCTAAGCATGAGGAAGGAAATGTTTCAAGAAACTGAAGAAAAAAATAGTTATTTATTGCTTTCTGGAATGCGGAATCTGGCTTAAAATTGAGCACAAGATACATCAATGATATTTCTAACTTGGCTTGCAAGAAGCCAGTTATAATAGCTGCACCACCTTCAAACATTTCAAAATTGAACCATTGCATTCTATCTTTAGGTAGTCTTTTTCTACATACTAGTGGACCCAAGATTGGGAGTAAGCAAACTACAAATAACATGAAAAAACAATATACTGTACTTCACTAACAGTATGGTTCACTTAAAGAGTGGAGTCAGCATACACAGGGCAGAACACTGGCAGTGTTGTTGGAATCAAGCTACCATTAGCTTTGGGCCATTGTCGGGCATCCCCATCCCAGCAGCTATGTCTGCATCAAGTTGTGTATGTGGTGCAGGTCCCTTCATAAACTTCACACTGCATAAAAAATCAACCATAATTCATCGTTAGATGGATACCTCCTTGGGCTAAATCAACTCACAACCCCATTATCAACAATCTATCATCATTCTAGCACAAAACAAAGGTATCTGGTACCAAATACTTAAATGTATGTTGTTCACTATACTACTCTTTTAACTTCGTGAGAATGTTGAGTTCGTCCACTTTGAACAGAACAAAGTGCTGGTTTTTGGACATTCTAGCACAAAACTAAGGTATCTGGTACCAAATACTTAAATGTATGTTGTTCACTATACTACTCTTTTAACTTTGTGAGAATGTTGAGTTCGTTCACTTTGAACAGAACAAAGTGCTGGTTTTTGGAGGGATGTTCTACTCATAGAGTCGGTATATTGATGATACCCACAAAAGGTCAACTCATTCTAAAAATGTAACCCCACCCACCACCCACCATACAGTATCAATCAGATCATTTTACCAATTCGACCAATTCTACTGGATGATAGGGTCAGTTAATTTCATAAAGAGTTGATTATTGGCGAACACAACCTACGAATTAGTAAACATCATACCACTCAACCAATTGGAACCACATCATCATAACACTTGATGTTACAATAGCTGGAGATATCCACAATAGCTTAAGGCACAAGGTGCTACAAGGGTTTGGTGCCAACCCGAGTGCAAGTTTGTGCACTCCTTAGAAACTGAGGTGCACATTCCCCACCTTCTTATTGGCTGGTTCGTTGTATTGAAGATGGGAGAAGTTTATTGAAATTCAAGTTTTTTGTGTATAATCCATAATCTTCTCCTCGTTAATAAACTTCTCCTCTTTCCAATGCAATAAACCATCCAACAAGAAAGATGGAAAATGTGCACCCCGGTTTTTAGGTGGTGCAATTTGCACTCATGTCAACCCTTCTATCTTTCTTTCTTAAAATTTTACACCATTTGAAATCTACAGATTTCCACGACATATTTCTATCAGAAAAGATAATAGATATGCTATAAGGGAGAGATGAGCAGATGTTTGACAATCTTTGCTTATCACATTCCTCAGTTTTGACACATTTGCTTCTAATCAAGGAATCCGATGCATAAATATTGCAAACAGTTTCTCTCACTATCTCTATAGTCTATATATCTAATCCAACTTTTTTTGGGTAAAAAATTGATCAATTCTATTTACTGTTGTGAACACAAACAATGAACAAACATAATATCAGAATCTTTTAATTGCCAAGTTTGTGCCGTTGAACAATATTCTACATAAACAATTCAACATAGCTGATAGAACTACTACTGCAAAACCCAAAGTTTTTTTTTTCTAAATGAATAAAAAACCTAACATAGATACAAACATAAACCCTAAAAATCAAAACCAATGGGTTCAATTCCACTTACCGTTTCTTGTGCTTTTTAGTATTGAAATGATCATCTCTCACCGATACATTCGCGAAATACCGACTGAAAACGAAACAAAACCCAAACAACAATTAACACAAATAAATAAAAAACCCTACTTAATCTCAATCAAATCAAGAAAAAATAGCTCGAATATGAAACAAGTAAACCCTAATAATAAGAATCAACTTACTCGCAGTGTAAACAATAAAATTGACCCATTCCGGGAAGATCATCATCAAGAGGTAAGACAGGTTTCTCAGCCTCTGGCTTCCGGAGCTCAGAATAGACAGTATCATCACCTTTGGTTTCAAACTTAGTACGGCGAGCTGTTTTATGAGAAAGCCTCCTCTTCTTTACTTTTCTGTGAGGACACTTTCCCATTCTTCTTCTTCTTCTTCTTCTTCTTCAACTAAAAACCCTAAACAGCTAATTTTGCTCAACCAATCCGCCTCTCTTCTGCAACTCGTCTAAACCCTAAAGAAGTAAACGAGGGAAAAGAATTTCGCTCGGTCCTATAGGCAACTTATATATTTACAGGATAATTGCACCCCAAAAAGAAAGAAAAAGATATAAATTGACGAAATTGCCCTTCTGAGATCGATGGCTTGGGTAGTCGTTAAGTAGGGCACGCACTGCAAGGGATATTATTTTTTGGAAAAATTGCAAAACTCATACCATTAAGATCCGATTTACAAAACAGTTACAAACTATTAACAAAATGGTCATATTTCCGTTAAATAGAGTTAAGTGGTAACTCACAGTTAAATATGTTAATGAAATTACCTACATATCCTTCCTATTTATCCCTCCATCCATAATTTCAAATTTTGCCTTTATTATGGTTTTTTTGACGGTGGTGCTATTTGTAGGTAGTGGTGCCGCCACTTACATATCGTTACATCGCATTCAGGATCGTTAGAACGCATTCATGTTCGTTAGAACGCATTCACGATAGTTACACCGCATTCACGATAGTTACACCGCATTCACCCAAAGGGTTCATCGCTTCCCCTCTAGGGTTTAGCGAAGATTCTTAAGCTTCCACCACCACCACCACCGCTTCATCACCACCACATCAACCAATTAGTTAAAACATTGTTGTTAGAGCCTCTCTGTAACAGCGAGTTCCGTAACAATTATATCTGTTACAAACTCGTTGTTTTATACTTTTTCTCCCTTTTAATCAACTTTTGAGCTATGAACCAATATTTTGAGCAAATGATTAATATGAGGAGCTAAACCCCAATACTGGGACGACGGAGGAAGCCATATTTCAGGCATGTGGTAATTATATTTAATTCTTTTATGACTTCTTGCACTATTATTAATCGTTTTATGATTTTTCTTAATTGATTGTGATGTCGTATGAATGAGAAGGGTATAATGGGAAAAGTTAACACCGTTTTATTCAAAAGTGTTAAATCGGATGGAAGTGTGACCATTTTGTAAACGAAATACAAAAGTATGATCATTTTGTGAAGGTTTCCCATGAGGCCCGCTGGTTCAACAAAAAGTATTAGACCAACTAGTTTCATCCAATAAATTAAATTAGAAAAAAGAGAAAAAGTCAGTTCTGTAATTGGCCCTTATTTTTTTTTATGCCGAAGAAAGTGATTATTATTAACTCAGAATTCAAATCGTTTAACATCAATTGATTCTCAATAATCATTGGTGAACTATTGTTGAGATTATTAGTCCCACATTGTTTGGGCATCTAAGATCCTGCGGTTTATAATCCCTTAGGGCCTCTCCACTCATTGCCAATTGGTTTTGAGTTGGATGCCCGTATTCTAAAATGGTATCAGAGCAGGCTATTTGCGACGAGTCTTTGACCGCGCCTTTACTCCGCGTTACCCGATTTAATTGTCCACGTGTTAGACCCAACGAGGCTACACGTGAGGGGGCATGTTGAGATTATTAGTCCCACATTATCTGGGCATCTAAGATCCTGCGGTTTATAATCCCTTAGGGCCTCTCCACTCATTGCCAATTGGTTTTGAGTTGGATGCCCGTATTCTAACAACTATCCAACCAGACTCTTGTAACTCTAAACTTTTTGATGTATTTTGCAAGCTCATCAGCAACTTTATTACATATTCTAGGAATAAAATGACATTTCCATTGTGGAAAACATTTCAACATATACAAGGCATCCAGCAGAATGCATTTATTTTCCCAAGCTATGACCGGAGAGAATTTATTAATGTATCCTTTTATGTTCTTTAAATCAGTTTCAAACACGGCATGAGTAATTCGCATCTCCTTACACCAAGCAACAACTTAAAAAAATTGACAACATTATGCTTATTCAAAATCTCCTACTCCTGCATAGCATTTTACATATGATCCCCACCATTTTCCTGCAGAATCACGTAAAACCAGACCCACACCCATTAGTCTTGTATTAATGTCAAAAGAAGCATCACAGTTTATAGATAAGAAAGGAGAAGTAGAGGGTTTCCAGATTGCAGGTTGTATCACATGATTATGCAATACAGTAAGTGGTGTCTCTGTATTTGTATTAAGTTTACTAATATAATTGACAAAGCTAATAGCTTTTCTAGTAGTACTTCTTGGATTGACTTTCTTTTTCTGAAAAACAACTTCACATCGTTCATTCCATATGCGCCAAGTAACTACCATGGCTAGGTTCAGCCATTCTTCCTAATCATTTTGCTGTTTATGTTGATTCATCCAATCTTCAAACCAATTGCGGTTTCATAGGATTGCAAGAGTGGATAACATGACTTGTGTGATGTGTGATAATAGTCTGGAACATAAGGATCATCTTCTGCTTCATTGTCCATTTGCTCGAGCCATATGGTTTGGTGTTTCAAATACTATTATCCAAGAAGCTTATCGACACAACTCTCTTCAAGAATGGATTTCATCTCGGACAAACAGAGATAATTTTGTATCCATTAATAGGAAAGAATTGATTCATCTGGTTGTGATAACTATGTGGCACATTTGGAAGAGCATATGTGTGAAAGTATTTGAGACGAAAAATCAGCATCCCAGATCCATAATTCGACAAGTTTTTAAGTTCTGTCATGAAAATCATATTTGCATTCATGCTAGTTCTAGTAATCCCAATCCAGACTCTAGAATAAGAATCAGTAGCCATTGGGAACCCCCTCTTTTTGCATGGTTAAAACTTGATTATGATGCTTCTATTATTCCTAACACTAACAAAGTTGGTATGTCTATTGTTGTTCGCAATCATTCAGGATCTTTTTTGGAAGCCATGGTCTTCACAATGAGGGAAAGAGATGTGGATCAGGCTAAAGCTCTAGCTTTGTTAAAAGCAGTTCTTTGGATAGAAGCTCAGGTCCTTAGCAAAGTTATCCTGGAAGGTGCCAATAAAACTATCATGGAAGCTTTACAAAAGAACCAAATGAAGGGTGTCAGGTGGAAATATAAGTCTTTGTTGCTTGTGTTAGATCATTGCTCGGTCAAACTCACAAGTATTGCTATATAAAGCTTGTTGTCAAATTTAGTTGTCAAAACTATATCTTGATTTCTAGTATACAATTAGTTAAGTCTCGGTCTAGGATAGTGGAGTTGAGAAATGAGACAGTCATCATTTGCGTTCTACCAGTTGAAGGTAAAGATCAACCGAAGCTTTTAGAGAACTTCATCAACAACAGGTAAGTGAAGACTGAACCACCTATTTCTCAAGTTATATTCACTTTTTTATCTTGAGACGATTGTCGCATAACTAATTAGACTAGCTTGCATAAACAAGAATTTCGAGTCGAGAACTAATTATTTAGTTTACGAATTTCTCGAAATATAATGACTAAGCTTAATGAACATTTGTTCATACTTGATCAAATTCGGTGGAGAACAATTTATTGTTCATAACCAAATTTGATTCAAGTTTATCATTGGAAAATATCCTAGAACAATGATAAGCGTCATTTTTGTTACTAAGGAATGTTTCGAATTGATTTAGAGAAATATAGAACTACTATATTCGGAATACAAGATAGTGTTATCTGTCTTACAAACTGAGAAAACTGTTATATGTTTGAAGTTGTATTACATGTATTCGTACACGTAGCGGAGTAGCTATATATCGACTTTCAGATTTGTGTGATATGCATATTCGTATGTACATCATGGGAAAATCTGTTTATTTCCTGATCCGGATAGGTTTGTATATTCGTATACAAACAATTGTGGAACTGTGATAAGGGAACCGGGTTAAAATAATCAAACTAGTATGCGAACCAAAACAGTTATATATTCTAGAACCAGTTTAATACCCAAACCGGTACGCAAGCTGAATGTTCTGTGAAATCCGAAACCGGCAATGGTCTAAGAGTTTGCAAACCGATACATGAACTAAAAAGTTCTGTAGACTCCGGAACATTGAGTTGGGTCAAACTTTGCAAACCGGTACATGAACTGAAAAGTTCTGTAAGAGTCCGGAACTTGGTAATTGCATAAGTGTGCAAAACGGTTTATGAACTGAAAAGTTCTATTGACTCCGGAAATCGGTAATTGCATATGAGTTTGCAAACCGGTCCGCATACTGTGACTCAGCCGATTCACGAACGGTTCAAGTTATTGTACTTTGTACATTTACAAATTATGTCGATCATGATTCAATTACGATTAAATTATTTCTATGAAGTAATTTGCATTTGATCTTTTATCCAATTAAAACTAGACTCAATTGATCGCATGATTGTGACTCAATCTTAATGTTTTAGTGAAGATGAAAATGAGTATTAAGCTTTTAAGTTCATATCGGCTAGTTTCGGATAACCATGTTGAATATAATCTTTATACAGGGTTCGGTTACAGTTTACCTAACCACAGTGTATATCTTGTATATATGATTAAGATTCAAAGCTTTCATCTAACAGTAGATATTGTTTGCTTGGTTCTAAAGCTATCTTAGCTTAAACCTAAGGCAACCTAGGCTTTGAAGTCTATATAAGGGAAACTCTTGGCAACTTGGATCTTTGAATACCGACACTACTTTTGGGTGTGTCCTGGTTGTATTTAGAGTCGTCCTCTCCAGAAACCCTTTTAGGGTTTAGCGACTATAAAGACTTCACTGGGATTCGTGAAGCCAGGTCCAGTTATATTTTATCTTGATAACTTGAGTATCCTGATCATGATTGTTTGTAGAGCTTGATCCAACGATCAAGATAGATAGTATCAACAGAGTCTATTCGTCTCATACTTTGTTGATTCTGCAAGTTTTATACTTGTGGGGTGAATAATAATCTAGGCTGCACTTCGGGTTGCATAAGTTCGGATTTTGAGGATAGCCAGACTTTTGTCTAAGTTGTTATCGATTTCCATCACCTGGATCTATCGTTTGATCTGATTATCCGTTTAGATCGTAAATCAGGAAATCAATTATAGGCTTAATCTATGGGAGGCAAATTTGGTTTAAAGTATTCAATTGAGGTTGAAGCAACTCTTAGTTGTGGGTGACATCAGCTAAGGGAATCAATTGCGCAGAGTCTTGCGAGATTCAAGAGGCGTAAGGAGCACGATTGTACCTTAATCGGAGGATTTCCTTTTAGGGCTCAACTACATTCCAGACCGAATTTAATTGGTAGTAGTCTAGTATATGTAGCGGTTTAAGACAGTGTGGTATTCAATCTGGACTATGTCTCGGGGTTTTTCTGCATTTGCGGTTTCATCGTTAATAAAATTTCTGGTGTTTGTGTTATTTCTTTTCCGCATTATATTGTTTATCTTTATAATTGAAATATCACAGATTGTGCGTTGATCAATCACAGTAGCTAGGTCCAACCTTGTTAGTTGGAAAAGACTTGATTGATCCTTGGACATTGGTCATTGGTACCGTCCAAGAACTCTCTTTGTAAGTTAGGTTCACTGATTCAATTCTGTAAACGTTCTAACAACAAGAGAATGAGAGATATAACTCTAGGCACTTTCCTTGATTGAGTTTTTACTCTAGGAGTTGTGTTGAGTTTGTCTATACAGATTGCCTAAGAAAAAGTTGGTGGGGTATCTTGGTACCCCCTACGTTTTCAGTTGGTATCATAGCAGGCAAACACATTTAGACCTAATAAGTCTGTGTTTGAAGCAGTCTGATTATATGGACAGGAGTGCAATCTCTATAAATGTACCACCATCGTTGGATGGCTCTAATTACTTATGGTGGAAAATTTTTATGCTTTATTTTCTACAAGCCCGTGACTTTGAGACATGGAAAATTGTAATTATTGGTTATAATGTACCAACAGTTGTTGTAGACAGAGCTATTGTTGCAAAGCCATTAATAAAATATAGTGAATCCCAGATAAGTGTTGTAAAGCATAATTCAGACGGGTTAAACGATAGTATTCACGCCATAAGCCCAGATCTTCAGCACCATGTGACTTTGTGCACTAGGTCTAAAGATGCTTGGGATATCTTAGAAACTGTATTCGAGGGAGATACCTCAGAGAAAGATGCTAGGCTTCAAAGCCTAACTTCTGACTAGGAAAACCTTCGCATGTCTGATGAGGATTTGTTTGAAGAATTAATCAAAAGGTGTCTAGTAATGTTAATGCTTGTTTTGCATTAGGGAAGACTATCTCCCAAAAGGACGTTGTGATGAAAATTCTCCGATCCTTTCCAGCAAGTTACGAGTCTAAGAAACATGCCATCATGGAAGGAAATAACCTTGATACGTTTTCCATCAAAAGTCTCGTTGTAAAGTTAAAGATATTTGATCACGAGCATAGTGTGGCTAAAGATAACACGACAGCATTTAAGGCCACATCCAATACAAGTATAACTTCTTCGAAGGAAAACTTGTCTTGGGGTGATGAATATTGATCATGATGAGGAAACTTTATCCTTGATCACACAGCAAGTCGAGAAAATCCTGAGAAAATACAGACAAATTGGAAAGCGACGTGCGCGAACCAAGTTTCAAGATAATTCTATTATTCAAGAAGGAAGTTCCCTCTAAGGAAATAATGCTCTCATTGTGTCTTTTGATCACGCTGATGAGATTAATTATGAACAACTGACAGAAAATTCTGCTCCCTGTGGAGAAATTTATGTTGATTCTGATTCATCATCTGATCTCGAGTCAGAAAAGGAGTTGTTAGAATTCTTGAATAAAAGTAAAGAAATTCACCGAGAAAACCTACGGTTGAAGAGGACTGTGGAAAAACTCGAATCATCTCTTAAGGTGAAGAATCTTGAGTTAGACAAACTTAATGAAAAATTCACTAAAACTTTGTCTGTTAAAGAGGAAGAGATTAATACCCTCAAGTGCGATCTACAAATTCTCTCAGGCAGTTCAGACAAGATTTCAGCTATGTTATTTGGACAAAAGTCGTTTGGTAATACTAACGGTATTGGTTTTTCAGGCAATACTTCTATCACCAACAACTGTTTCATTCCTGCCGGCTCGCTTAAAATGAAAACAGTTGGTTGCACTCAACAGGTTATCGAATCTTCAGTTGATCTCACATTGCATTGCTCCTTCTGTGGACGTAAGGGACATGTTCAGGAAAAATGTCGAAAGTTCAGGAAGAATAACTCAAGAATTGTTAAACTTCAGAATGATATGCAAAAAATGAGTCAACTATTGAAGAACAATCAAAGAACTTCAAAACCAAGAAGACAAAAGAGTAAAAGAACCAGTACGTGTAAGAATCCTGCCTGCACAAATTGCCTTGAAAAGTCACCTAATGACACAAGTGGTAAGTGTTTCTCTCATCCAATCACTACTTAACTGAAGTAATGAATGCAACCTCTATTTTAGCTTGAGAAAATGAGGTTGCTTAAAATTTCATCACATTACCTTTTGTGATGACAAGGTTGCTCAAGTATAAATTGATCATTCTCTTGTGTGACTCGTCACATTCCATAAAACAGCCAGTATGAATGAATTTTGTTGAGCCAGCTCCAAAATTCTGTATGATTGCATTTCTATAATCCATACCTGATTCATTAGTCATCTCTTGTGCTCTAAACTCTGTTTATTTGAGCTAATAAGATGCAACAATCTTATATAAAGATATTGGGATTGAGTAGCCACAAGTTCCATAATAGGATCTGGGTCAAAATTTGTGCATAATCATTTGGTCTCGTGGACGGCGACGTCTATTATATGTCCACTGGTTCACGGACCGAAATAGAGAAACTCATTTTTCTTTATTTAGGGTTGACAATACTCTCATCTTCTTAAGAAGTAAATTCCATGGCTCCCGTGACAAGAGGAATCACCAAAAAGAATCCAATAGAAGTTGTCAACGTCTACTTGTGTGAAGGAATTTGTTCATCATGGAATCAAAAGAAGATGTCAACTGGAGATGAAAAAGGTTCTTCCTCAACTTGTCTTTTATCTATTTGTCAACAAGATAATGATTTCAGGGCTAAGGTGAAAAACTTCGAATCTAAGAGGAATGATTTAAAATATCGAATCAATCACTCTTTGGATGAGATAACTTACTATGAACACTCACTGGCTCAGACGAAGAATACTCTGAGTAAAGTGAGGACAAAGCTTAATGAGTTAACAGACATCTCTGAAGACTTAGAAAAACTAAATGATCCCATCATCAATGAGGTTTTCAACAATGAGAAGAAATTCTCTGCTCAGGATATTAAAAACCTGATTAATATCTAGGAAACTTCTTTTGAGGATTTTATTCTTGAGAAGTATAACTAGGGTTTGGTATAGCAAAGATTGTGATTACACATAGCTATTTCCAAAGTTTTTCATCTTGCATGTTTTTATATTTATTTATTTAAATTCTAGAGTTGTTGGAAGATGAACTTGCAGTATGTAATCATTATTGGTTTAATTATTGCAAAAATCTTATGAAATATTTGTGCCTTTATGTTCTCGTGAATCGAGCTAATATTTCATATATGCTCAGAAGTTAAATCTATTATGTTTTGATAAACGAAAAATAGAATAAACTCTTTGAGATTTTTTCTCGCAGTATTGATCTTTTTGATCACACCTTTGTGTTTTGCTGCTTGACACACTCCGTAAGTTTCTCTTATGTTGAGTAAAATCGAGTAAAATTGTCTTATTGTTCGCAAATGGCCTTGAGATTAATTTATGTCGATACTTTGGATACAAATCCTTGTGATTTGTTAATGTCCACAAATCCTTGTTTTCCACGAAAGTAAGGTCACTCATGTTGTTCTCTCGGGAATGACATTTTATGGGTGAGAGTTCTTAAATGACCTTGTGCTTAATCGTTATATCTTTGTGGGGAGTGTGACTGTGGAATTATAAAGGTGTTGATGGTGGATTTTCAACAAAGGACAAAACCGTAAAATCATGATACTGCATGTTTCTGATACGGCTTCAGGCATGTGACGATTCATATTTTACGAAGCCATGATGAATATGTCTTTCGAAAAGCCTCCACTAGCTGAGTGTTCGATCCCTGGCATTTCATTGTGCCCTCTATGTAGAATAACGTAATTGGGCGGTTCTCCGTAAGATTGAGAGCAATAACGCCTTCAGGACGTCGGTGATACTCATTGTTCCCTGACTACAGGAGAGATACCCACCTCTACATAGAAGAACCATTGGGCGGTTCTCCGTAAGATTGAGAGCAATAACGCCTTCAGGACGGTGACACTCACTGTTCCTGACTATGTAGAGAGATCGTGTATAGATCCAGGCGGTTCTCCGTAAGATTGAGAGCAATAACGCCTTCAGGATATCAGCCGTCTCCTGTATATGCACATAGATTAGTTCTACCGTGACATTCACCACTGAATTCCTAGAATATAATCTATTTTTATCTAATTACTCCGATTCCATGATCGAATCCACGACTGATCTCATGGAATGGTAATAGATAACCTCATTACTCCGATTTCATGATCGAATCCACGGCTGATCTCATGGAATGGTAATACACAACTTTATTACTCCAATTCTGTGGTCGAATCCACGATCCCATGGAATGGTAATACTCGCTTTATTATTCCGAATCCATGGTCGAATCCACGGCTGATCCTATGGATTGATAATAAAAAACTACTCACTTTTATTACTCAGTTTCATGAATCATTCTCCACTGAATTTCATGAATTAGTAATAAATACTCAACAATCGGGCATCTGGACTACCACTGAGTAAGTCCCATAAAATGGTGCGAGTGTACTCGACAATAATGCACGAACGAGCACCCAAATGCGCGAACGCGCATCCAAAATATGGACAAATGAGGAATCCTGCACAAAAAAGGAGAGAGAAAATAATAACATTAAAATAATGGAGAAGCGCCCATGGTCCGTGCCCTAGCCGTGGCCGGTCCCATGCTTTCTCCATTATTTTCCTTATTTTTGTTGTTTTCATAAACTCATGAAGACTCCTTCATTCCAGCAACTTTCCTTGTTTGAGCAAAACTCGTGGTTTCTCCATATTTTTGTGGGATTTCACAAAAGAAATAAAAATATAAAATAGGGAAAGGTGTTGCGGGACCGGGCAACATAGCCAGCCGGCCATGCCCTAGCCGTGGCCGGTCCCACACCTTGTAATCCCTAATCTTTCATAAATTGTTATTTTTCTCATCTTGTGAAACTCTCCAGTTTTAGCAAAATTCATGGTTTCTCCATATTTTCTCAAATATTGCGTCAACCATGAAAAAGCCAAAAGTCAACATGGTCACACGACCGACTAGGCTACTCATGAAAAATACATTAAAATACTATTATTTTAATATTCATAAAATATTGATCAAACGAGCATACTTGCTCATTCGAGCAAAATCGAGGATTTCAGTCAAAGATCGAACTCTTCTGAAAATCCGAAATATTGCTCAAACGCACATCAGAAAATGCTGAAACTCTCATAACAGAGACACGTGCATTATGGAAACACGGGCATACTCCCTTGACCGACCAAGGGCTGCTCTAAGGCTTGCAACAAGCCGGTCCCACACGTTTTCACACTTTTTGACCTAATTTGTGGAATCGCTCATATTGGGTCCAAACTCTTCACAACTAACTCAGAGTTTGTGCAAACGCCCACCAGCGGTCCCACGGCCACTAAGGGTGGTCTCACGCCATCTTGGTCGGTCCCTCACTTTTTTATAATTAAGTTTTCTCACCTAATGCTCAATCGAGCGCTATTTCAATAAATGATGAAACCGGCATTTAATCGTCATTCCTTCACCAGCTGGTCAACTCAGGACCCTGGTGTAACGCTCACTCGAGAAATTGGGCATCACATGGACGTCCATAGTCCCATGTGGTTGGTTCCTCCTTCACTCATGACCTATTTTCAGCAATTCTTCAATCAGTGAGCAATTGCTCAAAATTAGGATTTCGAACAAATGCTCAACAAATCACCATTATGAGCAAGTTCAAACACTAAATAAATTTACGTTAATCCAGCAAACAACACGCGGATTAATTATATAATGTTCGGTAATCTACCAATATATTAATATTTTATTGGGTCACGTCACCAATAAATAAATAATTTGTCGAATTGAGCAATACTTGCTCAATTACTCGATGATCAGTAATTTATCAGTAATTCTTCGAATTGAGCAATACTTGCTCAATTGCTCGAATATTGATCCAAAATGTCAATATTCAAAGAATCCACAGATTTGCTAAGTTGCTCGAATATTGATCCAACTATCAATATTCAGTAATTCATTAATAATTCGTCGAATTGAGCAATACTTGCTCACTTACTCGAATATTGATCCAACTATCAATATTGAGTAATTCGTCGAATTAAGCAATACTTGCTCACTTGCTCGAATATTATCCAACTATAAATATTCAGTAATTCGTTGAATTGAGCGATATTTGCCCAATTGTCCAACTATCAATACTCTCCGTTGAATCGAGCAATGCTTGCTCAAATGCTCGAATTTACAATAATTGCACACGAGCAATGCCAACATAAGAACTAACACGTTCAAATCCATGAATCGCTGAGCAATCGCCAATCATGTGCGATTCAAAAAAACTTAGATTCTAAAAAGTCAACAACTGACTAATAAAATACACGTCTATCATACAGACTCCACGATTCGTGTGACTTCAATCACGTCACATGGGGGATATCAATTAGGGTTTTGGTCTGGCGGCCTACGGCACGTGGATTCATCCACGATGAGAAATGTGAATAAGTTGTGCAATGGTTGAGGGATTTAGCAAAGTAGTGGGTGGACGGTTAACCAAGTCTCCGCACGACCTGGAACTGGTTTCACCACGATCTTCCACTTTCCCACTCTTTCACTCATGAAACCGTCACACTTACTGGGATCAATGTGTTCGCTATTCTGACAATATAAATAAGTCTCTGGATCCACGATTGAACAACAACAATTTTTCGAGCAATCACTCTCAGAAATTCCATCAATCGCCTAATAGACGCATTTATGTGTCTATATTAGTCTCAATTCTCTGTATTGTTAGTGTTCGATTTTGTGCTTATTTTTGCTATTTTATGTATTTGTAGGTGTTTTTGGAGAAATAAGCTTTTGCGGCGAAATTGGCTCGAAAAGTGGTTTTTGCGCTCGTGGGAGAAAATTACTATACGGACCCCCATTTTGGATAAGGGGCACTCAATTACTAAGGGACACCCACTTGTTATTTACACCCCAGGATACCCCAGTTGCTAAAGGGAGTCCAGAGCTGGATAGGGGGAGATCATCTTCTCAAATTTGAAATTCAGAAATTGGCGGGAGATTTTTGGCAGCGAATATCAAATTAGGGCTCGACTTTTAGGATGTTCTGGGAGAGATTAAATTGCCGAAATTGGTTGGGATTGATCCCATGTGTCGAGACAGAGAAGTGGTGGACTTGGATGCGTTAAAAAGGAGAGATTTTATCTCAAGTTCACGAAATAGGAAAACAAAATATCTCGAGTTTTATCCGAGATATATATGGAAGCTACGTGAGAAACAGGGGAAGATATATCCTCAGATTCGATTGTATCCAATTAGAAGAGAGATTTGCACAAGACAGAAGACGCGTAAAGAATAAAAAAAAATGGGAAGAAAAAAAAAGGGGCCGAGACTTTTGGTGAAAGAAAATGAGAGATTTAATCGGTGTTGTAGTGTATAAATACATTGGGTCGAGTCCTAGAGACCACACGGAGAGTTTGGGGTGAAGCAGAGGCGATAAATCACGCTGCAGGAGGAGTTGCATCAGCAGCAGGTGAAGAGGAAGAAAAGAGGTTGCATACGACACTTCAGAAGTGTCGTTCTGAAGAACACGAAGAACAGACTCGCGGAAGCAGTCTTAAATTCAACGACAGAGTCAAACAACTATCGTTCTTCAACAGTCTTAAAAACTTGTAACAGTGACGCTTGTAACACCAATACAGCGTTACAAATCTCTGTTTAATACAATTTCTTCAATAAAACACCTTTTTGAGCTATGGATTATTATTTTGTGCGTGTTTTTGATATGAGGAGCTAAACCCCATCGCTGGGATGACGGAGGAAGCCAATTCTCATCATTGTGGTAACTTTATTTAATTCTTTTTACGACTTTTGCATTAAAATAATTTGAATTATGATTTTAAATTAATTAGTTGTGATTTAGTTTGATGGGTTATGCTTAGCTTAGGTGTTTTGATAATCCATGCTTACCATTTACAATTAATGTTTTATAAAATCTACCTTGGCAAAGATTTAGAGTCAATAGTTATTGTTTTTGGAGTCATTATTGTCTAAGAATTAATAATTGAACCACGAGAAAAGAAGTTTGGTGGAATCCTAAGTCCCAAAAGATCTCTCAACATTGTTAAAATCTTTTCTTTGTTTCTAGTATTTTTGTTTATTAAGTCCTAAAATCAACAACTTCCCAAGTCCGAGAATCAAACCCTTTCTTACCACAATTAAAACTACATCGTCGCCCAAAACTTATTCGAACTCCACAGTTCATCAAATTTGCAGAAACCTTCAACACATCCACAATCCTTGATCATCATTGATCCCATACAATTCTCAACTTCCCTCCTACAGATCAACCATCTCCCCCTTTGTGACCGAATTAACTCTGGAACGGCCATTGTCTTGGTTTAGGACGGAATCTTACAGATTGATCTCTCGAATCTAAGCACTCCCTTTGCAGTGCATCTGTGTGAGGTTCAGCAGTTTGCTCGGTCGAGGAGTCTCGACAACACGCTCGACTCTCCACTTTCCTAAAAAACTAGCAAATCATTTTTCCCCATCCACAGATTGGAGACCACAGTGGGAGATTAATCTCTCGGTTGCAATCTCAAATTCTCGCAAAATGGTTGATCTTAGGTCAAGTTCAGTCACAAATACCAACCCGAACAACGCTAGCACTGGCAACAGTGGTGGTGCTCCAGAAATTACTCCTGTTTACAACAACCGCACTGACAATACCACTCCTCCGCAAACCAACATTGTAGACAACCCTCTCTTCGGCAGGCATCCAGAAGAAATAAGAGAAAATCCGCATACTATTGCCGATCTCATGAAAGTCCAGGAAGTTCTCGCCAAAAATCAAACTGATATGACCACTACTCATAAGGAGCTATGTAAATATATCAAAACTCTCACTGACAAGATGTCAGACAAAACTCATGAGAAGGGAAAAGACAAGGAAACATCTCCAACTACAAAGCCCGAAGTTATTCCAGTCCCTGGCGATGATGAAGCCCGCAAAGCTGCTGAACCTGAACCTGCCGGTTTCATCACTCGTGATGACCTGGAACGTTTTATGGAGAATCGGGGAAAGGGCCATACACCGTCCGTGCACCGTCGTCAACCTCCATATCCCGCTGCTACACAAAGAATCCCTCTCCCAAAAGGTTACACTTCTCCAACATTCACACTCTACAATGGAACGGGAAATGCTCGAGAGCATGTTTCTCGATTCTTGGAAGCATTAGGAGAACATGAACACAACCATGTTGTCCGTTTGAAGGAATTTTCAAAATCCCTGACGGGTCGAGCATATACTTGGTATAACAACATTGCACCAGTGAGCATAGCTAATTGGGGAGAAATGATTAATACTTTCTACAGGAAATACTTTTTTGTCTTTGAGCAAGTTACTCTCTCCGACTTGGGAAGGATGGCTCAGAAGAATACTGAAAATCCGAACGACTATGTAAAGAAGTTCAGAACTCAAGCTTTGGATTGTCATGATCCTAATGTTACTGAACAACAACTGGTGGACTTGTGCATCAACGGGATGATTCCGGTCTATAGTGCCTTCTTTGGAAAACCTCCGGTTTCAAACCTTTTCAGAACTTCATGAAGCAGCCAAGCGATCAGCAACCACTGCTCCAGCTTTGTTAGAAAGAACTAAAGCTGATAAAGTCGAGAACCGAATGCTCGAAGCAACACCAACGGCGTTTAATCAACAAGAAATACAACATTGAAGCTTCGATGAATGTTGCTGAAGGAGCAAGAGAAATCGAGGCACAACAACACAAGAATACTCCTCCGACGTCTCACCCTCCAAAAGCACCAAGGAAAGACAACCAAGCTAGAAACGCACAACCACCAGTTCAGCGTCAACAGAACGATCAGGAGGCCCCTGACTTTTCTTTTCCAATTGAAAAAGTGATCGAACTGTTGGAAGTCTGGATTCAAGACGGTGCAATCAAATTATCTCTTGTCAAAAAGGAACCAACTGAGGAACAAATGGAAAATCCACGTTACTGCCACTTCCATAGGTATGTCAATCATCCAACAAGTGATTGCAGAACTTTGAAGCGCATATTCAAAGAAAAGGCCGACTCAGGGGAACTGGGGACTGAAGGAGTGCACAAAAATCCTCTCCCGATCAGAACATTCGCACTCTCTGAGCAGCCTGTCAAAGAAGCAGTCCAATCCCTAATTGAGCATGCCTGTGAGTTACTGTACTTATCGAAAGCTCAAAGAAATGATATGTTTGTTTGTATTGAACCACATCGTGTGCTGGAAACGATTATACATTCAAGAGATACTCCACGAACCTCCAATAATGAGACAAGGAGATGTACGACTGGGGACTTCTCACCATAGTTCATCTCAAAGGAAATGAATTCAAGCGAGCATTGGTTGATGTTGGCACTGCTATTAACATCATACCTTTGAAAACCCTCAGAGCTGCTGGCATCACTCGACAAGAAGCAACTCATGCTCCTATCTCAATCGAGACCATGAAGGAATCTCCGGGGATGCTTACGGTTACATCATTCTCAAGATAAGAAATGATTTAACCTGGATCAAACTAAATTTTTATAATTAAAGAGGATCCCGGATATGACATGATTCTTGGGCGAGCGTGGATTCATGATGGAAAAGTTGCTATGATATCTTCACCTTCAGTTGCACAATTCTCCGTTGAAGAAAGCTCTGACTCGGAAGATGATCAACCGTTCGAGCATTTGGGAAAAGTCGAAGCCTTGATGGAACTCACACTAAAACCCGGGGAGAGCGCCCACGAATTCGTCGGAAGGTTTTGCACTCAGGCAAGTATTATTCCCCCTGATGCATATGTATTACCAACTTTCAAATATGCTACTCTAGTCCGGGGACTCAGTTCTGCTCAAAACCTAGCTATCACTAAATGTTATGAGTGGTTAGTCTCACCTCAGCAATACTTCACCAAATGGTTAGACGCAGAACCTCTCCAAATCCATCATCTCACTAACACGGTCATTGCTAGGATAATGACTAAGTTTCACAATCAATATCCTAAATATTCTCCTATGCACGAGTGTCCACATGTGCCACAAAATTGGAAAGCTCCACCAACATGGAATCCACGAGGAATTCCGAACCAACAGAAAATGCTCAGGGCACGAGCAACCAAACCTAACAAATTTCATGAAGGAGATTTGGTTCTTAAGGCAACTAGACGTAATTTTCATTCCACAAAGAGTTCTAACTTCTAACTTGGAAGGGCCTTTTATGATCGCTAAGTCAGTTGATGGAGGATACTACAAATTGGCTGACATCAAGGGCAAGACAAGTATACCAGTGATTCATGAGAATTGGCTCAAGATTTTTGATGCATGAAGCATTCAACATTGGGTGTTTTATGTCCAAGACAAACGCTCAAGACATCTGACGTTTGCATCTTAGGATTTTCTTTTACCTGTAATTTCAATTTCTCCAAAACGTTTGCAATACTTGCATCCAGTATTTGAATTCAGCAATTTATCAAAAGTTCTTTTATTTAAGAAAATCTCTATCAAATCCAAAATCCAAAAGAAAATCCTCAGTCACCCATAAATTCAAAACCAATCAAAAATCAAAACCAAAGTAAAATCTCACATCTCTCAGAAGTTCAGGAGATTATGGAAAGAAAACTAAAGAAAGCCATCAAAGTATGATTTCTGCTTCTCAACATTCTCCAAGACTTGCAAAGCCGCTTTCTCCGACTCCAGCTTTTTGGTCAGCTCAGCAATCTCAGTCATTTTCTCCATCACGGCATCACTAGTAAAAGGGATGTTCTTCACTACCGCTTCCTTGATGGTGTTGATCTTCCCCACGAAGCCACTTGAGTTAAAGCCAAGTCTCTCATAATTCTCCAAGTTGTACTCCCAATCAAAGAGTACATATCGAGTCACAGTATCTCTGGCCATGGTTCGTATATCATCTATAACACGCAATATGTTTCTGTTGATGGTGGATTTTCGTTTAAGGTTAAATTTGTAAGTAACCAGAAAATCATGCGCTGACATCTTGTAAAAGATAAAGCTTTTATAAGTGACGGATACTCCTCACTTAATTCACCAAGAATGGAGCATGTAGCAACAATCCCATTCTCGTGAATACATGAAATTCCTCCCGTGTCGGAGCATGTAGCAACAATCCCTTCTGTGAATTTCATATCGGTCTTGTATTTCTGTACTCATTATCGGTGTGGCATGACGGCGAGTGTTACTCTTACGAGTAACACGAACCTCCAAGCACTATAATGAAACCATGTACGAAATACCCGTCTGGCGATTCTCGGTGTGTTATACTAGCAGAGCCCTCTCGGTGTGTTATACTAGCCCGATTGAGCCCCTCTCGGTGTGTTATACTAGCCCGATTGAGCATCCTGGACTTGGCTCAGATCGGTCTCGGGATATGATCTGATCGCAGTCATCCAACTCCACAAGCATGATTGGATGACCACAGATCAATTCCATCACCCTAAGCATGGTATGGAATACCCACGGCCTTAGCTTGCGGATATGATCGATCGCGGTCATCCAACTCCACAAGCATGATTGGATGACCACGGATCAATTCCATCACCCCCAGCGGTATGGAATACACACGGCCGACCCCGCATGGTCGACCATTGGCCTTAAACGCCAAGAAACCGTCCATACCAAGCATTATGGACGGAAAACCCTAAATTAGGGTTTGCGACATATTACATGTCTTGTAAAACGGTCTCAACCGTCCATCTTCGCAGCATAGATGGAGGGTGTAGATGTAGACTCAAAGGGCCCGGAGCATGTCGACACAATCACCGTGTGACCGCCTACACACATGACCGTCGGTCAAAACCAACCATGGTTGGTTACAACACATTCCTACCTTTGAAATAGCATGGTCGCGCGGCTTTGAAAGCCAAAATTAGGGTTCAAGCCATCACGCGCGTCCATCTTCTCCGGCACGAATGGAGGGTCACGATTAGATTAGCGGTCCAGTCATATCAGCATGACCACCGTGGGCCCATCTACCTCTTCTTGCGGTCGGCCAAGGCATATCATGCCTGGCCAATCCAAAACGCCCGCTCAAACTCACGCGGTTACATCTCCCAAATCCTAAACAGATCTCGACCGCTCAACTTCACCGGATGATTTGAGTGGCTTAGATCACGTTTTCATGGGATAATCGGTATAGGTGTGAACACCAACCTACCACCTACACGGTAGTATGATCGACCAAGACCGACCAAGATGGGTCGTCTTGGGACGCGCGCCCAAACTTGGGATGACATGCGGTTTCCAACTCCTTTACTGCAATGGATTTACGCGCAAATCGATCTCAACCACTCAACTTTGCCGGTCAATTTGAGTGGCCTAGATCGCGCTTCTCGGGAAAGTAAGGTATGGACGTGCACGCCGCATGCTGTCTACACACATGCCGGTCGGTTCTCTCCAAAGCTCTTCCCATGCTTGGTTTCGACCAAATCGAAGAGTGATGCTTGCGCACCTCTTCAAAAACCCCAATATTCATTAACGGTCGCAGATGAGTGTCTCAAAGCTCATCTCATCCGTCCAACTTCACCGACTTGGTTATACAACCCTGGTCATGAGTTATTTGGTTAGTGAGGAGCCATTACCCATCACTTTACCACACCGTAATCATTCATAAAATACACACGATACTTCACAAGTATCGACTTTACGAATAACGCAGATTATTCAATTCAGCATTACATGCTATCTTTCGTGGATCCACGATCCACATTCAGACATCAATCATGTCACAAGCCAGGGGATACTTACTGGGGTATTGGTCTGGCGGTTTACAGCGTGCAGCGTGCAACGCGCCATCACAAGAACGTGTTAGGAAGTCATGGACGGTTAGAGATGAACAGGAAAAGTGGGCAAGACTGGTCGTGTGTTACAGACACACAACTCCACTACTCCATCATTCCACTACCTCCACTTCCCACGAGAAACGTGAATGAGGCTCAATGACTTGTATAAATAGGGTCTCCGCCCTATTTCCAACAAAGGAATAACGGAGAACAACACAAGTTCGGACAGATTAAACCAAGTGTTAATACAAAAACCGTATTCAAACACCCGCTGCTTGCATCAACCGTAAGCTTGCTCATCTTTCTGTTACAAGTCATAAGCAAGCCAACACCTTCACAATCTCAACACCTTCTTCGCTTCCCTCCCTAAGATCAACCCCATCTCCTTCACTTTGTGGATCAAACAAGTCCTGGAACGGCCATTTCTTGGTTTAGGCCGGACTTGCAGTTGATCTCTCGAATCTACAAGCACTCACCGCGCAGTGCATTTGTTGAAGGTTTAGATTCATTCCTCATCCACACCCCAAATTACCAAATTCTGCGGGAGTAGTTTTCACCCATCAACAATTGGCGACCACAGGTGGGAGATTGATCTCTCGGTTACAAAAATCGAATTCTCAATTCTTCGGTTTTCGGTTTTCGTCTCACGATGTATCCTCATACGGAGTCCGCGGTGGTTCGAAGGTCATGGGAAGCATAGCTGGAATGTTGGAGGATGTCTTGGCGAATCAAGCCGATATCACCCCGGAAAGGCGAGCGAGACGTTTCGTCTTTTGAATGATATAGCAGCACAATTACGAGAAGGGTCGGCGGCGTCTACTCAAACGGTGCAAGAAATCTTTGGATTCTTAGTCGGGAGTCACACCTTTACTAGTGGAGATGCGAAAGAGCGCGTGATCACGGGGACTCGGGAGATACGAACAACATGGTCCAGTAGACAACAAAGACTCGAGGCAACTCCACGGAGGAAAAGACTTATCCGGAGTACCACAACGTCTCAGGATAAAGAAATGGAGCTGGATCCCTGTTTGGAAGATTTATATCTCAAGACCCTTGTCGAAGCTCGGAAGACCGTTCAATCCGCATCAACCTTTCAACTAAGTAAAGAGATGCTTGAGGAAGGAGAAGTCAATCGAGAAATGCTGAATACGAGAGGATGGAAACGTTCAATTCGGTCACTCGGCCCGGTGACATTGCGGCATCTTCCACATCCCTGCCTAGGCAAACGATCCGCGTCTGTGATGGCACTCGCAAATCTTCCAACTTCATCTCCGCTCCACGTCAAAGCCACGGAGAGACGTTACAACGCCCGCTAACGCAGAAAAGCTAGACTCAAGGTACTTACATTTCCCCTTCCCAATGAAGAAGATTCTGGAACTACTGGAGGCGTGGGTACGAAATGGAGAGGTGGAGCTACCCCCGGTATGGCGTCCGCCTACTGATCAAGAAGTAATGGACCCGAGGTACTGTCATTACCACCGGTTCCTTCATCACCCCACCGGTGAATGCAACGCTTTGAGCGCATTGTTCGGAGAAGCTTGGTTCGAGAGAGATAGCTTTCGGAGGATTTTCTTAGAAAAGACTACTCCGGTTTGATATAAGTGAGGCTTCAAAAGGCAAGTAAGTTTTACTCAACAAATTTACAAGAAAGATAGTTTAGAATTCACCGGGGACTTAGCATCCCATACGTGGAGAAAGAGGCTCGATGATCAAACGCCATGTTTGTTTCCATTCGTACCTCCCTTTTACATAACATTTGCAATTTCATGTAATATGTGCAATCATTCATGACCAAGATGCAAATCTCATTTAACATAATCTCTTTCAAAAGGGTGGTTCACAAAACTATCTCAAAATAAGCCAATTCAATTACCTATTAATCCAAAACCTAAGTCAAAGAAGATCCTCACTATCACTCAAAAGAAGATCCTCACTATCACTCAAAAAAAGAAAAGCATATAAGAGAAAACGCGGTATATAGCACGAATACTTCAAGGAAAGTCTTTAAGCAACAACTCATCCTTTTCGGGCAAGAGAGACTTTCATCCTTTGAAGCACGGCACACTTGACTCCGGTTCTTTAGACAACCTCTCAACCTCTTCTTCTGGCGAGCAACACGGTCCGGAAGGGACTTCATCATGTAGTTTCGGAGCTCACTGAATGTCGGAGAACCCTCTGAAAAACCAAGGAGCATTAAAGGCATGCTCTTGCGCAAACACGTCCCGATGGCACCTCCGGTCTTCAATCATCTCCTCGTAAACCGTTTCGACCGGTCGTGACGATCATCCCATGGATAGAAACTAAAGCTTCTTGGACGCGGTTGACCAATGCAAGACGACTCTTGAGCTTCGCGGTGGTAGCAATATGGCCGTGTTTCTTCCCGTTTGTCGTGTACAACTTTTCAAAGCTGAACAAAACACGCTGAATCCACCAACCAACACATGACCCGGATAAGGGACGGTAAAGGAGGATCGAACAAAGCCCCGGGCTGCATCACTCGCAATTCGGCGACCGCGGGAGTCTTGTCGATTCGGAGACCTTTCAAAAGAAGTCACCACAATAGCCATATGGTCCTGAGCTCTGTTCGGGATGGATGCCAAGGGGAGCCGTCTCAACTACGGCGGGCACCGTCTCTCTTGCATTCCTTACGACATCTATTTCACTTTGGGTCTTTGAGTTCCGTACCGACCCCGTCGACAAGATCACTAAGGAAAGCGCCTTGTTCAACCGAGCTTGCATCATCTCTGTCGTGGTCAGAAAAAGGAGCGGTTTCTCCAGACTTCTCAGCATGAAGGTCCATACCGCCAGACTTCTCAGCATGAAGGTCCATACCGACAGACTTCTCAGCATGAAGGTCCGTACCGCCGGACTTCTCAGCATGAAGGTCCATACCGCCAGACTTCTCAGCATGAAGGTCCGTGCCGCCGACTTCTCGGCATGAAGGTCCGTGCGCCGGACTTCTCGACATGAAGACCGATCTGCCGGCCTTCCCGTTTTGAATGCGTGCCAACCTTGTGAAGGCATTATCTTTCGAAATTCCCGATTTAAAACAAGGATCGTTTTAGAAGAACTTACACCTGGAGAAATGAAAGAACCGATGGGAGGAGATTTAAATACCTGCATATTGGAAGAATTGAGGATTACCGGACCGCATGCTTGCCTCTTAGGTCTCTCTCCTACTTGGGGACTGCAATCCTCAGCTCTTGTCCGTTTGGTTTGGAAGTGGCTTCAACCGAAATGCTTCGTCAAGACGTCGGAAGATGGCTCACTACGGGAATTCGTCACAACACTCTTCGAAAATTTACGGAAGATCAACAGTTGTTTCCCCCAAAATTCTTTATACCCGTCGGTCACCACCGGGGTTTCTCCCAATAGGCCAGAAGGGAAGGCTCACCCGGTCTAAGAACACATTGGCGTTAAGAATTTGTGGAAGGAATTCTTCCGGAGCCCCTAGTGGACGGATAAATGGGACACCCTGATCAAATCCATTTGGCGAGCAGCCCTGTCAATGTTGTACGGAGTCACGAGAAAATTCTCCGTCGAATAGAGACGGGACATATCTGGAATGCAGTGCGCGGGTAAATAATTTCCCCCAGGATCTCATGGTCTTGACATCGGTACGCAACACAACGCCGGGATCGTCGGCAAAAGGTCTTTGGGTGAACGATGGAAGAGTGAATCGGCCCCCATGGACGAAAATCTACGGAAGAAATGTTATCAAATACCTCCACAAGTTTCGCACCTAGCTTTAGGGCGCTTCTTATTCCATCGGAGTATTCTCGAGCCGCCGTACAAGTTAACGAGTGAAGGTGCGGGAGTAGGAGCATAACTTCGAAGTGTTCCCATAAGAGCGCTGAAGAAAAGCGAAGTGAACGTGCGACTCCACCTTCTTGTACCCGTTAGAAACGTGCATATCCATTGCTAAAGCGTCCAGATGAGAATACAGCGATCAAGGAACAATGCACCTAGAGGAAGAACTTCACCTGCGCCGACCTTATAGCAATCTTAACAAGCTCACCTCTTATGGTCTTCTTCCCCGAACCATCATCAAATATATCCCTGGATAGCCATAAAGACAGGAAAGCAATCACGCTGAGCTCGTTTTCCAACTCTTGATTCAACTCTGGGTCTGCAGAAGACCACTTGATGCGTGTCGTAGGTGCAATCAAATTAATTCAATATTTCCACTCAATTAAAAATAATATAATGGAAGTCAAGTTCGTTCCCACGAGGAGCAAGAGATCTTAGTTGTAAAAGTTGTCACGAAAGGGGGTGTAAAAGCAAAATAAAAATAAACAAAGCAATTAAAATCGAAAGTTGAAAGATGAAAGCAATAAGAGAGAGAAGATCAAGGAATCCTTCTTCGTTACGAAACAATGATTAAAGTTATGTTCTTTTCTACTTGTTATTAGTCACAGATTATCACCAACCGTAGGATAGCAGGTCCGCTTAGCTAGCCCCAAAATCCCTAATTTCACTGAGTAACTATGTCCGCTTAGTTATCGATTCTATTCAAAAGAACCACCTTGAGGTCCGCTTACAAGATGTAATTCCCGAAATGCATTAAGATTTATGAATTTAGGTTTAGTACTAGTAGTTAAACTCGGTTCGCTTGGTCCACTTTCTAGCGTTGTTTCTACACACAATTGCTCCACGGAATCCCTCCGCAAGGTCTCGTGTTTTCTACTTGTGTAAAGTGTCGAGAACTATTACGTATTCCCTAACTTATACTAGATATAGATCAATTAACAAATCAATTTAGCGTGCACTCCAAACAATCTATCAATCAATCATGAGTGTCTTTAAGATCACTTCTATTAGTAAAAACAATCGATAATCATGTGAAAAACTTCAAGATAGAATTTGAAAACAAAAACTCAAATCATGTTAAGAACTAGGAATTCATCCTCAATCAATAAGAAATTTAGCTACTCATGTTTTTGAAATTCACACAAATAATAATAATTAAAAGAAGAATTTTCAAGTTCACACAAGTAATTAAAAAGAAAAATCTTAGAAAAGCAAGCAAAAACACAAGTGATGTGTGTGTAGAGAGGTGTGTAAAAGATGTAGAAAACTTCTCTATTTATAGGCTTCAATATTCTCCAACTCTTCCAAGGATTAGAATCCTTTTCCTTTTGCAATTCAATTTCCAAATTCAAGTCTTTCTCTTCTCTTCCACCTTCTCTTTCCTAATTTGAGTCCAATTCTCCATCCAATTCCTAGCCCAAGTCTTCACACCCATGAGAGAGTCCATAGAAAATTACTGGAATTTTTGGTCGCTGAAAAGCGGGATTGTGGCGGAATACGTCGCCACGGCCACACCGAAATTTCTCCGTCGAGAGAATATTCGACGAATATTCCGTCCGGTCCTCCGTTAGGACTAACGGTCAAAGTGGTCGACCGTCAGTCAACTGTTAGTCAGCGGGTCAACGATCCAATTCGGCTGAGTCAACTCAGAGTCAGAACCGAGTCAGTGATCCAGCTCAGTCCAGACCAGGCCACTTGCCGAAGCCATCTTGTGTTGCACCAGGATGGTGCATCATCTTTCGCTCCCGACCAAGATGGCCCCGCACTATTCTTCATCCGACCATAATGGCTATACACCACTGCAAACATCCTGGCATTCATCTATACATGCATTTCTTATTCAATTACCACCTGAACTGCCTCCTGCCAATTCACAACCTCAACTCCAAATGCTCAATTACCACCTGCAACCTTCTTCTCAGTCTTCTCATTCTCTAACTCAAAACACATCATCACCGCAAAACTAGTTAAACATAGCTGCAATAGTTCAACAGCTTATTCTATCTCAGGTCTAGTACCAGCTCCCATTCCAATCACAGCTGCCACTTCCTTCTCAGTCAGGCCCTTTCTACTCATTACCAGAACCATCTCAGTTTCATTCTCTGTAATGTCTCTGCTTGCCTCAATTTCAGCCAAGATGTACCACCTGTATTTCTGCTGCAATAAAACCCTTGCACTGCACCTTCACCATCCTGTCATAAATACCAGCTCAGGCCATAACCTTGTCAAACTTGTTTCTCCATTTCAGTTGCAACCAATTCCATATCCACTTGCAAACCCATTCCATTATAACCTCAAGCCTTCAAGCCATCATCTTGCACACAACCAAGATTAGTCACAGCTGCAATCACAGCCTCATTAGCTCAGCTGTAGTTTCTCAGGGCCACAAACTCAATTGAACTGTATTGCTGAGAACCCAAAAATCATCAATCTGACCTTCTCTGGCTTCCCTGTAACATCACTCCATGTTAATCCCCAATGCATTCTCATCCTCACAATAACAGCCAACAGTTCCAGCTGCACACATCACAAGCACCTGCCTTCTTCTTGCCCTGAGCTCAATCTAAACAACAACATCGACTTCATCTCTACCTCAAACCTCACCACTGGATCCAAGCCCAAATTCGAGCTGAACCCAATTAACAGTATCAACATTTCTTCATCCTGCTGCTCTGAAAACCCTTGTTAGCAACAGACCAAAAGATCCATCTCTTCCCTGAGCTTCATAACATCGGCAACCAAACCCATTTGCTCTCACAATCCGAAGCAATTATCATCACTTCTTCTATCTAGCTCACTGATTCCCTGAGCATATCAATTCAAACCCTCAGCTCTCTCTCTGTGTTGAACAACAGCTCAAGAACGAGCTCGATTCTGCTGCATCTCCCTATTCACCAGCAAACCCCATTCATTCTTCTATCCAACATTTTAATCTCGATATCAACAACCACAAATCCCTTACTGCCATCTTCAATAGTACCACCAACAGCGACCTCATCTGTTCTTCGATTCCACTCACAAACCAAGCTTGAATGGAAGCTCCATCGGTTCCTTCTCATCAACTCAGAGAGCAGCAACGCCTCATTCCTCTTCTCGGTCTAATTTCTTCACGCAGCTTCATCCATGATTCGGTTCTCCTCTCTTGATCGAAACAGCCTCTTTCTTCAAACCCCGAATCGCACCAAATGTTGGCTACAACAATCGGGATCGAAACCCATTTCCCATTTCGATGAATTTCTCAATTTCTTGAACGACTAATCAAAGCCATGGTCGCTTCTCTTCTCGACTTCGATGTGAAATGATTGGAGAGGTAATAATCGAACAATTCTAGGGTTGTAAGAATAGGGAATGGATAATGGTACCCCACTGTATAGGCTAAGGGACACCCCGGGATGTGGTATAAACACCCTACTCATAAATGATAAGGGGTACCCTAATGACAACCCCCTTAGCCTTGATCGGGCCTGGATTTAGTACTCCTCCAAATTGGGTTGCCCTTAACCTCAACCTGGCTCCATATATCAATCGCTCGTAAAATGACCTTTTAAGCCCTTTTGGCTCAAATTGGGTGATTTCTTCCTCTTTTCCTCCGTGTGACTCCAAAGTAGCTACAAAAAACTCAAAACAAGCGTAAAATACATAATTTACAAGAAAAATAGCAAAGAAAGCATAAACTACTAGATAGTAAATACGGTGTATTCTACACCTATCACCACTCCGAAACCCACCAAGTATAAAAGCATCTCGCATCCTTTCTCTCCTCCTTGTCCGGACTCTCGAATCCTCCGCCTTTTTGAAGTATAGCATCATAATTACTTTGTTCCGCATCGAGAGCTCGTAAAAGAGACTTCCTAGCATGTGGGGTTCATTAATGCGGCTACACTCTCCAAAGTAATAGTCATCTCTCCCATCTAGATATGGCTGTGTGAGTAGAAATACGCCCACCGAGAAATGAAGGTGATCAAGCCCGCGTGTCTTTCCTAATTTCGAGGGTAGCATGCCATGACCGCATCGAGAATTTGTGCTTTAGTCAAATTGTCCTTAATGCCCTTATTACTCAACATGCGTCTCATCCATCCTTCATAAGAACCCAGTGGAGCATAGAAAATCTTGAAGTCAATAGGAGAAGGCGGATATTCGTTTCTCTCGGAGACAAAATCTCATCACAAGTGCGGAAGAAGAAAATGGATCATCATCCATATTTTCCGAATCGAAAGCAAGACTATCTTATGAGAGGATGCTTCCTAATATTTGGAAAAGGCGAGGTGAACAACTCATCATTGATGTTCGGCACATCTTTGAAGCTATCAACACTTCCCGACTTGGCACCAGATTATCTTCGAAGACATATCGACGTAAGTTCTTTTCTACCGCAATGAAATAAAAGACAGAGTTAGAACTTGTATGAAAGCATATGAGAAGTGTAGTCACACACGGCAAGACACAACTCACACAATGGCCGGTCCAAACATCATACAAGATTCGGTCTGGTATTAATTTCAAGTTCTCCTATAACTTTCAAGTCGATCCAGTATTGGTTTCAAGTCCCATACAAGTTTCAAGTTCGATGTAAATTTCAGCCAAGCATATGTGAATAAGACCCACGTTCCTAAGCATACACGGCGGGCATTCATTCATCCGCATGCATCATACGATTTTCTTTATTCATGGGAATCGTGTCTCACGGGGTTCAAGCCAAATGGTGGAGAAAGCTAAGCATGCACATGTCTTACAAAAGGTGTTTACCTAAACAAACTAGGGTTTCACCGTTAAAAAAAAAAAAAAAAAAGTGCGAAACTTACCTTGGACGGACGGCAGCTCCGTGATGGACGACGGTTTCCGGAACGGCTTCAGCAACGATTGGTGGCGGCTCCAGCGGCAACGTTTGGCGACGGCACCAGGATCACACGGGAACTTGCTGAATAAAAAAAAAAAAATTCGTGAGAAAGGAAAAAGGGTTTTGTCTCTTTTATAGACAAAAAATTAGAAGAATCCCAATAGAAGAAGGATTCCTCCCTTATTTGGTTTCCTCTTTTGATTCAAATACCCGAAGAAAGAAACCGGCCCCACCAAGGGATTCCATACAAGCGTGACGGCGTGGGAAACTAGCGGTCGACCAACACTCTTCCGGGTAAACTCCTTTTATCCTGTCTTTCTCACATATGTATGTCACCATCTCATGCCTACCACACAATAGTGTAACCATTATGTGCTAGGCAGGGGACTTAATGTTGATGGTGGATTTTCGTTTAAGGTTAAATTTGTAAGTAACCAGAAAATCATGCGCTGACATCTTGTAAAAGATAAAGCCGTTTATAAGTGACGGATACTCCTCACTTAATTCACCAAGAATGGAGCATATAGCAACAATCCCATTCTGTGAATACATGAAATTCCTCCAGGTCGGAGCATGTAGCAACAATCCCTTCCTGTGAATTTCATATCGGGTCTTTGTATTTCCCTGTACTCATTATCGGTGTGGGCATGACGACCGAGTGTTACTCTTACAGAGTAACACGAACCTCCAAGCACTATAATGAAACCATGTACGAAATACCCGTACAGGCGATTCTCGGTGTGTTATACTAGCCCGAGCCCTCTCGGTGTGTTATACTAGCCCGATTGAGCCTCTCGGTGTGTTATACTAGCCCGATTGAGCATCCTGGACTTGATCAGACGGCTCTCCTGGATATGATTCGATCGCAGCTCATCCAACTCCACAAGCATGATTGGATGACCACGGATCAATTCCATCACCCTAAGCATGGTATGGAATACCTAATGCCTTAGCTTGCCGGATATGATTCGATCGCAATCATCCAACTCCACAAGCATGATTGGATGACCACGAGATCAATTCCATCACCCCTGCTGCGTATGGAATACACACAGCCGACCCGCATGGTCGACCATTGGCCTTCGCACCCAAGAAACCGTCCATACCAAGCATTATGGACGGAAAACCCTAAATTAGGGTTTGCGGCATATTACATGTGCCGCAAAAACGGTCTCAACCGGCCATCTTCGCAGCATAGATGGAGGGTGTAGATGTAGACTCAAAGGGCCCTGAGCATGTCGACACAATCACCGTGTGACCGCCTACACACATGACCAGTTCGGTCAAAACCAACCATGGTTGGTTACAACACATTCTACTACTCTTTGAAATAGCATGGTCGCGCGGCTTTGAAAGCCAAAATTAGGGTTCAAGCCATCACGCGCGTCCATCTTCTCGGACGAATGGAGGGTCACAGATTAGATTAAGCAGTCCAGTCATACCAAGATGACCACCGTGGGCCCATCTACCTCTTCTGTGCATTCGGCCAAGGCATATCATGCCCGGCCAATCCAAACGCCCGCTCAAACTCACGCGGTTACATCTCCCAAATCTAAACCGATCTCGACCGCTCAACTTCACCTAGATGATTTGAGTGGCTTAGATCACGTTTTCATGGGATAATCAGGTATAGGTGTGAACGCCAACCTACCACCTACACGGTAGTATGATCGACCAAGACCGACCAAGATGGGTCGTCTTGGGACGCGCGCCCAAACTTGGGATGACATGCGGTTTCCAACTCCTTTACGTAATGGATTTTGCCGCAAATCGATCTCAACCACTCAACTTTGCCTGTCAATTTGAGTGGCCTAGATCGCGCCTTCTCGGAAAGTAAGGTATGGACGTGCACGCCGCATGCCGTCTACACACATGCCCTATCGGTTCTCTCCAAAGCTCTTCACATGCTTGGTTTCGACCAAATCAAGAGTGATGCTTACACCTCTTCAAAAACCCCAATATTCATTAACGATTGAGATGAGTGTCTCAAAGCTCATCTCATCCGTCCAACTTCACCACTTGGTTATACAACCCTGTCATGAGTTATTTGGTTAGTGAGGAGCCATTACCCATCACTTTACCACACCGTAATGCGCACACCACATAAAATACACACGATACTTCACAAGTATCGACTTTCCGAATAACGCAGTTATTCAATTCAAGATTACATGCTATCTTTCGTGGATCCACGATCCACATTCCGTACATCAATCATGTCACAAACGGGGATACTTACTGGGGTATTGGTCATGGTTTTACGCGTGCGGCGGTAACGCGCCATCACAAGAACGTGTTAGGAAGTCATGGACGGTTAGAGATGAACAGGAAAAGTGGGCAAGACCGGGTCGTGTGTTACCGACACACAACTCCACTACTCCATCATTCCACTACCTCCACTTCCCACGAGAAACGTGAATGAGGCTCAATGACTTGTATAAATAGGGTCTCCGCCCATATTTCCAAAAAAGGAATAACTGAGAACAACACAAGTTCGACGGACGAAACCAAGTGTTAATACAAAAACCGTATTCAAACACCCGAGCCTCGCTTGCATCAACCGTAAGCTTGCTCATCTTTCGTTACAAGTCATAAGCAAGCCAACACCTTCACAATCTCAACACCTTCTTCGCTTCCCTCCCTAAGATCAACCCCATCTCCTTCACTTTGTGACCGAAACAAGTCTGGAACGGCCATTTCTTGGTTTAGGCGGGACTTGCACAGATTGATCTCTCGAATCTATAAGCACTCACCGCGCAGTGCATTTGTTGAAGGTTTAGATTCATTCCTCATCCACACCCCAAATTACCAAATTCTGCAGGAGTAGTTTTCACCCATCAACAGTTTCCTAATTGCATTGTCAAGAAGTAGCTACGTTCAGGATCTCTCGTAACAACAATATGACCGTACATCTTCCACAATTTCTCATACATATTGGCATACCTGGGAACGCTGAATCCATGCCAACGATACATGATACTGGAGTAAAGCACAAAATGGAGGCTCACAAATAATCCCTGAATTAGGATATTCGTGTATTATTATACGGTTCTTGACTACTGGAACATCCTCTATGTTCATTGCAACATCTTCTTTTGGGACAGTCTCTTCTGTTCTTGGCTCGGTTTCAATAGCAACTGGAGTCTCGGTTTCCTCCATGGATTCAGCAGCAATATTCTCATAACCGGAGGTGCAGAGCTGACGATGTCACCGCTTTGATTCACCATCTTGCTCGAATCACCAACATTAGTTCTCAGTATTCTCAACTTCAAGTATTCGGCGCGTCACGAAGATTACATGAGATTAGGAGGATTCAAGCATGGGGATCAAAGGAAATCATAAACTCTAGCATGTAAGTGAACCAACACTATCTAAGTTCTTTATTATGCATCAAATACATGGGAAAATGGTATGGAAGTCATGAAACAAGTTTTTCGACAAGCTCGTCTGAAGAAGTTTTACACTGCCCTGTATAAAACGGCGAACTGGGATTAATTGGTAAGGAATCTAAGGTTGAGTCATATACCGTTCTCTTCGTATGGGTGTTTTCTATAACATATCAGAATTTCATAGTAATTGGATAAACGAGTAAGGAGTACTAGCCAAAACATTGGACTACATGCCAGTTGAAAATTTCCTGGAAGTTTACTGTTTCGCTGATTTCAGCCCCTAAACATGCTCAAAACTCTAAAAGCTTCTTTGGAAAAGCTTGGAAATTTCGTGGGCATAAGGATACATGGGCAGATCACAAAAATTTGACATCGTATGAAGATTTTATGGCGTTTTTGCTAAAAGGCTGAGTTCTGAATTTTCTGGTGACGTATTTTACTAAAGTTTCTTTGTTCATTCGTATGGATTCTCACTTATTCAACCAGCAATCCCACACTTCTATGAAGATAACACAAAATGGATACTTACATGAGGAGTCTCCAACTCATTCGAAGGGTTAACAGGGTCGGCATCAACATTGGGAGCACCATTATTTCCATTCAGTCGCGATTCTTGAGGATTCTCTTTCTCACTACTATTCAAAGACGAATGAATAGCATGACCGTGTTGGCTTTTCCACAACAATCTCCTCCTGGATCCATCAACAATAATCATCATTATTTCATTCAATGAAATGTTGAAATCGCTTACATGAAAGGATACTCACATCAACCTCTCCATCGATGCTGGATTCGTGAATTATTCGTATTGAGGAAAGATGAAGACCGTCAATAACCGATGGAGCAAAATTCTGAAACCAATTAACAACATTCTTTTAGGATCATAATTACATGGACAAGAAAATCGCAACGATAAGGAAAGTGTTAACAACTTACCAAGGAAGCAGCCGGGGACTGCGTATTATTTGTTATCATTCTGTAATTCACCCTGATCCTGCTTTCTCCACCCTGGGGACTGTCTTGCCATTCAGAGAAGTCTACAGGAATTCTAGGTCTCACAACATTACCACCCTACAATGAGTTAAACAATTAAAGGTGCGATTACTATGCTTTTACCAAAAATCATAAGAAAATATTTACTGTGAAAATATTCACCACTAGAAAGAGGTTTCAACCGTGGATGATCCAAGAGTATTTTAGCGAAGGAAACACTCGTGTCGGAGATTTAACATCCATCACAAACTTATACAAGCGCTTGAGTTGTTGATTCCAAAATTACGCATAACACGGAGTTACGTAAATATCTCGGTCGGTAAAAGAAGACACATAATCGCTCCCTTCCACATGTGTGTTATCTAAATGAGCCTTCAAATACTCAACCGATGGTTTATTCATCCGATGACCCGAAGTACACTGATCGAGACCCATTTTTCGAGCTGCTCTGTCAATATTATATTCTTCCACCTGAAATTCTCCTTGCATCACCGACACTATATAACCGGGAGTGCAACTCGGCGATAAAGACTTCTCTCCATCACTCGGACAAAGTGCCCGAGACTTCAAGGTGATGATCTCTTTAGTATCATTGAAAGTGACCAATTATGAGAAGAAAGGAGGAATTGTCGTCCGGGGACGAAAAGTTGAACTCCAGGACTCGGTGTCTAAAATGCTGATGAGGCGTGTCTTTGTTCGTGTGTCGCTTTGTAGACCAACGCATAATCCTAGCACTATTTTTCTCAAAGATGGCATGACGAGCGTCAACATTGGGTCCTTGTAAGACCCTAAGAGGAGTTGGAGCATATTTTTCAAGGTGCTCCCACATTAAAGCTTGGAGAAACATGGTATTTGCATATGTTTCGATTTTCATGAAGCCATCAGAGACACTGGAGTCCATAACTAAGGAGTCTAAGTTGGCAAATAGCGAACCCAAAAATAAACTACCAATGAGAAGCTTCTCACCTTTATCCATCTTTATGGAGAAAGGAATTACAAATGGCTTCAACAAATGTCCACTATCTTCAAGAATGTCTCTGGAGAGCCACAAGCACAAAAAAGCAGCAATGGTTAAAGTACTGTCAGCAGGTTCTTCAGGAACTCCATCTCTTGGCCACCAGCATCTCAACCACTCAGCATAGCAAGTTTTGGATGACTCGTTGAATTTGTGCATTTTAGCTTCCAACACGCTAGACATCGCATTCTCCTCTGCTGAGGGATCTTCAGGGAAGTTGCCAGTAATTGGAAGATGCAACAGAGCGACTACATCTTCCAAAGTGATAGTGAATTCTACCCATCTGCATATGAATATGTGAGTAGGAATGCACCAACGAGCAAGCAGAGCCACCATACCTGGTATGTCGTGATTGATCACTAAATCCCCAGTCGCTTGAATAGCTCGTGTCACTTTTGCACGATCCAGCATAGTTCTTACATGGCTATAGCCCAACATATTTGAGTTCCACGTGAGAACCCAAATAGTGCTTCCCACTCAAATAGAATCTGATTATCGCCTGAGGACTTACCAACTTGTTCTGGGTAGTGCTTCTGGGATTTATGAGCAACCGAAATGCAGAACCTGAAGGACGTTTTTCGGGCTTGTACTGAAACACAAAGAATTCGTCATCAACATTTGGGATGTTTTTGGTCTTGTCTTCTTTTCTTCTAGAAGTCATGGAATCATCGTTTCTTGAAGATACATCAGCAGAAGCTTCTTCTCCGGAATCATCATCTCTAGAAGAATCCTCTCTAGAATCATCATCTCTGGAAGACGCGTCTGTAGAAACATCCTCTCTGGGAGTTCTCTCTCTAGAAACATCATCTTCAGAAGTGCAGGAATCAGTCATCTTTGGAAAGTTGCTGTGACATTCATACACAAATTTCATCAACACAATGGAATTGAAGCAACAGAATCATTATGATGCTCACATCAACGTCTACAAAAATGGTAATCCTTAACTCTTACATGTTTACGGTTTCACGAACTTAGTGATAATAACGTAAAACTCTGAAAACTTGCTTGTTTCTTCAAACCTGCCAGAATGAGCAAAATTCAAAGTCAAACACCTGACTTTTCATGAAACCGTGAATGATTCATATAACCTTCCATATGAACATTCGCTGATTTTTACGTATACATACACTGAAAATCACCAAACTCATACATACACTACTCTGATTAACGAATTCACCAAATATTGTTTGCTTTTAACAATTTTCTATAAATCAAAATTTGATTTTCTTTTTAAACAAAATCGTGAACAGGTCACGTATTTTAAAAAAAAATCATGAGTTAATAACTCACGTAAATTATATATAAAAAAGAACTTTTTGCTCAAACGAGCATTCGTCTGAAACCAGGGTCTTTTATTTTTGTAAAAGTCCACATATTCCAAATAAAATTTTGAAAGTTCTCAAATAAATTTTATCATGAACTACAGGTCTTTTCAAAATTCCTTTAACTCTAGGGATCATTATTTATTACTTTTACTACGAGCTTGCGTTCCCAAAAGTATTTGTGAAAGTTCATGCTTTGAAAACAAATTTGGATTTTCATGAAACCTCATAAACAAAATTTTCTCTACTGCAACTAGACCATGTTTATTCATTAATATATGTATCTCTTTCATATTAGAAATTATTGCTCGTTTCCTAAACTAACGAACGAACGTACATACGTTTTCTAAAACAACTTTCATGAAACCTACATCTTCATGCATACTGATGAGTGCCAAATAGTGCATATTTATACACCTTTTTATTGGCATTTTACTCATCTTGTGCGCTTAGGAATCAGATATTATCCCAGATTATGTGTTTTCTTTGTTTTCAAGAATAAATATTTGTATTAATTAATTTTGTGTTTTTAGGTAATAAATAAAGTCCTGAGAAACCGAGGAGCTAAAGAGCGAAGAATTGGAGTCAAACATCTATGGAGAAGATAGCCAAAGCCCGCGCGCAAATCGGTTAACCCAACAAGGAAGACTTGGGCTAGAGCTACCCATGACCCGGATCCGAGCCCGCTCACTCGAGGCCATTGAGATCTCCCCGCCCACATCCAACGGTCGCTCCGCCTAGCACATCAATGATTGATGCTCTCGCTCAACAATGAGAATCACCGACTTATATCCTCGTTAGTTCGCATCGCGTCTAGCTAGATCCTACGCTCGCCGAGGCCTCCTCATCGTCCGTCGCTACACCCGCTTCACACCAAAATTGCATACACCTATACCCCTCCATCGACCTAACCATTTCATCTTCACCTTCTCTTTCTTCTTCCTCTTCACCTCTGCAAAACCCATTCCCCCATTCCCGACCAACTCTGCAGAACCACCACCCTCTCCATCTCCTCGCCACGACCACCCACTGCAATAGTCGCCATTACCTCGTACTTGCTTCTATTTCACTCATAGCTTCTACCCCTAGAAGGTAAGTGAGAAATAAAAGGAATTAGGTTAGGGTTAGGGTTCCACGGATGGAAGAGAAGAAGCAAACATCAATCAAAAGACGAAGTGACAAGAGAGAGCGGATTCGGAGTATGGGTTCGATTTATTTTTCATTTAATTTCTATTTTTAATTGAATTAGGGTTTGTATTTTGGGATATGTGTGCATGTATAAATAGAAGAGGGATAAGACGATTTGAGGTATGCTCGGCTAGCCAGGCCGTCACTCATAGTTTAATTTATTCTAATGTTTTAGTTTGATTTTCCGGGGTGTGTTGAAACCCACGATAATATGCTAAGTTATTCATTTTCTTGTTATTGTTCTTGTAAGCTTCATTGTTTGATTGAATTAGCTAGTTAAGTACATGACCCCCGATGGAGTGTATTTGTAAGAAGACACTCCATACTAGGGGAGTGTGTGAGATTAGCAAGACAATGTCATGGTGTTCATCCCCGGAATGAATCAAGACCATAATTAGGCTAGGAACTGCCTTAGCATAAGGTCGGGGTGGTGGATTCATCACCACGGTATTACTTCTTTTCCTTAGTTTAGAGTCACTACAATTTCCGACGCTTCGACAACCAACTTATAATTGTTACACCTCTAGAATTCAGTTGAAGCCAAGCCTTAGAATCAACATAGCACCACAAGTCCTTGTGGGATCGGCCCGTACTTGCCGCGTCTCCGATAGACGCCGTGCACTTGCGGTATAACATGTAGGCTTAAAATTATACACCTTTAGAGGCCTACCAAGTTTTTGGCGCCGCTGCCGGGGACTTGGCGCGTGCCTTGCTGATTTTTGGCTAGTACTTCACTGAGTTTCATCCTACCCCTGTACATATTCGCCTGCATTGTTGTTTAACCTTTAGTAGTGTAACTTATAATCATCTTGTAGCTTAATTTCGATCTGTAAATTTTCTGTCTTTTATAGTTTAATTACTTGCATTATTACCCATACTCCATCTGAATTAGAGTAACTTAATAGTGTAACTTAGCTTATTAGATCATTGCATTGCAGATTAGTCCCTCCATTTCGCATCATTGCCTTGCATAAGTATCATTGAATTGTTCTTTGTAATCCTTGCTTAGTGTAACTTGTAACTTTAGTCCCCTTTCACCCAAGTTATTCTCGGATTGCATATTCTGTTGCCTTAACCTGCACAAGTCCTAGAACTAAACATCTTTGTTGAGCTAGCAGTGCTTGATGTGCTTGTCGCGTTGTTGAGTATTGAGCGGCCGAGCTGCGAGCAACCAAAGAAAAGGGAGGCGGGAGCGGAATAACACAACCATTTTGGTCTGTGACCGATTGGTCACTCTCGGAGCTTGTTATACTCTATGCCCGCATGAATACGTACGAGCTTTATTTTAGATAGACTTGTTATTTGGGTATTGCATGAGGTGTGAAACTAGATACCCGCCGAGCGCATCCCCCGACTCGAAAGTAAGTGAGCATATTTGTTTGTGCACCCGTGTGCTTGTGTCACCTTGAGAATTTGTGTGAGTCGTAGGTTGCAAACCCAAATTTGCCATCACTTGAGCATAACTCATTTTGTTGCTGATTGTCTTGGCTTTAGCTCTGTACTAGTGTGCCATGTTGTATGTTTTGTGCTTGGGAATTTGGATGAACTAGTTGCCGTGTTTTTGCAACTTGGTTGACCAAATAATTGATAACTGCGCTAACCGCTAAATCTTATTTACCCGCCAACTCCCCGTGTACCCCCGTTAAGCTTAGCTACAACTGTTTTGTCTTTGTCTGTGCATAAGCTTTGCATCTCGAACCCAACTTCAAATTGAGCTGGGGCTTCTTACAAACTTGCTCTCTTTACACAAACCGAGCCAAGCTCCATCCCCCGAAGTGTGAGCTTGAGCGGCAACCCCAGCATACCTCGAGCCGTGCTCCAATCCACGGACCAGTTGAATGACCCGGTGCTAGCCTGTGAGCCCTGTATTGCCTTGTGTTCACCACCTTGCTATCCCCCGAAGCCGCAAGTGTTGGGTCACAACTTGGAAAGCCAAGTTAGCCGAGCATAACCCTTGCCTACCCCGAGCTCGCCGATGCCTTGTGTGTGTCTTTAACCCCCTTGCATAGCCTTTGTTTAAAGCCCTCGCTAAGCTTGCCTCGCACAAGCCGTCTTTGTCCGAGAGCTTGCCAATTTTCTTGTGTCTTTGTGTTACGTGAGCCGCCAATCTGTGCCTTACCAGTGTGGCACACGGCCCGTGCACGAGTTGCCAAACTCACGCACATAACTTGCCCCATGCCTCACCATTTAAACCACATAAACTGGGCTAGAACCAGTTTCACCGGAGTCACACCATCTGGCTCGCTTAGGCTAAAACCACAAGGCGGGCTGCACATAGCGAAGCCCAACTCTTTGGATCTGAACCCTTAAACAGCCAAGCCCATATCAACCGAGTTGTTGGGCTCGTCATAGCAAATGAAGCCCACAACCACTAGGCCTTCTCGTGCATCTAGGCTCTACTTCGGGCTGTGCGTTCACCATCTTTGGGCCGCTTCTACCTAACTTGGGCTCTCAAATGCGAGCTTAAACTAAACTAAGCCCACATCTGGCTGGCCGTGCACACAACCTAGGCCGTGCGGTTTCACAAAACCCGGGTTTCCCACATAAACCAAACTTTCCCACATAAACCAAACTTTCCCACATAAACCAAACTTTCCCAACAAAAACTCCGGGCTTCAAACAACAAAGCCCAAACAAAACCAATCCCACTAAAACCAAACTTAGTCCACTTCAACTCGGCTTTGAGTTCAATTTGAGTACTAAATCATGTCGGATTCTCGTGCGCAACTGGGATACAAACAAATCCCTTAGAGAGCTTGCTTAAGGGCACGCTTCACAGGATGAACTCCCCACATACCATAGTTATTTTAGGGATTTTTATGAGCCTTCTCCGGGCCCTGATCTCACATACCCTAATCATTATGATCACATACATCATTCACCACAGGTGGGGAGATGAACAATTTTGTACTTCTCAATCTCAGGAGGAAAATCTTAGACTCATCGAACAAAATAATGCTAGGAGTGTATTGCATGATAAACCATATAGCATTGATTATGAATTTCCTACTGTTGAAAACTCTCCTTTCATTGAACCACATAATGAAATTCTAGAATTGATTCAAAACCTTGAGCAATATCAAAAGTCAACCTTACCAAAGGGTTACTGCGAGCTTAGAACTCAAAATTGAGTCAAATCATGGATGCACTAAATGAGGAAAGGGAGGACTTTCAAAATGAAATGTTTATCACCCATAATGAAAATAGTATTCCTAGTCTCAATCGTGCAATTGATATTGCATATGAACTGTTTAAATGACGGGACTAGAAATACTATGATTTTTAATAAGGAAATGCATTTCTATGATGATGATGATGATGAATATGATATGTTAGAAGAGCATGTGCATGCTGAAAATATGATGGAATCTTTTGGTTCAGAGACGTTAGGCGTCTCTTCTCGTGAACCCTATGAATGATACTTCTTCTAATATTCATACATGTGATATTAACTATGAGCTTAGTTTTTGTGAAATTCTTCAAATTAATGTGAGCATGCTTCACAACTTGTTTGTGACTTAGGAAAGGATGAATCTTATGTTGACACTAATGTTCTTTTGGATCATGATATTATTGTTGTGTCTCGATTCCCTTCCCATGTCACAATATTTTGCCTCCTCTCGATGAATTTGACATGGAAATTGATGAATTGTCCTGTGAAAATGAACATGATTTACCCTTTGCTGACTTTAGGAAAGTGTGTGATGGTGCAAATGATTTTATACATGAAAATAACTTGGATGTACCTAACCTCTCTCTTGAGTCACAAATTGAAACTCCTTCACCCAACCTAGGTGTAGTTTGTCACAAAATTGCAAAACCAACTTTTTTAAAAATGCCTAACTTAGGCCTAGAGCTTTGTGCTTCCCAAGTCCTCTTGGACTATTTTGCATCAAAGTATAACACTCTTAAGGAGCCATAGTTGGAATGTGTATATCTGCTGTAATTAGCAAAACTCATTTCGAGTTAGACCTTTTGCATGATGTACCTTTAAAATTGCAAGATTTTGTTCTCACAAACACACCCGTTCACAAGTTTAGGTTTGGGGGAAACTCCTTCACATCTCAGTCTTACTTGCACTCTCATGTTATATCTTGTAAGGCTGTTGATGTTTGTATATATTTTCTATTGGGTTGATCCTCAACTCTTTAGATTGTTAGTTTATGGTGAATTTTCATTGTATATATCCGGAGGACTTGTTAAATTTTCTTTTCTTGAATCGGTTGAGTCTTCATGCGCATATATTATGCTAATCCGATATGATCTCCGTTGAGAATGTTGGATTCTAGCCTTGACTAAAGAAGCTCAACCTTGCTCCCGCCGACATCCTAATCTCTTCCCTTTTCTCTTATCAGCATAGTTCTCTCGGTATGTGACTGTTTAAATTTTTTCTATATGTCGACACATTGAGGACAATGTTTGATTTAGGTTTGGGGGTGCATTTGCATTTAGAGTTTTTAGTCTTTTATTTTATCTTTTAATTTTACAAAAAAAAAAAAAAAAAAAAAAAAATATATTCAAAAACCCTTTTGTAAAAACCTCCAACTTTTAGAAATTTTAGAGTCACTAGCATGCTTCTAGCTATGTTTACATAGAGATTCTCACCGAAATAACAGAATTTGGAAGTACCGGAGAACACAATCGGGTTTCTTAGTTGATTAGAGCGTTAAAGTTGGATTTAACCATACCCGAGAGCGAATTAGGTCTTGTTTAGATATTCGGTAGTAGAATTGTGATCACCCATAGTGGAGACTACCCATTTTACATCAAGTGAGGCACCAACCTTCAATTTTTTGCAACTTTCTAGAAAAGCTTGTTAGAGTGTGTGTCACCGTACGTCAATTCCGGGTAGGAATGGTGAGCTACCCAACTTCGCACCATTTTCAAGACTACTTTTGATCTCTTGAGTGCTAGTTTTTGTCAATCATGAGGGTGACGTTTAAAGATGAAAACTCCTTCTAAATATCGATTTGCAGTTAGCATCACTCTCTCTCTCAATCGGAAGACCCATAGAAACACATCATCACAACAAACGGAGCAGACATCGGGAATATTGAAAGAAAAATTGATATAGTCCAAGGTTTACATGCAACAAAGAAAAAGAAAAGAAAATAGGATGAGAATTAATAAAATTTATAAAATCAAGACAATACAAGTTGTGGAAAAATTGAGTGATAAAGTCCTTTGTCCATGGAGTTAGTTATTTCATTATTTGTATTTTTATTTTCACTTATTGTAAAAAAAAAAAAAATCAAAAATCAAAAATCAAAAATCAAAAAAAAAAAAAAAAAAAATAAATAAATAAATAAATATTGTAGTTTATTTTTGCTACCACCATGGTAAAGAAGAGTTCAAAAAGAAAAATCCAAACAACAAGGAATTTGAGTAGAAAAATTAAAATTTGTCAAGTTTTGTGAAGTTCAGAAGTTCGTCATCAACAGTTGAAGACCGAAGACCGAAGAGTGAAGACGTTTCTATGGTTCCTATGAGAGAATGATGTTAATTGCCGATCGGGTGAGAAAGTGAGTGAGTACTCCCATCCTTGCTAATGGTTGATTTCCTTCCTTAGAGATCATCGTGAAAAAGATTCTTTTTGTCCACACTTTTGTGGAGTCTCCGAATTTATTTCGGAAGGTTATCCTTCTTACCTACAACGTGTGCGGGATTTCTCTCTTTATTCCCGCCTGCACACATGAGAGACTAAAAAGCGATCTTTTCGAGTGCAATTATCATAAAACCCTAATGGTGAGGCAGAAGTCGAGGCTTATGATCACAATCGAATCCGAATTCTTTCATATGGTATGGTTACTTCTCGCTCAAAGACTTAAGGATGAGAATGCGTTCTTTGGTAGTTCTAACTTCATGTTACTAGCATGCGGAAACTCTATGTCCTCATAGCTTCTTGGAGGCTTGAGACTCTTTTACACTGAAGTTGGAGAAGGTTTTGTGGGTACACCTCTGGTAAACCCTCACGAGACTACAACTCGTCCACTAGGGACACCTAGGGGTTTAAAGGCTTAGTGCATACGCTAAATGCATTCGAGAGACTGCGACGGGGGGTATAGTTAGGATTTCTTATTTTCTGCTTCACTTGAGGACAAGTAAAATTCAGGTTTGGGGGTATTTGATGAGTGCCAAATAGTGCATATTTATACACCTTTTTATTGGCATTTTACTCATCTTTTGCGCTTAGGAATCGATATTATCCCAGTTATTCTCATGTTTTCTTTGTTTTCAAGAATAAATATTTGTATTAATTAATTTTGTGTTTTTAGGTAATAAATAAAGTCCGGAGAAACCGAGGAGCTAAAGAGCGAAGAATTGGAGTCAAACATCTATGGAGCGGAGATAGCCAAAGCTTGGCCAAATCAGTTGCAACCCAACAAGGAAGACTTGGGCTAGAGCTACCCATGACCCGGATCCGAGCCCGCTCACTCTGAGCCATTGATCGCTGTCGTAAGCGTCAAAAATAAATTACACTTTCTTACTACTCAAAATATAAATATAGCAAGGGCAAGAAAGGATCGATCCCACTGAGAGGTCTAGGTTGTCAATATGTTATGGTTTCCTATATAAAACACCGAGGATTTTCAAATTTTTATAAACGAAATAAATAAAAGCAAAACAAATAAAAGTAAACACGCAAATCGAGGATGTGAAAATATTGGATAAAGGTTTCATCTTCAATTGTAAACAAGTTTATGAATATATGAATAGAATTCGTATTTAATCTCGCTATCATCAAAAGCCATAGAATACCTTATTGCAAGAATACTCCGTAAATTTCCAAAGTTATCGACACACACATTAGAGTACGTATGTGAATTCTACCTAAAGAATAACCTAACGCCTTGCTAATCAAGTTCAATTCCTAGGAGCATTAAGTTTCGAAATAGGCTAATCAATGCAATTGTAATACATTGCGCAAACAATTGGACAAAGGTCAATTTCTACATATGATTTCAAGGATGTATCACTACAACCTAGAATCATATCATGCTACTAAATATTCAAGGTTATCGCTCGATGAAAACCCTAAAATAGCTATAGATATGGATGTGAGTTCAATCAATTCTAGACTAGACTAAACAAACATTCAATCATATTGCAATACTTCAATCATGCAATTATTATAACCCGTAGAAATCAAGCGATAATATTGAGAGAAAACTAATTCATAAAAATCATAACTTGGTTGCAAAATCCAACTACATCTTCAACCAATAATAAAAACTTAGTTCATATTCATGGAGTTCATAACAAGAAGAAAGAGAAAAGACTTCATGGTTCTAAACCCTAGAACAAGAATAGAGACAAAAGAATAGCCAAGATTCCAAGAATAAGATATAAGATGATTTCCAAAAATTGTAGAATTCCTCTTTTATAGCTCTTCCTTCCTTCCAAAATTAGGTCAAGTCTTCAAAGTCCATTAGATGAAAATCCACCAAGCCCATAAGAGGGAGAAACCCATGTAGAAAACATGACCCAAAAGTGGCCGCCGGAAATCTGGTATTGTGGCGGAAATCGGCGGAAAAATGCCGGAAACGGCTCCCGGTGGCCAAGCAAAGTCCGCCCGGTCACCGGTCAACGAGTCGGATCGGTCGGGTCAACGAGTCGGATCGGTCAACTCGGTCCGACCAAAGTTAAAGTGAGTCGGACCAGGTCGTGTCTAACTAGCTTCTTCACTCGATGGATGAGCCGAGTGGCCAAGGCCTTTGCCATCTTGCCAGGCCATTGCACAGGCTTGTCTTTGTGTTACACAATCCTTGTGCATATCCAAAGCCTTAACCAAACCATCTTGGTCTATAATGCATAACCTTACTGACCATCTTGGCTCCCGTTGATCATCTCAAAACCCATTTCATCCAATCACCGCATTCAACAACAACATCCTTTTGAACCGCAACCCCGTCCAATGCATAACAAACACCATCATCCAACTAACCATGGCATAACCCATACTCGACTCCATTACGTCCGTTATGACACCTTTATCACAAGCAAGTCAACTCTTCCCGAAGACACCAACCCCTGCAAAAGATAAAAGATGCACTCGCCATTTCACTCTCCAATTGCCACATTCTTCCACCATGATGGCTTAATTTGCATTTCAATACCAAACAAAAACCACCCATCTGCAATTGCATCCACTACCTGCAGCTCAACAGCATTAAAATCACTTCTTCTTGCTAAGATAGTCTACAACAGCATCAGCTACCACCACTTCAATCTCTTGCATCCAGCTTAGACCTACTATCACCTCCATCACAAAATCGCAGACTCAACACAAACTCTCCGCAAGCCCAAGCACCAGTTCCATACACCACACTTAGCCTCGGCGTCACATGCCCTCGGACACGCCACATCTCGCTCTCCCCCATGCGGCGCACTCATTCCATGCTCTCCATCCTGGTTCAACCACGTTGAATCATGCGAGCACTAGCAACCCCGCAATTACAATTCCGACCCCAAGCAAACAGATTACCGCTGTGCATCACGTACCCGAGCCATTCCTTGCTTGCTTCGAACCGCTCCTCTTACTACCGCAATCATAGCCAACACCCTGGAGTCTCACAACTTCACCTCCTACAGCCCACAGCTTCAACCTCAGTTCTTGCACATCAGTCCCATTTAGCCACCTCCTGCCATTCTTCATAACCAGCTGCAATCTACCAGTGCAAATTCATCTCGAAGCAACCTCAATCCCCTGGTCATTGCGGCAACATCGGTAAACCATCTCCTTATCTGCTGCGAATAACTGTCAAGCCATTGCCGTGAGCCTTCCTTTTCGGCTTCGGGGTCACCTGTAATACCACCAACAAACCAACATCCTCACAGAATTGAGCTCCAACACGGTCCTTGTAACCAACCAACTCCTCCACTGCATCAAACTAAAATCCCGCCTGCTCATTGCAGACTAACACCAACCCAATCACCAATTACGTAGGCCGTGACACAACATCACCATCTCCTCTTCAATTGCCTGCACCTGATTCCTTGGCTCAGTTACAAGACCACCACTGCAACTCACTTAGCACAAATGACTTAACCCATTGTAACAACCAGCTCCATATCCTACAAACCCTGTAATTGCAACCCTAGCATTCATTCTTGATTTCACCAAAACAATTCCATCCCACCGTGATTTGGATCCCTATTCTTCAACAACAAACCACGAGAATCATCACAAGTACCCATTAATCCATGGCATCAGTTTCATACTTCACCATCTCACCTCCATCCACTTTCGTATCTCATGGCCATTGCCCCGCTTTTCTTCCTTCACGAGATCGAAACAGATCTTCCTTCACTCAATCGACACAGACCCAACTTTAACCGATTTCTCCACATAAGATGAATATTGATACAGACTCAGAAACCCCCATCGATCTCCTCCATTTCCTGGCCGTCTCTCGGGCGCCTCCATTTTCTCGATCTCACGGTTTCGAGTGCGGAGTCTGCTGGTCTTATTTTTCGAGGTGAATGAAATGAGAGAAAGGAATCTCGATCAAGGGTTGTAATGATTAATTCAAACAACCCCTAGTCCCGCATAAGGGCCATCCCAATGGATACCCTATAACAGGTGGCTACCCCTTAACGTACGGTGGGGTGGCAATAGCACTTGGTCTAGAAATGACCAGTTTGCCCTTTTAGTCTTTCGAGTTCTTCTTTTGCCCATAACTTCTTCATACGAACTCCGAATGACCCCGTTCTTTCGCCATTGTCTTCATCTTCTAAATCCTCTACACAATGAAAAGTAGAAATCTTGTATTTGAACGAGTTCCAATTGGTCTTTTGCTCCAAATGACTCCATTGCACCTAATAAACTCAAAAGCACACATAAGATACATAATTTACAAGAAAACTCGCAAAGAAAGCATAAATACTATATATTAAATACGGTGTATTCTACACCTATCAGCCATTGAGATCTCCCTCAGCTACATCCAACGGTCGCTCCGCCTAGCACATCAATGATTGATGCTCTCGCTCAACAGCGAGAATCACCAAACTTATATCCTCGGTAGATTCGAGATCGCGTCTAGCTAGATCCTACGCCGCCGAGGCCTCCTCATCGTCCGTCGCTTACACCCGCCTCACACCAAAATTGCATACACCTATACCCCTCCATCGACCTAACCATTTCATCTTCACCTTCTCTTTCTTCTTCCCTCTTCACCTCTGCAAAACCCATTCCCCATTCCCGACCAACTCTCTGTAACCACCACCTCTCCATCTCCCGCCACAGCCCACCCACCGCAACATTCGCCATTACCTCCTACTTGCTTCTATTTCACTCATAGCTTCTACCCCTAGAAGCTAAGTGAGAAATAAAAGGAATTAGGTTAGGGTTAGGGTTCACGAGATGGAAGAGAAGAAGCAAACATCAATCAAAAGACGAAGTGACAAGAGAGAGAGCGGATTCGAGAGTATGGGTTCGATTTATTTTTTATTTAATTTCTATTTTTAATTGAATTAGGGTTTGTATTTTGGGATATGTGTGCATGTATAAATAGAAGAGGGATAAGACGATTTGAGGTATGCAGGCTAACGGAGGCGTCACTCATAGTTTAATTTGTTCTAATGTTTTAGTTTGATTTTCCAGGGTGTGTTGAAACCCCGATAATATGCTAAGTTATTCATTTTCTTGTTATTGTTCTTGTAAGCTTCATTGTTTGATTGAATTAGCTAGTTAAGTACATGACCCCGTGATGGAGTGTATCAGAAGAAGACACTCCATACTAGGGGGGAGTGTGTGAGATTAGCAAGACAATGTCATGGTGTTCATCCTGGAATGAATCAAGACCATACATACCCATGGGATTTTTTTGTATTTGTGAACAACTCATGAAAAATGCCAAACAAACAGCAAAAATAAATTTGTTTTTTTTTTTAACGCACCTGGCCGGTGCCGGCCGGAACTGGCCGGACAGTCGTCGATCGCCGGCGACTGGAAAATTCCGTCGAGTTTTTTTTTCTTCTTCCTCCTATTGCTCGAGTGTGGAGATGATGAGAGCTGGTCGGTCACACAAAAAATAATAATAAATTTTTAGGGTTTCTTCCCTTTTATATTAATTTTATTTCCAAAACCTAACAAAACACAGGTTTCCTTTTTTGGGCTTGGGCCTATAAATCCTAAACTGACCAAAACTAAGCCTCTAGGCGCCCAAATCAGCAGTGTATCATCTCTCCGTACTCACGAGATGACACTCTACCTTGGTATCAGGGTCCTTATCTGTGCATTCGCTCGTACATGACACCATTGGAGCGAATCGAGGATTCTGAAATTACCTTTGTACGGCTGAGTTCAACCACCGATCTCGTCGACTGAAAATCACCATCTAATGCTTACTGCGGAACATGATTGTCCCTCACTAAGCAGGGGACTTAATGTTGATGGTGGATTTTCAACAATGGACAAAACCGTAAAATCATGATACTGCATGTTTCTGATACGGCTTCAGGCATATGACGATTCATATTTTAAGAAGCCCTGATGAATATGTCTTTCGAAAAGCCTCCACTAGCTGAGCGTTCGATCCCTGGGATTTCATTGTGCCCTCTATGTAGAATAACGTAATTGGGCGGTTCCCCGTAAGATTGAGAGCAATAACGCCTTCAGGACGTCGGTGATATTCACTGTTCCCTGACTACAGGAGAGAGACCCACCTCTACATAGAAGAACCATTGGGCGGTTCTCCGTAAGATTGAGAGCAATAACGCCTTCAGGACGGTGACACTCACTGTTCCTGACTATGTAGAGAGATCGTGTATAGATCCAGGCGGTTCTCCGTAAGATTGAGAGCAATAACGCCTTCAGGATATAAGCCGTCTCCTGACTATGCACATAGATTAGTTCTACCGTGACATTCACCACTGAATTCCTAGAATATAATCTATGTTTATCTAATTACTCTAATTTCATGATCGAATCCATGGCTGATCTCATGGAATGGTAATAGATAACCTCATTACTCCGATTTCATGATCGAATAGGGAAAGGTGTTGCGGGACCGGGCAACATAGCCAGCCGGCCATGCCCTAGCCGTGGCCGGTCCCACACCTTGCAATCCCTAATCTTTCATAAATTGTTATTTTTCTCATCTTGTGAAACTCCCCAGTTTTAGAAAAATTCATGGTTTCTCCATATTTTCTCAAATATTGCGCGAACCATGAAAAAACCAAAAGTCAACATGGTCACACAACCGACTAGGCTACTCATGAAAAATATATTAAAATATTATTATTTTAATATTCACAAAATACTGATCAAACGAGCATACTTGCTCATTCGAGCAAAATCGAGGATTTCAGTCAAAGATCGAACTCTTCTGAAAATCCGAAATATTGCTCAAACGCACATCAGAAAATGTTGAAACTCTCATAACAGAGACACATGCATTATGGAAACACGGGCATGCTCCCTTGACCGACCAAGGGCGTCTCTAAGGCTTGCAACAAGCCGGTCCCACACGTTTTCACACTTTTTGACCTAATTTGTGCAATCGCTCATATTGGGTCCAAACTCTTCACAACTAACTCAGAGTTTGTGCAAACGCCCACCAGCGGTCCCACGGCCACCAAGGGTGGTCTCACGCCATCTTGGTCGGTCCCTCACTTTTCTATATTAGGTTTTCTCACCTAATGCTCAATCGATCGCTATTTCAATAAATGATGAAACCGGCATTTAATCGTCATTCCTTCACCAGCTGGTCAACTCAGGACCCTGGTGTAACATTCACTCGAGAAATTGGGCATCACATGGACGTCCATAGTCCCATGTGGTCGGTCCCTCCTACGCTCATGACCTATTTTCAGCAATTCGTCAATCAGTGAGCAATTGCTCAAAATTAGGGTTTCGAACAAACGCTCAACAAATTACCATTATGAGAATGTTCAAACACTAAATAAATTTACGTTAATCAGCAAACAACACGCGGATTAATTATATAATGTTCGGTAATCTACCAATATTTTAATATTTTATTGGGTCACGTCACCAATAAATAAATAATTTGTCGAACTGAGCAATACTTGCTCAATTGCTCGATGATCAGTAATTTATCAGTAATTCTTCGAATTGAGAAATACTTGCTCAATTGCTCGAAGATTGATCCAGCTGTCAATATTCAGTAATCCACAGATTTGCTAAGTTGCTCGAATATTGATCCAGCTATCAATATTCGGTAATTCATCAAGAATTCGTCGAATTGAGCAATACTTGCTCACTTGCTCAAATATTGATCCAACTATCAATATTCAGCAATTCGTCGAATTGAGCAATACTTGCTCACTTGCTCGAATATTATCCAACTATCAATATTCAGTAATTCGTTGAATTGAGCGATACTTGCCCAATTGTAAAACTATCAATACTCTCCGTTGAATCGAGCAATGCTTGCTCAAATGCTCGAATTTACAATAATTGCACACGAGCAATGCCAACATAAGAACTAACACGTTTAAATCCATGAATCGCTGATCAATCGCCAATCATGTGCGATTCAACAAAACTTAGATTCTAAACAGTCAACAACTGACTAATAAAATACATGTATGTCATATAGACTCCACGATTCGTGAGACTTCAATCATGTCACATGGGGGATATCAATTAGGTTTTGGTCTGTCGGCCTACGGCACGTGGATTCATCCACGATGAGAAATATGAGTAAGTCGTGCAACGGTTGAGGGAGTTAGCAAAGTAGTGGGTGGACGGTTAACCAAGTCTCTGCACGACCTGGAACTGGTTTCACCATGATCTTCCACTTTCCCACTCTTTCACTCATGAAACCGTCACACTTACTGGGATCAATGTGTTCGTTATTCTGACAATATAAATAAGTCTCTGGATCCACGATTGAACAACAATAATTTTTCGAGCAATCACTCTCAGAAATTCCATCAATCGCCAGAACTTATTCGAACTCCACAGTTCATCAAATTTGCAGAAACTTTTAACACATCCACAATCCTTGATCATCATTGGTCCCACACAATTCTCAGCTTCCCTCCTACAGATCAACCCATCTCTCTCTTAGTGACCGAATTGACTCTGGAACGGCCATTGTCTTGGTTTAGGCCGGAGTCTTACAGACTGATCTCTCGAATCTAAGCACTCCCGTTGCAGTGCATCTATGTGAGGTTCAACAGTTTTCTCGGTCGAGGAGTCTCGACAACACGCTCGACTCTCCACTTTCCTAAAAAACCAGCAAACCGCTTTTCCCCATCCACAAAAGGGGATGCTTGTATCTTTTTAATCTCCTAGGATGAGAGCTAAGTATTTATTACTATATGATATCATCTAAAACAAGTTGATATGAGGAGTTGCATTTTAACTATGTTATTATGTAGTATCTCCATCTTCCTTAAGCTTGAGATATCTTTTGGTTGTATTCATTATGATCCCGCGATTTTCATACCTTTGTTAATATTATTGATAAAAAAGGGGAGAATTATTTAGTAGTTTCATACTACATATATATGGTTAACAGATCATTATGTAAGGGGTGGTGGATCATTTAAGCAATAGGTTTTCTTATTAAACAATAGATGTAAGTATTGATTAAGGGGGAGCAACATATCACCATAGTATTACTTCAGAGTTGAGATACAATTGAACTTTGGAGGGAAGATAATAATACTATGTGTCTGCATAACAACGACTGAGAATATTTTATTTTCAAAAAGTTGTTATTGCCATGGAATCGGTTCTTCAATAACAACAATACTGAGTTGAACACGTTTAGAATCATTGCAACTTGAAATTACGAAGAGTTCAAGGAGAGTTGAAGAAATCAAGGAAATCAAGAAGACATGGTGGATCGAGGAGTTTTTTCAAAACTTTATTATTAATTAAATAGTTTTGTCACTAAAATTGATAAAGTGGGAGATTGTTAGAGCATTGCTCGGTCAAACTCACACGTGTTGCTAATATCAAGCTTGTTGTCAAATTTAGTTGTCAAAACTATATCTTGATTTCTAGCCTACAATTAGTTAAGTCTCGGTCTAGGATAATGGAGTTGAGAAATGAGCCAGTCATCATTTGCGTTCTACCGTTTGAAGGCGAAGATCAACAGAAGCTTTTGGAGAACTTCATCAACAACAGGTAAGTGAAGACTGAACCACCTATTTCTCAAGTTATATTCACTTTTCAATCTTGGGACGATTGTCGCATAACTAATTAGACTAGCTTGCATAAACAAGAGTTTCGAGTCGAGAACTAATTATTTAGTTTACGAATTTCTCGAAATATAATGACTAAGCTTAATGAACATTTGTTCATACTTGATCAAATTCGGTGGAGAACAATTTATTGTTCGGAACCAAATCATGATTCAAGTTCATCATTCGAAAATAGCCCGGAACAACGATAAGTGTCATTGTTGTTACTCAGGAATGTTTCGAAATGATTTAGAGAAATATAGAACTAATATATTCGGAATACAAGACAATGTTATCAGTCTTACAAACTAAGAAAACTGTTATATGTTTGAAGCCGTATTACATGTATTCATACACGTAGCGGAGTAGCTATATATCGACTTTCAGATTTGTGTGATATGCATATTCGTATGTACATCATGGGAAAATCTGTTTGTTTCGTGATCCGGATGGGTTTGTATATTCGTATATAAAGAATTGTGGAACTGTCATAAGGGAACCAGGTTAAAATAATCAAACCGGTATGCGAACCAAAACAGTTCTATAATCTAGAACCAGTTTAGTACCCAAACCGGTACGCAAGCTGAATGTTCTGTGAACTCCGGAACCGGCAAAGATCTAAGAGTTTGCAAACCGGTACATGAACTAAAAAGTTCTGTAGACTCCGGAACTTTAAGTTGGGTCAAAGTTTTCAAACCGGTACGTGAACTGAAAAGTTATGTAAGAGTCCGGAACTTGGTAATTGCATAAGTGTGCAAAACATTTTATGAACTGAAAAGTTCTGTTGACTCTGGAACTCGGTAATTGCATATGAGTTTGCAAACCGGTCCGCATACTGTGACTCATCCGATTCACGAACGGTTCAAGTTATTGTACTTTGTACATTTACAAATTATGTCGATCATGATTCAATTGCGATTAAATTATTTCTATGAAGTAATTTGCATTTGAGCTTTTTTCTAATTAAAACTAGACTCAATTGATCACATGATTGTGACTCTATCTTAATGTCTTAGTGAAGATGAAAATGAGTGTTAAGCTTTTAAGTTCAAATCAGCTAGTTTCGGCTAACCATGTTGAACATAGTCTTTATACACGGTTCGATTACGGTTTACCTAACCATAGTGTATATCTTGTATATATGATTAAGATTCAAAGATTTCATCTAACGGTGGATATTGTTTGCTTGGTTCTAAAGCTATCTTAGCTTAAACCTAAAGCAACCTAGGCTTTGAAGTCTATATAAGGGAAACTCTTGGCAACTTGGATCTTTGAATCCCGACACTACTTTTAGGTGTGTCCTAATTGTATCTAGAGTCGTCCTCTCCAGAAACCCTTTTAGGGTTTAGCGAAAGACTTCACAGGGATTTGTGAAGTCAGGTCCAGATATCTTTTATCTTGATAACTTGAGTATCCTGGTCTTGATTGTTTGTAGAGCTTGCTCCAACGATCAAGATAGATTGTAATCAACAGAGTCTCTTCGTCTCATACTTTGTTAATTCCGTAAGTTTTATACTTGTGAGGTGAATAATAATCTAGACTGCACTTCGGGTTGCATAAGCTCGGATTTTGAGGATAGCCAGACTTTTGTCTAAGTTGTTATCGATTTCCATCACCTGGAACTATCGTTTGATGTGATTATCTGTTTAGATTGTAAATAAGAAAATCAATTATAGGCTTAATCTGTGGGAGGCAAATTTGATTTAAAGTCTTCAATTGAGGTTGAAACAACTCTTAGTTGTGGGTGACATCAGCTAAGGGAATCAATTGCGCAGAGTCTTGCGAGATTCAAGAGGCGCAAGGAGCGCGACTGTACCTTAATCAGAGGATTTCCTTTTAGGTCTCAACTACATTCCAGACCGAAGTTAATTTGTATTAGGATAGTGTCTGTAGCGGTTTAAGACAGTGTGGTGTTCAATTTAGAATATGTCTCGGGGTTTTTCTACATTTGCGGTTTCCTCGTTAACGAAATTTCTGGTGTATGTGTTATTTCTTTTCCGCATTATATTGTTTATCTTTATAATTGAAATATCACAGATTGTGCGTTGATCAATCACAGTTGCTAGGTCCAACCTTGTTAGTTTGAAAAGACTTGATTGATCCTTGGACATTGGTCTTTGGTACCGTCCAGGAACTCTCTTTGTAAGTTAGGTTCACGGATTCAATTCTGTAAATGTTCTAACAACAAGAGAGGGAGAGATATAACTCTAAGCACTTTCCTTGATTGAGTTTGTACTCTCGGAGTTGTGTTGAGTTTGTCCATATAGATTGCCTAAGAAAAAGTTGGTGGGGTATCTTGGTACCACCTACGTTTTTCAGCTTGAATGTTCGAGTCTGCTCTCTTCTCTTCTCTCTTAGAAGAAAAACCCTAAAAACTCTTCAAGTAGCCTCCATCCCTTTGCTCATATTTATTCCGTTTTGGACTGATCTGAGCAAAGAATTTGTTTTATTTTCATTAGTATTAGAGTTTAGTGTAGGATTCTAATTTTGGTTTGATTTTTATGTCGTTTGACATTTTTCTTCGCCTTTGGAGCAATTATATCTTCACTTTTGTGCGATTATATCTTCAAATTTTTGGTGATTCTATCTCCGTTTCCAAGGTGACTATTTTAGGGATTTTGGCTGGTATGTGGTTTGTTATTTTGGATTATTCAAGAACATCAATGATTCAACTCGACGACGCTGCGATTTCACCTTCAATCCGGGTTCGTCTCAAACAATGGTTAGAGCAAATTACTTCCTTATTTCAGAAGCATCTCATTTTGAAGAAGACAACTATCTTAAATGGACGGATTTTATTCCGGTTTGAACCATCCTTCCTCCTCCATACAAAAATTTGATACTATTGCAGTTCATCGCTCTTTCTCTTCGCAATTTATTCGCAATATCTTTATTTTATATTTGGATTTGGATTTTAATTTTCTTGTTTTATGATGTTCTTGATTATTTTGTAAACATCCACGTAACCTCTATTTTTCCATGAAATAAAATGTTACATGATATCAAAAAAATAAAATAAATAAATAAATAAAAATTCACAGGAAATGTTTGAGTCTGCTTAGAAGTCTTTCTGAAGTCAAAGTCCAGTTTAATGCATTGGCTAAATATGCTAGAATCAATGATCATAGGAGAGCATTGTGTTCAGATCCACCTCGTGTTCTTATTCCATTCATTCTTAGGGATAAGTATGCAATGGTAATTAGTGAAGAGGATGATTGGCTAAATATGCTAGAATCAATGATTATAAGAGAGCATTGTGTTCAGATCCACCTCGTGTTCTTATTCCATTCATTCTTAGGGATAAGTATGCAATGGTAATTAGTGAAGAGGATGATCGGAATTCTGATTGTGTGTATTTGGAGTGGAGTGTAGTGTTCTGTCTGGTTTTGTTTGGGTTGTATTGAGTTGTATTGTATCTGTTCTTCTCTGGTTTTCAATAAAACTTTATGTTTCTTCAAGAAAAAAAAAAATTCTCAGCCTACGAGGTCCTTAACACGCGATATATATAGAGCTGAAACTGCACAGGCCATTACATGAGTAATAGAGAACCATCAAGTGGCTTGATGGTTTTCATGCTCCGTCCTTTGGAGAGGTAGGGGTTGGATCCCCGGGCTTTGTAATTGCTAGTATTTAGTGGTCACTAACCATTGTACTAACCCATCGAAGAAAAAAATTTACAAAAGCCATGGCAAAAAAATGCCATTAAAGAGGATATTTACTAGGTTGTGGTAAAACTGTAAAAAAATTATCTCTACATGTTCATATTGTTACAGTGTGTTTGGATACCCCAGGTAAGTATTTAAGGGAAAAAAAATTGGTTCACAAAGTGTTAATTGTTTTTTGTTTTTGTTTTTATTTTTGCTTATAAAAGTTCCCAAATTAACTTCTCAAGGTGTGGTAAAATTCCAAAGACTGCATCTCTACTGCATATATACATGTTCATATTTATTGATATTCAAATTATGAAATGTTTTTTTTTTGATCAGAAATTATGAAATGTTGCTGTTGCTACATGTGTGCAAAGCTTTATCCCTACTCGGAGCTGTTTGGGGACAAAAATGCAAGTTCTCCAGAATTATTTCTCTGCAAGCTGAACCAATTGTATATGAATTCATAGGATACGAACTGGAAGTGTACCAGCATCTGCAATTAAAAAGAGAAACAGTGACAGCTGCAAGAGATGATATGGATGTGATTCTTGTTTGGACTTATACTAGTAGTACTAAGAAGCCAAAAAATTAGTTCATTAATGTCTTATTACACAAGAGGTATTAGTGACCCTTTATAAAATAATTGGCCATAGGCTAGAAAGGCGCCATGCATGTCCTTGCGGTCTTTCATTTCATTTTCAGAATTATTTAGGTATAATTTTCTTGGCAACTAGTGATTTGTTAGAACTGGAATTGAACAATGGTCCTCATCAGTTGTCAGTAGTGACAATGGATGGCACGAGTTTTATGACCTATGAGCAAGCATAAATATCATTGAAAGCAATCACAGAACTGTTCTTTTCCCTGTAGGTAAACTAAGATGTAGGACGTGTCATCTCAGGTTGTATATGTTTGTTTAGACTTTAACACTGTCTACCAGAGAGCATCCATCAGAAGCCTTGACTATCCGCAGTAACCAAGCGACGACTTTACCGCTCTAGCTACTGGAAAGACATCTACCTTGACTATCGGCCGTAGCCAAGCGACGGCTTTACCGCTCTAGCTACTAGAAAGACATCTGCCTTGCTTATCGGCAGTAGCCAAGCGACGGCTTTAGCGCTCTAGCTACTGGAAAGACATCTGCCTTGACTATCAGTCGTAGCCAAGCGATGGCTTTATCGCTCTAGCTACTAGAAAGACATCTGCCTTGCCTATCCGCAGTTGCCAAGCGACGGCTTTATCGCTCTAGCTACTGGAAAGAATCTGCAGTAGCCAAGCGACGGCTTTACCGCTATAGCTACTGGAAAGACATCTGCCTTGCCTATCGGCATTAGCCAATCGACGGCTTTACCGCTCTAGCTACTGGAAAGACATCTGCCTTGACTATTGGCAGTTGCCAAGCGACGACTTTACCGCTCTAGCTACTAGAAAGACATCTATCAAACAGCCTCGGTTACTGGCTGTAGCCTCACAAAAATATATATCACCATCCCAGTTAGCCAATTCAACCAAGGTAAATTACAAGCTTTATGAATAAAATTAAAAAGTTGGCTAAAATACTAATAAAGTTGTGGATGTCTTTGTGCCACGCATTCGCCTTTATGCCGCACATCCGTTCTCGAAGAACCGAAAAGGTCTGGCTATCCCACTTTTCCTGGAAGCGTAGCAAAGCCTGAATTTCATTCTACCCACGACCGGTTTGAAAAGGTTGGAACATAAAGTCGACAAAAAGCATCTATCCTTCCTTTATTTCTTAGGGAAATTGGTGCTTAAAAAAATATAAGTTGTAATGTGTTTGTTGCTCTCTGAGGGGGTGTTAAATTTTTTTTTCTTTCTTTGCTCAACAGAAAAGAGAAAAAACATTAGAAAACTTAACCTGATGAATATTAGATAATGATGGTAACGGTATACATGTTTGTTTGTGCTTGAATATGATAGGAATGATCATGTAGTGACTTTAGTTTCATCCAAGGACAAAAAATGGAACTTGTAGGCAGGTTCGAATAAGTGAACTAGAAGCAAGATGGCATCCGCCAACAGTTGCATCTGCACTTGCATACACCAACTCTTTGTTATTCAACCTGTTTCTCTTTTTCGGAAATAGAGAGCAATAACAAAGACTAGTGCTTATAGTGAAGTGCAGGTGCAAATGCAGAAGGTTGCCAATCTTGCCATGGAAACCGAAGGCCACCTGGGAGAAAAGTGAACTAGATGCAACATATGGAATCCGCCTGCAGTTGCATCTGCACTTACTGCATCATCTCTCTGTTATTGCATCTCTGAGAAACAGAGATCAATAACGAATACCAATGCCTATAGTGAGGTGCAGGTGCCAATGCAGAAGGTTTCCAATCTTACAGGACGGCTTCGCAAACGTCTTCCATATATATCTTCCCCAACAGTAGACCAGAGACACTTGAAAGAAAACAAAAGAAAAACCAAAGAGGAAACAACTGAATCATGAAATGGACGAGTTATTCCTAGTTATATTTATACCCAAAATATCTAGAATTAAATCCAACTTTATCACAGAAATAGTGAGCAGATGCTGAACGCTCATTTCAGTCTCTCTACACTACAGCAACACCACCACCACCAACGCTAACAACAACAACAGGACATTGCTCAACTTGTATGAGAGTGATGTGACTGCGCACCTCATTCAAATGCCCACGTGATACGTTGTCTTAATCACGTGCCATTTTATGCCTGAGCCAATCTCGTATTGACAACTGTTCGATCCAGTACAAAGCCTTCTTTCTCATTTCCTGCCACTATCATCATCGCCTGTAGCAAATTTTTTCTTTTAAAAGTGAAAGATGAAGATATTTTCTTTATTATAAAAGTTTGAAACTTATATATGTTGCTGTATCACCCATTCGACAGGATGGCATGTCACTTCCTATTTCGCACATCCCAGATTACTGGGCAACCTAGATTGTAGGGGCTCAAAACATATGACCCCGCAAGGCCAGCTTTCTGCACCTGGCTCGGGTAATTTTTACCAGAGCCAGAGCTAGGTGGTGGTAAAACATTCAAATTGGGCAGGGTACGAATTGGAAGATAGACATGAATGAAGACAAAGAACTCATAACCAAAATGTGTAAGATGTTGAATGGTACAGAAAACAGTTGAAGCAAATGTCAAAAGTTATAGCATGTCCCTCTAGATTTGCAGTAGCAGTAATATTACATTAGGAAAAGGGTAAACAAGATTATGATCCAAAAGTGATGCAAAAGGAATTACCGACCGCCAAAACAAAGATCACCTTGATCAAAAAAAATGTTCAAAATATTGCAAAAATGCCATGGTTTTGCCCATTTTCCCAACTCTGCCAACCGGTTAGCTGTCTATGAGAGTGAGAGAGAGGTAACCAATAGCATTTCGTCGCCCCTTTTCGCCAAATTACTTTACACGGTGCACAAAATGGCTAGAGAAAATACTACTGCAACCGGTACCAAGATGACAGTGCTTGCTGGAAATTACACCTGTTCATGCTTGGCATGGTTTTTTAGTATTCCTGGGTAAGGGGGTGAAGTTGGCCGTCTACCTGTGGCGTTTGACTTCATAGGATGAGGTGCTGGAGGTTGATACATGCCAATATTGGAACCTTCAACTCCGTTTGTAGCAGATTCTTGAGTATCAATATGGTTATTCGGAGAACTGTCACTGAATCTCATCGACTTAAGAACATAATTATCGTCGTGTAGCTCAAAAGGAGTGCTGCAATTCGGATCCAGAACTTCGTCAATGAAGGAATTATACAGTGACGAGAAAAAATGAGAAAAAAAAAAATGAAGGAAACATCAACATTGCATTAACCAGATTTACTTACGTATTGAAATCAAAATGAACCAACTGCATATCCTCTGATATCTCCACCTCAACAGTTGCATGTGGACGTGTCTGACGATCCAATATGTGAAACAAGGCCAGAAATCAGAATAAAAGAATTGCAATTGTCTTCTTTTTGTTCGAATGATGCAATAATCAAGTTTCAAAAACATAATTTTTAGTCCTTTATAAGAACATGTTTTAATATCTGTTATATGCAAATGTTTAATCCATAACAATAAGAAACATTTAGCAAATAAATTTCTTCAATGATTGTGTCTGTCTAACTACAGATTCAGAAATGCTCCATTATTTAATGGACCATACAAGTGTGCTTTAACACAACATACATTACATATTTCTGCAAGTTCCTAAGGCGAATAGTTGGTGGAGGAGAACAAGAACCGTTACACCTACTGATAATTAAGATAGAAGCAGAACATATCTAATTAATTAAACAGCAACCAACCTTTTATATTTTTCACAAAAGCATAAACTCTGCATACTTAATAAGCGGCTTGAAAATGCCTAATTGCCTAATTGGTGACTGATCCAGATTAGCAGGTATTATAGATAAAAATAAAAAAGCAAGGGCAAAAAGAAGAGGCTGCTAGTTGAAGTTTTGAAGCCTATTGTGTCTGTAATTGTCACTAAATCAAGCATGCTGCATGCCACACTATTTAGCAACCTGCACAATACAATGCACCCAGCAAATCCTTTTGAACTAGTGGATAATTCAACAATTCTTTCTAGTAACTTGTAAGAATCATATAAGCAGAGGTCAGCAAGAATGGGCAAACAAGTCATACCTGGACTAAAATAAAAGGTAAGGGCACACCTCCTGAAGGTGCATTCCCTGAACAATATAACTGCTCATTCCGTTGGATCAGGTTCTGAAGACCTACAAACTTGAGAAAAATACAGAGAAGTTAGTGAACAACGTTTGACCATCTAGAATCTAGCAGTTTTATCGAAAATTAAAGATTTTCCTCAGTAGAAACTACTACTATGTCCTATAGACCAAAGTATACATGACAAAACAAAATAGCTTCTACCAAAACTCAGAAATTTGTCGTAAGGAGGAGCGAAAATAAAGTGGAAATCTTACTTGCTCCTCTAGTTCTAGCAAATATGCAGCCTTCTTTGTGTTTCTGTTTCTTAGGTCAAGGCGCTCAGCCTACAGTATAAGATTTATGAGTCAAGAATCACAAAATGTTAGAGCTAGAAGCCTGGAACATTTATCAGGAATTCATTGGTTGCACAAGTTTGGATAAACCTTAAGCTCTTCAACATCATTTGGGCCAGTGCGAGGCAGGCCCCTCCATTGTATCTCTCTGTTTTTATCCTTAGATATGATATCCATTGCCATGAGAACATTCAGAGCATCATACACTCTCCTTCGTATATTTTTCTCATCATATTGTTGCTGCAAGAAACTTAATGAATCAGATTCTACTGTAGCATGGCATACAAGGTGAACAGAGATTAATATAGATTACATAGGCCTCGGATCAACTAAATTACCTGGTCAGGGGTTGTTGAACTGGTGCTAGGATTTGAAAATTCAGCTACAAGCTCATCAGCAACCTGAAACATACTTTAATTTCTCAAATTAGGGAATAAACACAAAAAACTATAAACATCAACGTATGAGATGAGATGATATCAATAAGAATAGCCTACGTACAAAATCAAGCGAAGTGTCTTGTGTCTAAATTACATTGCAAGGAACACATGTGTGACTTCAATCCTATGGCAGCTAACTCACGAATTACACTAGTTTAAATAACTTACAACAGATTTAGGCTGACAGGTTTCTTAGTTCACATAAATAACCTACAAGGCTACAACATATTTTACAAAGACTTGCCTTGCCAGTTCTAGGCTGTTTGTATAGGATATCTTGCCGCCTGACAACTAGTACTGAACTTATAAATTTTAAATAACTTCTGATTTTAAACAAACCATTAAGCTCTTAATCGTGCATTATGTTCTGCGTTGATTAATGCATCCAACAAGATCAATCAGTAAGCGACTGATTGGCCCACCAGTCAAGCTACCTAGTACAATGAAGAAAACAAACACATACATGAATTCCATTACACCACTGACCTCATTATAAGTAGTTCTACCTTTGCTTTCCACTTTTTCGCACACTAAATACAAATATGAACATAATAGTGATATGAATTCAGTACATTATTAGAGATAAGAAATATTTGGAAAAATTACCATTCAGGGTAAACTCTTACATAAAACACAGCGTAAGAAACCCAATACTATGATTACCTTTCATGCTAAATTGACGCAGTCCTCTACCAGCCTTATCGCCTCCTACTGCCCGTGTTTGCGCTCTCTTTTTCTTCTTCCCCCTGGTCACAACTAAATAATTAATCAATAACTTACACAACAAATCATTTTCAGCAGCCATTACATAACAATCAAAACAATACCCACATTCACTGTAAAATCAGAATTTCAAGGGTTAACACAATTTTAGACCCTATTCTCAGAGGTCCCAACATTTCTCACAACATAATGCTTCATAAATTTCATGCACACTACCCCAAAACCCTGAAGACACAAAATCCCCACCAACAATACTCTTCAATTTCAGACTTCACATCCCAAAAAAAAAAAAAAAAAAAAAAAAAGAAGGAACAAAAGAACTTACGAAGCAGCGCCTGGAGAACCCGCATCAGCAGCTTGAATATCAAGATGATTTAACCTATTCAAAGTTTTACTTGCTGGTGTAGACAACATTGGATGATGTTCGATTTTACTAGATGGAGAACCCACACTTCCACTTGTTGATATTGATTGCCCACCAGCAGCACCACCACCAGATACAGATGAACACCCTCCTTTAGTAAAACTCTCTTGTTTTCCTCCATTTTCTTGATTAGCCCCTCTAATCACCATTCCTCTACTAAGTACTTAATGATACTAATAACCTTATGAATCAATAATAATCCCCTGAAGATCTTCGATTAAAGTAAATTAAAGTAAAATTGATGTTATCATTAAGTGTAAGAAGATCCAGGTAATTGCAAAACCCTAAATTAGATTTTAGGTTCAGACTTATCAGTCTTCCTCTACACTCTTTGACTCTATGGACTTGGGAAAGGACTATTTTGGGAGGGAAGAAAGAAAGACGGTATTTAGCGCGCGGTATTAATCATCACAACTTAAGCTTTCATAGCCCTTGATAAAATGATTCAGTTCTGGATTTTAAATGTTTAGATCGTCAAATTGGGTCATCGAATGAAGGATTTATGCGTTTGTGGAGTCAAGATTTAGTCGATTAGAATGTGGTGTATCAAAACTGATGAAATGATTAAGAACGAAGGTTCAAGCAGTGTGATTTACTTTTGCCCTTCTCTTTTTTCATTTCCATAAAAGACCAAAAAATATTATTATCTTAAGAACTTTGTTTTTACTTTGTCTTTTTTTCTTCTTTTCTTTTAATAGGAAAACTTAGGCAAGCCTAACTATGCTTCATTCTTCTTTATCAACTTCTCTTCTAGTGCGTTCATGACAATCGAGGTGAAATCATCCTTGGATCGCATTATGGTAAAGCATGGTAAAACGTACTAGGACCCCTATGGATTCAACATGTATCTCGACATTAGTGTGCTGCAGCTCCTCTTGTTGCTCCCAATTCTTCATAGTGTCCTGGATATCCTCTAATCTCAACAATGTGTCATGTCAAATCCAAAACAGTTAGAGCGGTAAAACAATAGAGGGGTTCTGGGTCCTGGGAGTACGAATTTTGATTACTATTCTGAATTCCTCTCTATAGTGATGATATGATAGTAAAGAGTAATATCAACATTATCAATCTCATTCTCATAGTACTCAAACTGTAGGACAGAACTAAGAATGTGATCATGATGAACTCTATTGTGGGAGCATAAATGTTGTTCAATACTAAGAGAGTATGCCTAGCATTAGCTGGGTGTGATTGAAGACAAAATCACACCTAGCTTTCTAACGGTACCAGCAAGCAGTAGCATAAGTGTTACCATTGTAACCGGAGGTGTTAGTTCCCGAGTCAAACCAAGAATTGAACCAATCCAGGAAATTTGTAGTGGAATCAAATTGTCCAAGGGATGGACAAAGGAGCTGGTGCCAAGCAGAAGTAGCTATAAGGCAATTTAAGAAAAGTGAATCATGGTTTCCTCCCCACTATTGCACAGCTTGCAAATGGGATCAATATAATGGAGAAGCTAGCGGTTTTAGCATTTGCGGAAAGAATTTCATGAGCACATTTCCATAAAAATATTTGAATAACTGGAGCAACATCCATCTTACACAGAGCCTGGTAGTTGCTAGTTTGAACATCATCCCTATACAAATTGTCCATCTTTGATCTGTAAAGGGACTTAACTGTGAAATTTCCAGAGTCAGTCAAGTTCAAATGGATTTTGATCCTCCTCCCCTTGATGAGTGGCGGTATCAAGAATAACCTTGGAAACACTGGGGATGAACCAAGCATTAACCAGGGGATATTCCATTCACCATTGTGCATGAGGAGGTTGTTAGAGCATAGCTCGGTTGAACCCACCAAGCGTTGGTATGTCAAGTTTGGTTGTCATATTTTAGTGAATCAAAACTCATCTAAGAGTCGCTTGATTATGTACTAGAGACAACTTCGATAGGTTATACTAGAAAATCTAGGATTATGAGACATACAAGTATTACTCGAAGACCTGAAGAATGTGAAGAAGTAACGAGCTACAACGACGACATCAGCCTTCCTCTTGAGGTTAGTAATATTGACTTGAACTGTTTCATTCCTAACGTATCTTTCAAGTCGTGCTATATTGAAAACATAACTGCAAAGCTGTGAATGATTATTATACTCTATTAGTGAAACGTGATCACATGATCATAGTGTTAAGGAATTAAAATACGAAATATCACGCTTATCTTTTGAACTTCGTATATATGACATCGACATAATCGTATGAATGCTATTGTGATTATGTGTATGGGTAAAGGTGAAGATTTCATCCTAGGAAACAATGTTTATATTTGTTTAAAGGAAGTACATTCATGAATTGTTTTATGATTTGAAAGGGAAATCGCTAGGCTTATTAGTATTGTTATTCATTGCATATCTTTAGATTACCAATATGTGTGAGTTAGTAGAACCGATCATAACTTGTTATGTATTTTGGTATAACTAATCATAGTGCCTGACTTATGATCTGGTATGACTGGTTTTTATTAATTAGTGTAACTGATCCTAAGTAATCACCTGAGATGGTATGATCGATATTTGTAATTGGTGTGACCGATCCTAGTAATTGGTGTGACCGATCACAAAAGAATTGTGTAATCGATCCTTGTAATTGGTGTAACCGGTCCTAGTAATTGGTGTAACCGATCCTAGTAACTTGTGTAATCGATCACAAGTAATACCATGAGTATATGGTAACCGGTCATGGTAATTGACATAACCGATCCTGGTAATTGACGTAACCGGTCTTGGTAACTTGTGTGTTCGATCACAAGCAATCCATATTGAGATAGAACCGATCCTTTTGTTTGGTAAAACCGTGAACCCATGATTAGTGATTTGATATTTGATCAATCACATAGTTGTCTTGGAATACAGATGGACCAATTCTAAACTTGTTTGGAAGTGTGGTATAATCGATGAACCAATTCCAAGATTGTAAATATGAAAGAGGATTTACAAAGAAAAGATGTCAACATACTTTGAACACGAACAATAACTCTTATCTTTTATTGTTCAAAGTTATTCCTTAATTACTCAGGGAGATCCCGGTCCGAAATAAATTAAGAATCTTTTAATTAAGGTTGTTAGTTTTATATGCTTTAATTACCATCAATTAAATGCATATCTCTAAAAAATAAAAATTAGTAATATGCATTACTAATTGGAGATTTTTTATTGAGAGATTTTGGAAAATATTGGACAAAGCATTTCTAGGAATTATGAAAACCGATTTGGGCATTTATTGCATATCTTAAGAATATCCGGTTTTGGAAATTCCTTGGTGTCCAAACATCCTTGGTCTATAAATACCTAAGTTTGCATTTCTAGCAAACTATCCTAAGATCCAGGCAAACTTCATCTTTTTGTTGTTCCTGGTGAAGCCGTCTATCCGGAGAGGAAAGTACCCTAATTAGGCAAAATCTCTTACTACCGCTCGTCTAAAGACTTATATTGGATCAAGAAGCTCTACGAGTACCGTTGATGGGAAACTAGATAATTGCAGTTTATTAGTTCTCGATTGATTTGACTGACTAACGTTTGTTGAACTTTGATTGCACCTAGTTTGTTTATTCTTGAGAATCTTCTCTTTTGATATAAGATTCACTCAAACTAGATCGAAGTGTCGACGGGATCTTTAGAACTGTTTTTAGATCTAAAGACATCTTGTGATAATCCATTGTTAACAGACTCCGTTCTGTGCGTGATTTATCACAAGAGATTCAAGTGGTGTTGTGCAGGTTTAATTGAAGATTAAAGAAGATTTGAAGACGAAGAAGATTTCTGATTGGTTTCTCATATCTTTGTGTAGCACAAACCTTGATCGGCTAGGATCCAACTAGAATCGGATTTATTCGATTGATTAGTTGCATGAGATCGACACCGCTTTATAGTTCCTTGTTGGATTCTATATTGATTGATTGCAAATCTAAACTCTACTACTTCAGTAGTTGTTGGATAGATTGATCTAACCAGGCAAAGGAGTTTATTAGTTTAAACGGAAGAGCCTTTGCATATGACTTGAGATATCTTTATCTAGAAAGAATCAATAGAGTTGTTACCAAACAGATTTGTTGTTCCTTTACTGTTTGGAATACGACCCAAAGGAATTGTTCCAGTGCGTGCACTTATTGAATGTCGGAAGCGCAGGGATACTGAAGAAACTAAGTGAACTAGGTTTAGTTACTTGGTCTCAACTATACGAAGTTTGGTCTAGATTTTGTATAACGACTTAATTCTGAGAGTATTCAATTCTGGACTAGGTCCCTGGGTTTTTCTGCATTTGCGATTTCCTCGTTAACAAAATCTTGTTGTGTCTTTTACTTTTTTATTTCCGCAATTATAATTGTTTATTATAATTAAAAGTAAAATACACAAACAATAACTCCGCATTACTTGATAGTGATCCTATAGAGTTTGGTTAAGTCCGAACCTATTATCAAGTAATCACTCTTTGATTGTTGTATTGTCTCGATCTCGTATCCATAGACAATCACACAAAAGTGTGAATACCGATTTGTCGTATTGCCTCGACTTTGTCCATAGACAATCACTTTCGGTAAGAGGACTTATATGTGGATATTTTAAAGATTGTGGTGTATTTGGGTACCCTCGTCTTTTCAGAGGTGTTCTTCCGGATGAAGGTCATTTGGACAGTTAACAAGTTTGGGTATTTAGGAGTTGATGGTAGGAATCCAAATATCCTCCCATATGTTGATCTTTTTTCCATTATCAATTCTCTAAGAGTTGTGTTCCAGAATGTTGCTAATTCCTTCCAGAATGCCTTTCCAAATCCATGAATCACCATATCTTGATTTGGTATCCATATTGAGCACATTTCTACCAATTAAGTATTTGGCATCCATGAACTGGTATCAGAAAGAGTCCTTGTTTTTTTCCAGTCTCCAACCAATTTTTGTGATCATAACATTGTTTAAATGTTTCATATTGATAAAACCTAGACCTCCCAAATCCTTTGGTTTGCAAAACGCATTCCAAGCTTTTGGGTAATATCCTTTTGGGTTATCAATGTCTTTTCCCTTGAATAAATTTCTTTGAAGTTTGTTCAGGTCTTGCAAGTTTGTATAGGTAATTGAAGCAATTCATTTGGTAGATACTAGTTGTAGAAGTGACAGAATTGATGAGGGTTTGTCTTCCAGCTGGGTTGAGTGGGTCATTCTTCCAACTGGCAAGTATGAGTTTAACTTTTTCACACCAGGTTTGAAGGAGATGATTTTGCTTCTATGGGTGAAAAGAGGGGATCATAGGTACTTACCATTTAGTTGAAGGACTTGAACTCCCATGATGTTGCTAATGATAGTACGTGGATTAGGGTCAATATTGCTGCTGAAGAAAATACCCGATTTATTAAAATTGATTAACTGACCCGAGATGTCACTGAAAATCTTGAAAATGTCCATAAGATTCTGACTTTCAATTTTGTTGGCTTTGTAGAATACCATGCAGTCATCAGCAAAAAGAAGATGGTTGATGGAGGGGGCATTCTTGCAGATTTTAATACCACAAATGAGACCATATTCAGCTTGTATAAGAGTTCTTGAAAGATCTTCCATGCAGAAAAAGAATAGGTAGGGAGAGAGGGGGTGACCTTGCCTGAGACCTCTAGAGGGTTTGAAAATTTATCAGAAGTGTCATTTATAAGCACAACAAAAGTAGTTGTGGACGTACATTGGTAGATTTTTCCACATGATTTGTCATTAAAGCTAATTTCTTTATGATATCCAATTATAGAAGTCGTCCACTTTGTAAAAAGCCTTGGCCATATCAATTTTGATTCCCGTGCTACAATTTCCCCTTTCTTACCCCCTTTATATCTCATGTAGTGAATGATTTCATGGGCTAGGTATGTTGTCAGATATTCGTCTGCCATGGATGAAGGCATATTGGTAAAGGGATATGATTATTTTTTTTTTTGGAAATGTTTCATTATTTGGGCAATGAGTTTAGAAATAATCTTGTACGTTATATTACATGGGTTAATGAGTCTGACATGGCTTGGGGATAAGGGGTATCAGTTTTGGGTATTAAGGAGATGAAGGTAGAGTATGTGACTAGAGGTGAAGAAATATTGAACCAATCCCTATGGAAGTACTTGATGTTTCAATCTCCCAACTTTATAACACGATCTCTACTTTTAGTTTTCCAAAAAAAATCCCCGATATCAAACCGTTCCCTGAGCTTTCTCCTAGTAGTGTTGAGAATCCGTCCTCTGTTAGGTCTGAAGCAGTTTTTGTGAAGTCAATTTAAGTGTTTCTTGTAATCTTCAATATTTGTTCTATTGTTTCCATACACTTCCTTATTCTTGGTTATGATGAGAAGTTTAAATATCTTTGAGTTCTAGCAACGAGGAAAGCAGAGGACCCAGAGAGATTATTGCTCCAAAATTCACCAACTATTTTCTGCAATCCTCATGGTCCAACCGTGCCCCAAAAAAGTGAATGGGATATCGCCACTTTTCCAATGAGGGTTAGAATTCAGTGGAAAGCAAGCATATTGGAGATATTGGTGTTGGGAAATAACAAGAGCCTTCTTTTAAAATCTAGCCCTCTATCTAGCCTTTGCTCAGTAAGAGCCGGTCATACATTTTAATTTGTTAGATCAGGTGAAACGACAGCCAGTAAAGCCAAGATCAATGATTTTTTTCATTAAACAAGTTAGCTTCAGCAGTGTCTATAGGGAAGGCACTGTGTTTCTCAGTGTCATGTAGAATGAAGTTGAAATATCCAATTATCGGCCATGGGAGATGATTGGTAAGGGCAGTATTTTAGATTATTTTTCCATGACTCAGTTTTCTAAGACAGGTCACAAAGGATGCAATAGTAGCCAGTAAATAACCAGGGAAGGCTATAGGAAATACTAATAATGGCATTGATATGGTTCAAGGAGAAATCAATAACATCAATGGATATGTTACTTTTCCATATCAAATCCAAATTTACTTTGTCTTTTAAATAGATAAAACATGACTAAACCTGAGGTTACACAACATAACCGAGTAGATGAAGATGCATATATTCTATCATGGGAATACATACCTACACAAGTTTGAGAAGTAGTTATTAGTCTGAATCCATATCCTGACTTGATTTGATTATCGATCTTCGTCTATAGACTACTTAGTTCTTAGTCTACTTTAGGGATTACCTAGTTATCTTTGGTTCAATTAACACAGAGGGATAACTTAGTTATCTTTGGGTCGGTTAACACAGTTGAGTTCTAAAGGAAAGTAGGTTAGAGAATAGAGAAAATATAATTCTTAGTGATCAAGTTAGACTGAATAATATGTCTTGTATTACAACGTAAGCCTTCTATATACAATTACTTAACATATGAAAACGTTGATCCTATTACATCTCCTCCCGAGTTTATTCTTAGTTTGTACAACATTCCGGGATTAGGTTTCATTGGCCTGATCCATACACCATTAACGTTTCTGAAGTTCGAGATTGTGGGAGTTATTTTTGTGTCTTAGTTGTCTCAATTCTCTATATTGTTAGAACTAGATTTCGTACTTACATATTTTAGTATTTTATGTGTATGTAGGTGTTTTTGGAGAAATAAACTTTTATGGAAAAATTGGCTTGAAAAGGGGTATTTGCGCTTCGGGGAAAATTATTAAAGGCACCCCAGAATTGTGTTAAAGGCACCCGGAAGAGTTGATAAAGGCACCCCGAAGAATTACTAAAGGCACCCAAAATTACTATTTGCACCCCAGGGGCAAGTGTTAAAGGGACCCCAGGAATGGATAGGGCACAACATCTTCTTCATCATTTCAAATTCAGAATTTGGCGGGAATAAATTTGCAGATTGAGGGTTTGATTTTTGGTAAAGTAATGAAGAAATTCAATCGCTTGATTTAGTTGGGATGGGCCCGTTAAGGATAAACATGTATGATATGGTTGATTTATTCGAAAGAATTGGGCTGGATCATTGGAGTTTCAATTAAACAATGAGAAAGAGTATCTCAGGTATTTTCGTGGTAATTATAGAAGTTGCGTGGGACTTAGGAGAAGATATCTTTTCTGAGATTTGATCTTATCAAGTTAGGAAAGAATGACATCACAAACGGGTAAGAGAAGAAATAAAACGGGAAATCCTCGTGACTTACAAGAAAAGAAAATAAAGAGATTTGATCGGGTTTCTGGGGTGTAAAAGTATTGCTCGGGTCCTAGAAGATACTACACGAGTTTTAGAAGAAGTTTGGGGTAGTTTAGAGGCAAGACCAGAGAGAAATCACAAGTTGCGGGAAACTTTTTCCGTTGGTGCAGGAGGAAGAACACGAAGAGTATAAGCTGCTCAGGACTATCGTTAATTCTGTGGTTTATTCTTTCATATTCAACAATTCTGTAACAGTATTTGCAACACTTATCTTCGGGTTTGCAATATTTATTTAGGATTTTTCTGTAGCAATTAATCTGCAACGCCTATACAGCGTTGTAGGTTCCCTGAGTTATATCTTTTTACCTCTTTTAATATGCTTTTGAGATAGAAACCATTATTTGAGCAAGTGATTAATATTATGAGCTAAACTCCTTTGTTGAGGCGACAGAGGAAGCCATTGTTTCAATAAAAGTGGTGTATTTATATTTCAATTAAATTTTTGCAATTTGTTTTATGATTAATTGCATTGAACTAATATTTAATAATTGATTTTGATTGAATGATTGTGATTTATTTTGATGGATCATGCTTAGGTTAAGACTTTTGATGTTCCATACTTAGGTTGTTAAATAACATATCGACTGTCATGTGTATTAACTAAGTTTATTTTAACATTAAAATGATCAACCACGTTTTGTACTTTAAAATGTTACATATTTTGTGGTGTCACGTAATCAACATAGTCTTTTATTACTCACCAATACCCGCCACCACCACAAAACGGCGTGATACCATTTTGTTGGTTGGAATTCTAATTTTTAATCATAAATGCCATGTATGAGGTATATATTGAACAAAATTAGGTCGTCAATCAATATATTCCATTATTATTATTTTCGTGTTATATTATCTTTTGTATTGCAATTAGTTTTATTTTAACATTAAAAACCATGATTTATAAGATCTGGTACCAAGGATAGAAGGGTATCATTTGGGTGAGTCAGCGGGCATGAACATTTTATCCTATATGTTGATATCATCCCCGAAACATATGGTACCTGACTTTATCAATCGTGCTAAAAACAACCAGCCACATCTTTCACAATATAATGTTATCAAATATTATAACGACACAAAACTGATATTTTCTACCACTGCTTCTTCCACCACCACCACCAGGAGCGGATCCAGGATTTTAAGGAAAGAGGAGAAAAAATTCTTTCCAATTCGGATACAGGTGCAAAATGGCCAAGTGTTAAGCAAAAACAAAAATCAGAGTTGACAAAGTTTTTCTTAACCTGAAACAATTGAAACATAACAATCCACACAAAATAATGGAAATATAACAATTGCATCGTATTTCGTTAAGCAAAAAGAAAGAATGGGCAATTAAATCAACCTCTCTTAACAGAAAGACGATTAACTAAAACAAAAATCATACCTTACGCTTCGACATGACAAACTAAGATCATAATTAACTTAGTTTTCATATCAGGAAAGATTTAAAGCGTAATTCTTCCCTCGATTTCCACAACCACTCTCCTCACAAAGATATATCATTAAGCACCAGTTAAATTAATAACTCTCCTCCTGTTAGTTGTTATTCCCCTGCAAAATAAGAGAATAACAAGCAAAACAACCTTTACCAGAGAAAGGTAGAAACCTATTTTTAGTTATTACGTGCCAATAGTAAAAGTCTAAAACTGAAACTCATATGTTATGCTAAATACACAATTTATGTAAACATAAATTGATAATAGCATCATTGTGACTTTCACACATGAGTTTTCAAACAGTATCTTTTCATGATCCTTTGATAGTGCCTACCTAAAAAGGTTGGAATCTTATCCTGCTATATCGAAATAAATCAACAACTGATCAGTTTATTCTCAGGATTAAGTATCACAAAAACTAAATTAATATTTTAGTGGTGCTTTGATTATTCACCGGGGTTTCTTCAGTGTTCAAACTCTTAAAGCATGTCTCAAGAGACTTGTCAGCAATATCTTGTTTTTCAACTTTTTCAACTTGTTGTTTCAATTCTGCAATATTGGTTATTGTCTCTTCAATTCTGTCTTTCAACCAATCTTGATTTTGAACCGTTAGTATGAGATTGGTTCTCAATTATTCGAATCCAGTGATGAAGTTCGCCATACTATCGGTAGGTATCCACTTGGTTTCTTTAGGATCTTGAAAATTGAAAGCAAGTAGGCAAGACTCCTCTTGAGATCCAGTAGAACTGTCAGACTCATAATCAGACATGGCTTTTGAGACAACCTTATTTTTACTTTATGTATTGATTCCTAGATAATCCTTAACTCTTCGAGCTTCCTCCTTATTAGCCTTTGTAACACTGCGAGTTATTGGAGGCACACTCAGATATTTAAATAAGAAGAGAAAAATATTATGTAAAACCATTTTAAATAAAAAATTATAGATATCCTAAAGGCTGATGTGCATGTTTTATAAAGCTTTAGTATTTTGGGCACCCAAGTAGAGTTGTACATATTTGGAGCTTACTTAGATCTTGATAAACTCAATAGAGTTGGAATTACCGACTAAAAAGTGTTGCTGAGACTCCATGAAAGTGAAGATATTGAAAAACAAAATTCCTAACTCATTAAATTACTCCACCATATCTTGTTTCAAATCAAAGAACTGTTGCAAATATGAAGGTGGTTAGAGGGAATTGAGAATCGCATTATGATAGAGAGGGTATAACAGTGTTCTCTATAAGATACCTTTAGGAGTTCGATGGAAAATCAAAACTGGTATCTCACTCACTACAAGTATGAAGTTACGGTAAGGAAATAAAACATGCTACCTTCTTCTCTTCCCACCCATATTCATTTGATTAGAGAAGGTAGGTGCTCGTAATAGATAAGATCAGGTATGATATCAGGGCTGTCTCTGGCATTTAGATGACCCTGGGCGAATAACGTCTCGGACGCCTTTTAGACATGATTTTTTTTTTCATATACACATATAAACTATTGTTTCTTGATAATGTTTACTTATAATACTAAAATAAAAACAGTTTATACCAATTACATAGTTTGTTTCTTTATACAAAACTACTTGCATCCCCGCAGAAAAGGTGAAGTTATTAACTTGTTAAAATCCGAATTCCGATAATTAAAAAGAACTTTCAACAATGATTATATTATACCGGGAGCACTAACATCGTTATTTAAATTTTGATCTCTTATATTCTTGTTAGAAAACTCATCAATCAATTTTTAAAAATTATTATTGTTAGAGCACTGCTCGGTCGAACTCGCAAGCGTTGCTATCTCAAGCTTGTTTGTCAAGTTTAGGTGATCAAAACTATAAATCTTGATTTCTGGTCTATTTATAGTTGTGTCTCGGATTAGGATAGAATGTGTAGTTGAGATTTAGACTTCACGACGTTCATCGATTGAAGACGAAGATCTACTAAGGAGAGCTTTGAGGAACTTCATCAACAAAAGGTATGTGGAGACTAAAACTTATCTATCACTCAGAAGTATATTCTATTCTATCTCCTATTGAGACTAAGTCGTATAGCTATATAGACTTTTACATTATACACATTTGATATTTCGAGTTGAGTTTAACTCGCTTATGTCTTTCTCGAAATATGTGTTGGAAGCTTTTTGCTTTAGCTATGTTCATCATTATTCTTGACGAGTTTAGTTGGAAACAATTCATTTGTTGGAAACTAAATAATAAGTCAAAAGATGATCATGTGAAAATTTCCTTGAAACATCTTACATGATTTTTGTGAGACGGTCATTTGATGTCGACTCGGAATATTTCGTATTGATCATTCGATCACTTGAAAATTACTTATAAGCTAATAGTTTGTGTGAGACAGCTATTGTCATCTTCTAAGGATGTTTCAATGATTGAAATGGGAGTTTAGAACAATTAACCATTGTCTTGATATAGCACAGTATGCATACTAGTATGCAAACTATTGTCGTATGAATCAGGTCCCGAAACCAAGTTTGCATACCAGTATGCGAACGGTTATACCTGAGTTAGGTCCGGAACGACAATATGCATACTGGTTTGCAAACTGTCGGACAAGACCAAAGTTCGGAACTTAAGTTTATGTACTCATTTGCAAACTGAGTTGGTTTAAGTTCTAAAATCGGTTAAGTATTATTTCATACTCATGAAAAAATACATTTATAAATTAAGGAATGCAATCTTTGCAAACCGTGGATAAATGTTCATGAATTGATTCTCTTGAATCAATCCGATTTTGTTTCAATTGTGTCTTGTATACTTCTATGAGAATATAAACAATTGAACAACTCTATGAGTAACACAATTACATTCATTTGATTATCATTTGATCTAGAATTGTTAGATGAATGTGGTTAATACAAAAGTGTTCATATGACTAACTTCGATTAACTATTGTTTAGCCAATTCAATATAAACGTTTAGGTGCGGTTACCCATATCTAAATGAAGGTACATTTTATTTGTGTGTAACAATCTAAGACCATCTAATAGTGGAGATATATTGCTTTGGTTTTAAGCAAACTTAGCTTGAATCTTAAATCAAGATTTCATCTAACGGCGAATATTGGTTGCTTTGTTTCTAAGCTATCAAACCCTTATTTGAAGACTATATAAGGGAGAACTCTAGCAACTGGAAAACCTAATCCACACACTTCTGTGTGATACTATTTACGTTCTAAAGTCGATTCTCCTTTAACCTAGGTTTTTCCTAAAACCATTATAGGTTAACGACTTAAAGACTTCATTGGGATTCTGAAGCCAGAGCCAACTATTTTCTTTGTAGTTGCGTACTCTGATCAGTTGCATATTCTGATCTTACTTGTTCTATCGTATTGAGTACTATCTTCTCGAAGAGTGGCTCGAGATTTATCTCCGATAGGTAAGATATAAAAAGTAATCACAAAGCTCTTCGTCTCATTCTTTGTGATTCAACAATAACTTCTTCTACTACCATATAATTAAGTTATTGTGAGGTGATTGATATTTCTAGGTTGTTCTTCGGGAATATAAGACCGGATTATCAATTGGTTCCTGTTTACCTTGATTTATCAAAAGACGGAACAAAAACTTCATAGGTATTTATGTGGAGACAGATTTATCTATCAGAATAGACTTTTCTCCTGGAGACAAATTTGTTTATAAAGTCTTCGCCTTCGGGTCATAGCAACTCTTAGTTGTGGGTGAGATCAGCTAAGGGAATCAAGTACGTAGAGTCCTGCTGGGATTCAGAGGCGTAAGGAACGTGATTGTACCTTAATCGGTGTGAGACTTGGTTAGGGCTCAACTATATTCCAGTCCGAAGTTAACTTGTAGTAAGCTAGTGTCTGTGGAGGCTTAATATAGTGTGGTGTTCAAATCTGGACTAGGTCCCGGCAGTTTTCTGCATTTGCGGTTTCCTCGTTAACAAAACTTCTGGTGTCTGTGTTATTTCTTTTTCGCATTATATTTGTTTATATAATTGAAATATCACAGGTTGTGCGTAGTTCGATCAATTGGTAAATCCAACCTTTGGTCGTTGATTGAAATTGATTGACACTTGAACATTGGTCTTTGGTACCGTTCAAGTTATTTCTCATATCAATCAGGCTCACAGATCTCTATATGTTCGATTGCAGATTGTGTTGAGAAATTGATATACAACTCTTGGATATATTTCCTTGATTGAGTCTGACTGTCTAGTTGATTCTCTTGGAATTATATTAGAGTTAGTCAATACAGATTACCGAACGAAATATTGGGTGTGGTTGTTAGACCCCCGCTTTTTCAATTGGTATCTGTGCAGGAAAACACGATAAACTTAATAAGTTTGTGTTTGTTTGATCCTAGAGACTGTTCCTTTGGGAAATCACTTAATTAATACAGTGTGGTCTTCTAAGATGGATTAGGTCCAGGGGTTATTCTGCATTTGCGGTTTCCTCATTAAAAAAATTTCTTGTGTCTGTATTATTTCTTTTCCGCGTGATATTTTGTTATATAACTTCGGTCTGGACTGTAGTTGAACCACAATCAATCTCACACTGATCCAAGGTACAGTTATGCTCCTATGCCTCTGATCCCAGCAGAATGCTACGTACTTGATTCCCTCAGCTGATCTCACCCACAACTAAGAGTTGCTACGACCCAAAGTCGAAGACTTTAATAAACAAATCTGTATCACACAGAAAAGTCTACAAAATAGATAAATCCGTCTCCCACGAATAAACCTATGAGTTTTGTTTCGTCTTTTGATAAATCAAGGTGAACAAGAACCAATCAATAACCCGGATTTATATTCCCGAAGAATAGCCTAGTATTATTGATCACCTCACAATAATCTTAATCGACGCAGCGAAAAAACATATTGCGGAATCACAAACTATGAGACGAAGTGTTTGTGATTTCTTTTCTATCTTGCCTATCGGAGATATAAATCTCAAGCCAATTATTTCAATTATACTCGTACGATAGAAATAGCAAGATCAGATCACACAACTACAAGAAAAGTAGTATCGGTCTGGCTTCACAATCCCAATGAAGTCTTTAAGTCGTTAACCTGGTTTTAGAAGAAGAAAACCAAAGGTTAAAGGAGAATCGACTCTAGCTTAGCAAACTAGTATCACACGTAAAGTGTGGGGATTAGGTTTCCCAGTTGCTAGAGTTCTCCCTTATATAGTCTTTCAAATCAGGGTTTGCAATCAATGTTAGCTTGGTAACAAAGCATTCAATATTCACCGTTAGAAAACCGGATTAAATTCAAGCTAATATTTCACAACCGTTGGATCGAAAACTTAGCTTGTTACAAACAAATGAAATGTTCAATTTTGGGTTTATGAACCGTACCCAAACATTAACATTTGTTGGTTCAACAATAGTCAACCAAATGGTTAGCCATATGATCACTCTCATATCAACTATATTCTTCTTCACCATAACTAGTTCAAATGACTCAAATGAACTAGTTAGAGAGTTGTTCAATTGCTTAGATCTTATGTAACTACACAAGACACAATCGAAACAAAAACGGTTTGATTCACTCGAATCGGTTCATGAACTTTATAGCCACGGTTTGCAAAAGCATTCCTTAGTTTAAATAAACATTAGTTCAAGAACAACCGGTTTTAGATATAACCTACTCAAGTTCGCGGACTTAAGCTCATGGAAGGAGTACACAAACTCCAGCAGAAATTCTCGGGTGAGAACTTCCGCCAGTTCGCGGACTTGGCTTGCGTCACTTCCATTTCTCTTGATCAACAAAGTTAGCAAACTTTGGTTCAAGGAATAAGGACTTATACATATATGTGTTTCCACAACAATGCTTATATCCTACCAATGCTTATGTAATCTAAACTCTCATTTCAATCATTGAAACATTCTCAGAGAACGTTATATAGCCGTTATTCACAGACCATTTTTCGTCAGAGCAATTTCCAAAGTGATTGAAACATAACATGACTTTCGTCGCTAGGTAAAGATGAATTCGGTTAAAGCGAAAGCTTACCAACACATATTTCGATAAATAGATAGACGAGTTAAACTCGGCTTGAAATAGCAAATGTGTATAATGAAAGTCTATACGTCTAAACGACTTTTGTCTCAAGAGTAGGAGATAGCGTAAATAGACTTTTGAGTGACAGATAAGTTCAAGTCTCCACATACCTTTTAGTCGATCAAGTTCCACCGGTTCCTCGAGTAGTCCTTCGTCTTGTATGATGATTGCCATGGAGTTCTTGATCTCAACTACACTTTCTATCCTAGTCCGAGACCTTAGCTACATAGGCTAGAAATCAAGACTTATAGTTTTGATCACTAACATTGACAAACATGCTTGAGATAGCAACGCATGCGAGTTCGACCGAGCAATGCTCTAACAATCTCCCCCTTTGTCAATTTTAGTGGCAAAACTATTAATACATATGTAAATTAACTTTTGTAGCTCCTATTCCACATGTCTAATCTTCAACATTACTCGAAATCTTCGTCACTTCCAAGTACTCCAATGATCCCAAAGGTTGTAAGTTTAGTATCATCGTTGTTGAAAATCCGTAGCTATAACAATAAGAAAACAAGAGTTCTCAATCATTGTTATACAGTGTCATAGTATCATTACACAGCGTCAAAGTCCAATTGTATCACAACTTCAACAACAATACTTTGGTGATATGTATCACTCCCCCTTAGTCAATACTCCATCTCACATGGAAACTACTCCCCCTTACATAATGATCTGAAAACCATATGTATTTGTAGTGTGAACTACATATTAATTCTCCCCCTTTTTGTCAATAAAATTGGCAAAAGTACAAGAACGGGATCCTAATGAAATTTCCGAAAGAGACATTTCATGACCAAAAGAAAGAAACACAATCATCTTATTTAGATGCAATCATAAAGCCGAAGCTAAATGCATTTCATCAAGGAGTTTAAAGATACAAGATAACCCCTATAATATTCCACAGCCGCACTCCCCACAAAGATATGGCAATTAAGCGCAAGTTCAAAAATAACTCTCCCCACAGTGTCATAGTATCATTACATAGCGTCAAAGTCCAATTGTATCACAACTTTGACAACAATACTATGGTGATATGTATCACTCCCCCTTAGTCAATACTCCATCTCAAATGGAAACCACTCCCCCTTACATAATGACCCGAAAACCATATGTATTTGTAGTGTGAACTACACATTAATTCTCCCCCCTTTTGTCAATAAAATTAGCAAATGTACGAAAACTAGTGGGATCCGAATGAAATTTCCATAGAGACATTTTATGACCAAAATAAAGCACATATCAACTTTTTAGATGCCATCATATAGCCGAAGCTAAATGCATTCATCAAGGAGTTTATAAAGATACAAGATAACCCCTATAATATTCCACAGCCGCACTCCCCCACAAAGATTTGGCAATTAAGCACAAGTTCAATTAAGAACTCTCCCATATAAAATGTCATTCCCGAAAGAACAACAAGAGCGAACTTAATTTCGAAGGAAAATAAGGATTTCTTTGGACATAAAAAATCACATACAAGTATGAATTTGAATCCAAAATACTCAATTAAATTAACCACAAGAGAACCCATGATTAATTTAATTGAAATACACAATCAAACTAATCACAAAGAGTAATCAATTTAACTGGCCATACTCACATAAGAGAATCTATGGAGCAATGACTAAGTTAATCATGAAAATAATCAACCCAATCAAAAAACGCTCAAACATAAGAAAACTTACGGAGTCATAACTAAATAACCAAACAAGATGATTAATTTAGTTCAATATGCTCGACATAAAGTACCTTATGGAACAACAACAAAGCTAACCATGAAAATAATCAACTTTGATTGTTTTAGTGCCAACATAAGACACATTACGGAGCCTCACAGTAATACACAAAAAAAATATGCATCAGGGAAGATCAATTACTGCAGAATACACAAGGATTCATTCTATTTTCCATCACAATTTGCACCATGACATACAATAGACACAATTCTTGAAAAACAAAAGATTTTAACCTATCTTCCATCAATAATTGACAATATAGGCTTAACTTTTGTATTTGTCAAAAGTCCATTCATTCCTTTATCAATATAAGAATATCGACTTACGAAAGACTTTACTTTTGACAAGATATGGGACAATCATACTTCACGGACGCAAACCCACATATCCCATAAACAATTGCAATATATAAAACCATAAAGATTAATACTGCAAACATCATCTTCCAAACAAGTTTAGAATTTAAACCAATAAATCTAAAAACATGAAGATGAGAACGTTGGACATAGCTATGTGTAATCACAATAATGGCTATTCCAAACTCTAGTTATTCTTCTAACAAAAACAGAAAAATAGAAGATTTACTAGATGTTAAGACCTTTGAAGAATTATTTATCGTCCCCGAACTCCTTGTCGTCAACAACCATTGGGACATAAGGTTCATTAAGGTAGCAGTTTATATCAATAAACCTTCTTGGTTGATGATGTCGAACCAGGGCTGAATCTCATGAGTCTTAAACACAAAAGCCTTTATTTGTTGAATCTCCTTTCGCATCTCTTTCAACACTTCAAGAACATCAGAAAACTTCTGAGAGTTTGAAGGAACGGCTCTTGGCTTCCTCACATTCCTTCTTTTTCTTTTCAATATTTGAGCTAATGGATATTTTTCGTTTTCCTTCATGATTGATGGCTTGAAAATCATATTAACATCCTTTCCATCAGAAGACAGAGCACTTGGAACATCCATAGGTGTATGGGTTTGTGAGAGGAAATCACAGTCTCAACAAGTAGTCTTGTGATAAAAAAGAGTTTCAAAGAAGGAAAAAGGAATGTAGGGTTTCGAAACCTTTAACAGGTTCGTACACGACCACTCTCAACTCTATGAAGAGTAGAATTGTCGATAGTACCCTTTCTTTTTGTTTGACAGACACAAAATCAAAACTAAGAAAAAAAAAGAGAAAAAAAAAACTTTTCCTAAAGCCTGTGAGGTACAAAATCATTGTCTCTTTGATCAGGCACATGAGACAATATTTTCATCAAACAACACAATTAAATTGCGTTGCGGTGAACAAAAATTTGTCCACCATTTTCCTCATGAGAGGAATCCTCAGACTTTTGTCTATCAAACCGACTCGACCATACTTTATTCTCTAACGGTCTTGGTTTTTCCTTGGAAACTAACTTCTTAGATGAAGATAAAATCCCACATACCTCAGCGGTCTTCTGAGCAAGTTTAAGCTTCCTTGTTAAATGATTTGCTCTTCGTTGAAGTTTGTTGACGTGCCTTAGTTGGTGCTTGTACTTGTAACACCTTGAAAGTTCATGACCCCTTTGAGAACAATACGAACACGTCAATCTAGAATAAAAATCAGGCTTTTGAGATGTGCACGCAGCTAGGCACATAGTGGAACCTGAAACATTATAAACAGAGTTTCCAAAGTATGGATCAATTTTATCTTCCAGAATAGTTGGATTATCTTCTGAAAGAATATCAAGATTGATGTATGTATTGCTACAATTATCAAAATCAATACTTTCACCAAGAAGTGCAACACTTGATTTCTCGTCTTCATTAGAATCATAGTTGTCAGATATTTCATCAAGAGTTGCAGCAAGACCTTTGTTCCTAGTGTATTTTTTACGATTTGGGCACTCGTTTGCAAAATGACTAAATCCTTTACACTTAAAGCACTGAGGCATATCCTCGTCATCAGTTTCATCAATATCCTTATTTTTAGGAGGAACACGATTATGAGGTTTGACTGATGCCTTAGGCTTATCTTTGGAGAACCGTTTAATTCTCTTCAGCAGAGATTCGTAAACTATCTTGTGATCATCGAGACTGATTTGTCAAGATCTTCATCTGATGAATCTGTCTCAAACTGATCATCTTCAGAGATATACACTTTTTTACTTTTATCAAGTAATTTAGTGTCCTTTAGTGCTTTGAACGCAACATCCTTAGTCTTGGATGAATGTTCATGATCAAAGATCTTAAGCTTCCAAACCAACGTAATTCTGGAGAGATTATCAAGGTTATTTCCCTCAACGATGGCATGCTTCTTAGAATCATATCTGGATAGCAGCGTTCTGAGAATTTTCATCACAATGTCCTTTTCAGGAATAGTCTTACCCAATACAAAAGATGCATTAACAATTTCCGACACTTTGTGATTAAACTCATCAAATGTTTCTTCATCTGCCATACGAAGGTTTTCCCAATCGGAATTAAGGTTTTGAAGCCTAGCTTCCTTTTCACTGGTATTACCTTCAAAAACGGTTTCTAAGATATCCCAAGCTTCTTTCGACTTAGTGCAGTTTGTCACATGGTGCTGAAGATTTGGGGTAAATGTATGTATGATGGCATTCAAACCGTCGGAATTTTGCTTTGCAAAGAAGTACCTCAAATAGGTGTATTCACCAATATTCTTGGGAACGTTTACATCACCAACTGCCACGACGGGAGGATCATAGCCATTAACAACATATACCCATGATTGAAAATGACACTCTTGAAGAAAAGCTCGCATAGCAATTTTCCACCATAAGTAATTAGAGCCATCGAAGACTGGTGGTACGTTAATAGAGATAACACCTCTGTCCATAGATTCAGATCGCTACAAACACAGACTTATAAGGTCTTAAACGTGTTTGCCTACTCTGATACCAATTGAAAACGCGGGGGTCTAACAACCACACCCAATATTTCGCTTAGCAATCTGTTTGTACAAACTCCAATATACTTTCTAGAGAATCAACTAGACAGTCAGACTCAATCTAGATAAAAAGTATATCAAAGAGTTTATATCTCAATCTCTCGATTTGATCTTTACTCAAGCAAATAGAAATCTGCGAGTCTTTATCAAAGAGAGATAACTCGGATGGTACCAAAGACCAATATCCAAGTGTCAATCAATTTAAATCAACAACCAAAAAGGTCGGATATTTTAATTGATTGAACAACGCACAACCTATGATATTTCAATTATATAAATAAATATAATGCGGAATAGAAATAACACAGACATCGGAATTTTGTTAACGAGGAAACCGCAAATGCAGAAATACCCCGGGACCTAGTCCAGATTGAACAAACATTGTATTAAGCCGCTACAGACTCTAGCCTACTCCAAATTAACTTCGATCTGGACTGTAGTTGAACCCCAATCAATCTCACACTGATCCAAGGTACAGTTATGCTCCTACGCCTCTGATCCCAGCAGGATGCCACGAACTTGATTCCCTTAGCTGATCTTACCCACAACTAAGAGTTGCTACGACCCAAAGTCGAAGACTTCAATAAACAAATCTGTATCACACAGAAAAGTCTACAGAATAGATAAATCCATCTCCCACGAGTAAACCTATGAGTTTTGTTCCATATTTTGATAAATCAAGGTGAACAGGAACCAATCAATAACCCGAACTTATATTCCCAAAGAACAACCTAGTATTATTGATCACCTCACAATAATCTTAATCGACGCATCGAAAAAAGATATTGCGGAATCACAAATGATGAGACGAAGTGTTTATGATTTCTTTTCTATCTTGCCTATCGGAGATATAAATCTCAAGCCAATTATTTCAATTGTAACTCGTATACGATAAAACAAGAAGATCGAGATCACACAACTACAAGAAAAGTAGTATCGGTCTGGCTTCACAATCCCAATGAAGTCTTTAAGTCGTTAACCTGGTTTTAGAAGAAGAAAACCAAAGTTTAAAGGAGAATCGACTCTAGCTTAGCAAACTAGTATCACACGTAAAGTGTGGGGATTAGGTTTCCCAGTTGCTAGAGTTCTCCCTTATATAGTCTTTCAAATCAGGGTTTGCAATCAATGTTAGCTTGGTAACAAAGCATTCAATATTCACCGTTAGATAAAAACCTGATTAAATTCAAGCTAATATTTCTCAACCGCTGGATCGAAAACTTAGCTTGTTACACACAAATCAAGACTTATAGTTTTGATCACTAACATTAACAAACATGCTTGAGATAGCAACGGATGCGAGTTCGACCGAGCAATGCTCTAACAATTGACACTTGAACATTGGTCTTTGGTACCGTTCAAGTTATTTCTCTTATTCAATCGGGCTCACAAATTCCTATTTGTTGATTGCAAATTGAATTGAGAAATTGAGATATAAACTCTTTGATATACTTTTCTCTAGATTGAGTCTGACTGTCTAGTTGATTCTCTTGAAAGTATATTGGAGTTTGTCTATTCATATTGTCGAACGAAATATTGGGTGTTGTTGTTAGACCCCCGTTTTTTCAGAAACCTATGCAAAATAGGAAAGGAAAATAATAATAATAAAATAATAAAGAGGCGCCTATGGGACCGGCCCCATCGGCCGGCCGGACATGCCACCATGGCCGGTCCCACGCCTCTTCCTTTTATTTTTGATATTATTTTATTTTCCTAATCTCATGAAAACTCCTTGTAGATGGTGGATTTTCGACAAAGGTAAAATTGTAAAACCCTAACTATGCATACTTCGGATCCGGCAATCGGATGAGTATTGAGGCCCATGTCTCTCATTAAAGCATGAAAGCTCATGCCATAAATCTCTGACAGAGAAGGCTGTCCCTCAGAGTATATGTAGATGTGTATTCTCCCAGCTGAGGCCACGTCACATCTCATGAATACTGAGCAATTTCAGTAATTACTCTGGATCCGGCAATCGGATGAGTATTGAGACCCATGTGTCTCATTAAAGCATGAAATCTCATGCCAAAAATCTCTGACTGAGAAGGATGTCTCTCAGAGTATATGTAGATGTGTAGTCTCCCAGCTGAGGCCACGACACATCTCATGAATACTGAGCAATTTCGCAATTACTCCGGATCCTGATCGGATGAGTATTGAGACTCATGTCTCTAAGCGTGAAAGCTCATGCCATAAAACCTATGATCGAGAAAGTCTCTCAGAGAAGATGTAGATGTGTAGTCTCCCAGCTGAGACCACGACACATCTCATACTGTATAGAATCGCAAGATTGGACGGCTCCTAGACAAAGATGTCTGCTAGTATAGAGCAATAACGTCTTCAGGATGCAACCATGTTTTCCCTGACTATACAAGAGGAATATGACACTCCAGCAAGTTCATATTACTCAACCCTCAGATAATCAATGCTCCTAGATAGGAAGCCCTGCTAGTATAGAGCCATCAGCTGGCCGGTCATGTCGTGACCAGTCCCGCGCCCAATTTTATATTTTGTCATATTTTATTGTTTTTCCCTGATCTCGTGAAAATTCTCTCGTTCGAGCAAATCTCCTTCGTTTCAAGGAAATTCTCTAATCTCATGATTTTATCAAAGAAATAATAAAATTAGGGAAAGATGTCGCGGGACCGAGCACAAGCCGGCCGTCCATGCCCTAGTCGTGGCCGGTCCCACACCTCACGTCCCATTGTTTTATTATTTCTCCCAAATTATGAAAATTCCATGATTTCATGAATTTTCCCTAAAACCATGAAAATTCCCTAATTTTATGAATTTTCTCTAAAATCATGAAAAATATTATAAAATTTTATTTTATTATTGTTTGTTGTTTTAGTTTCCTGATTCCATGAAAACTCCATGATTTCAACAAAATACCTTGGTTTTAACAAATCTCTCTGATTTTATGAAAATTTCCTAAAATCATGAAAATTACATAAAATTGGGAAGAGTGCTCTGGGACCGTACCCATTGGCCGGCCGGCCATGCCTTGGCCATTGCCGGTCCCACACTCCACCATTCCCTATTTTATTATTATTTTATCTCTCTCATCTCATGGAAATTCCCTAATTTTAGCAAACTCTCCAGTTTCATGGAATTTCCCTCAAATCAGAGAAAATACATAAAATCACATAAAACTGGGAAAGTGTGGGACCGTGCTTGTTAGCCGGCCGGCCATGACCTAGTCGTGGCCGGTCCCACACCTTGCAATTCCTTGTTTCATTTATTATTTTTCATCATCTCATGTATTTTTCCTAGTTTTAGCAAAAACCCTGGATTCTACATATTTTCTCAGAATGTTGCTCAAATGCACATCAGAAAATACTAAAACTCTCAGGACTGAGACACGGACACTATGGTGACACGAGCACATCCCCTTGACCGACCAAGGGTGGCTCTAAGGCCTGCAAACATCCGGTCCCACATGATTTTAACCTAATTTGCTCAATTGCTCATATTAGGTTCAAACTTCTTCCAAACAATTAAGAGTTTGCTTGAACGACCAACCATTGGACCCACGGCCACCAAGACCCGGTCTCGTGACCTCTTGGTTGGTTCCTCATCTCTTCATGGCTAGGTTTTATTATTTGTCGCTCACACGAGCATTATTTCAATAAATGATTAAACCAGCATTCAATCATTCTTTCACCAACTGGTCCTCTGAGAGACTTTAGTATTTTGCTCATTCGATCATCTGGGCGTACATGGTGAACTCGTCATGCCATGTATCCGGTCCCTGCTTCACTCTGCATATTTATTTGCAATGAATCATCATTCCGATAAAATTAGGGTTTTGAATCCAGAGCTCTGTAGAAACATGATTATGAGCAGATTCAAATACTCTGATAATTTTATGTTGATTTCATGATCAACGTTTTTATTTATTTTACTCGACCCAGCAGTCAGTATCTTAAATTAATATTTATTTTGGTCCTGCTACCAACAATTCATCAAACGAGCAATATTTGCTTAAACCGGCAATATTTGCTCAAACTAGCAATATTCCTCAGACTAGCAATATTTGCTCGAACCAGCAATATTTGCTCGTATTTAAGAATATTGGTTCAACTATCAATATTATTCGACAATTCAGCAACACGGTTTGCTCGTCTTAGGTAATTAACATAATAATACCTCGTCTCAGCAGACATATTTGATTCATGAATTTCAGAACATTTGCAAAATATGTTCAATTCAACAATACATGGACTCATCGTCCCACAAAGTCAGCAACTGACTCCACAATCACGAGATATCAATCGTGTCACATAAGGGGATATTAACTAGGGTTTTGGTCTGGCGGTCTACGGCACGTGTGTTCACCCACGATGAGAATGTGATTAGGTCATGCAATCAGTTGGAAGAGTCAGCAAAGTAGTGGGTGGAAAATTAACCAAGTATCCGCACTACGGGCAACTGGTTTTAACACGATTTCCCACTTCCCCACTCTCTGATTCCAGCAAACTGTCACACTTCATGGGATCATGGTGTTTTCAACTCCGGCATTATAAAAATATCTCTGAATCCTGATTGAAAGGACAAGATTCGAACACTCGAACATTCGTCTAAAAGAATTTTCGGCAAGTTCATACAGACAATCTTTCGTCTACACAAACTCATCTTCTGAGCATTCACTCTCAATTGAGCAAAATTCAATCATTCAGAGCGTTCTTACGCTGAATTCACAACACACCTACAATCTCAGATCACTATTGATCTCACACATTTCTCAGCTTCCCTCATACAGATCAACCCATCCTCTCTTATAACCGAATTGACTCTGGAACGACCATTGTTCTTGGTTTAGGCCGGAGTCCTACAGATTGATCTCTCGAACTTAAAGCACTCCCTTCTTGCAGTGCATATGTGTGAGGTTCAACATTTCGCTCCATTCAAGGAGTCTCCACATGGACGTCTCCTCAATTCCGTAAAACCAGCAAATCGTTTTTCCCCATCTACAGATTGGCGACCACAGTGGGAGATTAATCTCTCGGTTGCAATCTCATGGTTTCACAAGATGGCTGGTCTTAGGTCTGGGTTAGTTACAGGTTCCAATGCAAACGACGCTAGCACTAGCAACAACAACAACAATAATGAGGATATTCCGGAAATAATTCCATCCTCTAACACTGGCGGTGGTGATATTACTACTCCTCACACTAACACGGAAGGTCATCCTCTATCCATCCGACACGCTGAAGAAGTCAGAGGAAACCCACCACCTACCATTGCTGATCTCATCAAAGTGCAAGAGACTCTTGCCAAGAATCACACTGACATGGCTGCTACACAGAAGGAGCTGTGTAATTATCTCAAAAATCTTACTGACAAGATGTCAGAGAAGACTCAAGGAAAGGGAAAAGAAAAAGAGACATCTCCAGATGCTGATCCTGAAGTAGTTTCAATTCATACAGTGGATGGCAACAAAGTCCGCAAAGCTGCAGATGATCCATCAACAAAGGAATCATCAAATTTCATTACTCGGGAAGATTTGGAGCGCATCTTGGAGAACCGTGGAAAAGACAAGACATCACATGTCCATCGTCACCAGCCTCCGTACCCTGCTGCTACGCAAAGGATTCCTCTTCCAAAAGGGCATACACCTGGTACAACAACATCGCACCAGGGACTATCAATAATTGGGGAGAAATGATTAACTCCTTCTACAGAAAGTACTTCTTTGTGTCAGAGCAAATTACTCTCTCTGATCTTGGAAGAATGTTCATAGGAACAATGAACATCCCAATGACTACGTAAAAACATTCAAAGTCCAGGCCCTGGACTGTCATGATCCAAACGTCACGGAGCAGCAACTGGTAGACTTGTGTATCAACGGCATGATCCCGGTCTACAAAGCTTTATTGGAAAATCTTCTGTTTCCCGTTTCTTCATGGAAGACCTTCTTAAAGAGCTTCATGATCAGAAGCGGCAAAGAGATCGGCAAAAGCTAAGCAAGAAGCACAAGCCTCGACCAACGCACATGATCAAGAAGCACTTTACTTTTACATTGAAGAGGTGATCGAACGCCCGCCCACACTTCTATGAAGAACCTCTCTCCTAATGCGAGACACTCATTTAGCGGGTAATACATAGTGGATGACAAAGCTATCCTTTATTTTTCGCTGCGAGGTACGTATGATTCTTAACCTCGCGAGATGTCTTCCAATTGTTTTGTTTGTCGTTATTCATCGTCGTTTATTTTAACCTCCGGCAGATTAAAACCCGCGACTTCCACAAACAAGAGCCGATTTGAAGGAAAAATTCATTGTTGTAATAATCCTTGGTTTCAATTGGTGAAGGAGCGAGTGAAAGAATACTTTTCTTGAAAAGTACGGAAAGCCTTCTTTGTAGTATATATATGAAGTTACGTCTCTGTCTCTCCTTACATCTCCTCTGCGGCATGAGAATCATATTTTGATTTGCCTACTTATCTTTATCTTTTTAGCTCCGTGCTATTACTCCTTTTTCAAATTCTCGCACAAAGCAAGGATAAGCAACTTTTCTTGACTCTCTCTCTTCCGCAGAATTTGAACTCTTTTCTTTATCCCTTCTAACACCTAATCTCAACCTCCCATCCATTCCCATGCGCCTTAGTCGTGCATACAAATCTTCTTTTGATGACCAATGATCAAGAACCTTCATCTATTCTTTACTGATTGTTTTACGATCATCAATGTGATGATCAAGATAGTCACCTTCTCGCTTGACTTTTCCCTTATACTTTTTATTTTACATTGAAGAGGTGATCGAACTCCTGATGCTGAGAAATACATTTGTGAAAATTATTCAGGTCCAAGATGGTGCAATCAAGTTGCCATATGTCAAGAATGAACCATGGAAAGTCTCTATCATCCCTGGAATTCAAATGGCACGATAAGGCAAAAGAGGTATATTTTCCACTTCAAATCTTGCCCTCACAACTTTCTTTTTATATTTCTTAGTTTGTGGAATTTTGAATCACCAAATTGAGAAGAAGCTTAATCCGTTGGAGAGTACTCTGACGATACTTGATCGTTACGGGTGAAGTAAGAAACAATCCTCCGTTTCTTATCCCAAGGTTGCCTCTGTATGCGATTGGAGTTGAAGAAGTCAGAGCCGCGAAGGTTAGAAGTAAGGGTAAAACCGTCGTTCGCAAAGGTTTTGATGCACATTTTTCAAAGAGAAGGTTTTCGATCCAAAATAGCTTCAATCGAGTTATCGGGGGAATGGGAGATGCTCCCTAGCTTCCCTTTGCGGGGTTCTCGAGAATTGTGTCTCGACTTCTTTGAACGCACTTGGGTCTTTGGTATGCATGTAGTCATATTTCCCCGTTAATTTTAAATTTTTAAATATATGTATTAACGGTTTCTATCTTCTTTCATAGGTTGGAAAAACTTCTTTTGTAGTTGCCTCGAGATCTCGAGAAGACGCAATAATCTTGAAAAGAGAAATTTACAATTGAACAAGAAGACCCAAGAGCTGGAAGTTGAAGTCGCGTCATCTCGCGATAAGATTCAAAAATTAGAAGCCCGCTGGACTCCCAAAAGGATAGAGTAATCACTATTAGAATTCAAATGTTGACTTTATGGTATAGTAAATTTCAATTCTCAAATCCTTTTCATGCTATCCTTTATTTTTCTTTGTCCACTATTATTCTCGCGAGACGTATATAAATCTCTCAGAAGAATCCCTTCTCCATTCATTTTCAGCTCATGAATGATGATGTCCTTCTTACTCACCTCAATCAATCTCTAAGTAGTTTCTCAGATAAAACTAACCTCCTTTTCATTAAAGGATATTCAATCAAAATATCATCTCTTAGAGATCGAACACGAGATCTAGTTTAAATTTAACTAATCGCTTTAAACGAATGTACCTTGATTCCGAGAAGAAAATCAAGACTTTAAGGAAGAAAATTAATGATCTCATAGATGAGAACGATCGCATTACTACTGAGGTGCACAAAAGAAATCTCTTTGTGCAAGTTGAACACTATAATGAAGGTGTTGATGTTAGTCTTCATGACGATAGAGAAGGTTACTTATTATACCTTCTTTGCTTGTAAATTATTAACTTGTTGTTACTTATTTGTAGAATCAAGAGACTTCAAGAGAATTAGAGAGCTTGAATCGAAAAGAACAACTTTCCACTGCTCACTCCCATCGGGTCTTAACAACAACTGTTGTTTTCGCGGCCTCTTATCCCTTATACCTATAGGGTTTATGGTTGAGGGCTGCACCTAAGTGGAGTTTTCTTCGGTGAGTGCAACATATGCCAAGACTTGCCAAGAATGGCCAGGGTAGGTTCATCCATCCCGGGCACTGCATCAACCGAAGCAGACTCCTAGGAAGAGACCCTCGGTCGCCCAACTGGTATAAACCTTATATATAGTTGGGAATCGAGGTACCTCTTCCGGATAGGCTTTCATGGGCCCCCAATTTTCATGACTCGGGCTTCGGGAGCGGTGTAACCTTCCCCCGAGCCATGTCGAGAGATACCCCCTTATATGACGCACTTTAGGTCTTAGACCTTCTTAGAGCTTCATGAAGCGGCAAAGAGATCGGCAACTCATGCGCCTTCCATACTATTTCTCGCGCTTTACCTCGAAAGAACAAAAGCTGAAGAACGCGAGACACTCGAAGTAGCGGACGTATGATCAAGAAGCGAAAACCTCCGGTTGTTCTCTCTTCTTCAGTTGTCTCTCTCTCTCTGTGCCCTCTCATAGACTTCCACAAACATTCACCATGTCATCTTGAAGGGAGCAAACGGAAAGCCAAACTGCCGCGCAAGCATACCTCAGCTCCTTCAAAAGCACAAAGCAAGGATAAGCAAGAAGCACAAGCCTCTGACCAACGCACATGATCAAGAAGCACCTGACTTTACTTTTTACATTGAAGAGGTGATCGAACTCCTGGATGCCTGGGGTCCAAGATGGTGCAATCAAGTTGCCATATGTCAAGAATGAACCATGGAAAGTCCTCGTTACTGCCGCTTCCACAGGTTCGTCAATCATCCCACAAGCGATTGCGCAGTTTTGATGCACATTTTCAAAGAGAAGGTTTATCCAAAATAGCTTCAACTGGGGACTAAAGGAGTACACAAGAATCCTCTCCCAGTCAGAACCTTTACACTCTCTGAACAACCTATCAAAAAGGCGGTTCAATCCTTGGTCGAGCGTGAATTGCTCTATCTGTCAAAGGCACAAAGGAGAGACATGTTCACAACACTGAACCACATCGTGTCAAGAAGTCCATTCCGGAAATAATTCTTGAGCCTCCAGCCACAGACCAAGAGATGTACGATCGGGGACCGCTTACCACAAGTCGAAGAAATGAATTTGGAAGAACGTTGATCGATGATGGCACCGCCATCAACAACATTCCACCGAAAACCATCGGATCCACATGCATCACTCGACAAGAAGCTACTCATGCTCCCATCTCAATCAGAGACCTTGAAGGAGCGCTCGGAAATACTTATGGCTACATCACTCTCAAAGTGAACATAAGTTCAACCTGAGAGTGTCACATAATCAGGAACCAAGTGTCACATAATCAGGAAGATCCAGGATATGACATGTCCTTCAGATGAGCGTGGATCCACGCTGAAAAGATGGGTACTTACAAAGCACCTTTTGTTACACATCTCTCCAACGAAGAAAGTTCTGATCCAGAAGATTTGACGGACATTCCATCATCAGAGTACTTTGAGGAATTTCAAACTTTAACGAGGTTGAAGCAAGAACCTGCAAAAGATACATAGACATTCATCAAAAGGTTCCGCACTCAGGCAAGTCTCATTCCATGTTTATGTCATTTATTTCCCCACATGCTATCCTAGCATGGGGACTTAATTATGCTAGCAACTCTACAAGACGTTATGAATGGTAGCTTCACCGCATTAGTATTTTACCAAGTGGTTGAATCTGACATTTCTCTGAATCAAGCAATGAAACATTCATTACTGATGTCCAAACATGGAAAAGAACACTTTGGGCGTTTCTCCTGCAAGTCCATGTGTTCCACAAAATCGGAAAGTTGTGATGTCTGCACAAGTGTCGAATCCCACTACCGCAACGAAAGGGATGCTGAATCAACAGAAGATACTCCGGGGCCGAGATGATCAAACCCCTAAGACATTCGATGCTTAAGGAATATACTCTTCAACGCTCAAGCATCTAAGAAGCCATCAAATTGTACTCCCAATCAAAGAGTACAACACAAATATCTCGACGATGACACATTGATTCAACACCAAAGACGATCAAAGTGTAACTAAACTACAATCGATAAGTCTTCATTATCCCATGATAAGACTTCTGAAGCATATGCAACATCATTCATACATGGATGGCACTAACTCCTTCAACATACACTGGGCAACCTGAGGTGATTCCATGAAACTTCATCAACGGGATTTCTCTACATCACAAGTCCCTGCATGATTGAGGAACTTTCTCTCTTCACCAATCACTTCCAGTATGAAAACTGATGATGCTATCTACCGCAACAACATCGACTCACTGACAAAGCCAGTTCCTGGTAAATTTATGCTTTCAGGAGCATTCAGGTTGAACTCTCAACACACCTTCATCTTAGCGACGCTCAACTCATCAACTAGTTTGTGAATGTAAAAGGATCACTGGATGAAGGAGCAAAGATTATATATATAATCATGGTTCTAGCCTTTTCGGTCTTTGGAGCAACTTCAACCATGGTATCAGCATCAACAATAATCTCTAGAGGAACACCATCCATGATTTCAGCATCGACAAGGATCTCTGGAGCGTAATCATTCATGGTCTCAAAGACCAACAACGGTCTCAGGAGCAACATCCTCAGGGCTTCATCAACTAATCATTCTCTGAAGTGTTACACATGAAGAAGACTTTTCTAAGAACCGATGGTTCATATCAAGATGTGTAGACCTGATAACATGCTCACATGAAAGTCTTCCCAAAGCTGGCACGACTGGTGGGCATAATCCAAAGTCTTCTACAAGATGTTCTCATCACCTCTACAAATGAGATACAACACACTTCATGCCATGGGTTTGCAAAAACGTACCAATGGGTGAGGAATGGGACAATGCTTCCTCAATGAAAGATGTTCATCTATGTCTCTTCTACAACATACCAAAAGGGCGCATTGATCGGACATACGAGTTGAAAGATATGACCTTTACGTTCAGGTTTATGAAGTTTGAAAATTCTGTACGGGATTACAAATCACAAATGTGCACGCTTCGTTGGCTGACCTCTACAACTCCGAATTGAGTGATTCTTTTCTCATGTGATGACTCAGTCTCTTAGCTTTAAAAATTAGGGTCAAGCATCAGATTCCGACGTCGGATGAGGTTCCTACAACTTCCTGAGCATACAACATGCAAGCGGCGATTCTTAGACGGGATTCATAACTTCCACAGTCGATCGATGTCCACCAGGTCTTTTCGCTAAGTCCTTCATCAAGGTACCTCCAACTTCGACCACCTGGGTCTTGACATCAATTTTTCTACCCTGATCCTCTATCTAGGTCTTGCCAGAAGAAGGGAAAATGAAAGAGAGAGATTCAACAAAATACTGGGGACTGATGGTCCACTGATCATGACGATCAATTTCACAGTCCAACACTCGTGGTTCCGGGCTCTCCAGTGCTATCTAATCATCGCAAAAGGAATGCTACCACCGAGACACGCCACCATGGTCATTACATCATCCTCTCTTGAGAGCAACCTCAGTTATGGTCCTGTGACCAGGGTTTCAGAAGTGATGTTTCTACGACTGACAGAAACAAGATGGCACTGCAAGCACCATGCTCATGTATCAATCAAAGGGTCCTGATATCGAATGAATCAATGACATTAAATCCTTCAACAACCGTTCAAGACACAAGCGAATGGTCTAAAAGCACAACATGAGTGTTTTACAACAAGCTCGTCTGAGATGATTTTAAATGTCCTGTACAAACCGGCGATCTGGGAGCAATTGGTGAAGAATCTAGGGATGTGTCATATACCATTCTCTTCGTATGAATGTCCTCCACAACATATCCGAAATTCAAATCAATTGAAGAAATGATCAAGGAGATGTGTCTGAAACATTGGACAACATACAATCTGAAAAAGTTCTGAAAGTCTCCTGGAAGTTTACTGTTTCGCCTTTTTCAGGCCCTAAACATGCTCAAAACTCAAAAATCTTTATTCGATAAAGCTTGGAAATTTTCTGGGCTTGAAGATACATATGCAGATCGCGAAAATCCGACTTCGAACGAAGATTCTACGGTGTTTTTGCTAAAATGCTGAGGAGATATACTTACTAGGGGATTCTCTAAATCATTTGAAGGCTCGGAAATGCCGGAATCTCAATTGTCAACGCCGTTATCTCCATTCGGTTCGGGATTTCGGGAATTCTCCATATTCCCATATCCCAAAGAAGAGCACGCTTCATCAACATGATGCTTATCTACAATGATTTCTTCATGGATTCATCAACAACAATTATTATTATTTCATTCAAGGAGATGCCACGATCACCTGCACGAAAAAGGATACTTACATCGACTTCTTCATCAGTGCTGGATTCATGAATTTTTTATCCGGGAACAAGTTGAAGACCGTCAATCGATGGAGCAAAAGCCTGAAAATAAATAACAAACCTTGGTATCATGATCCTAATTGCACGGGCAAAGTCATGACACAAGGAGCGCTAACAACTCACCAAAGAAACAACTGGGGACTACACATCATTTGCTAACATCTTGTAGTCCTTACTTCTGGGTTCTCCGCTCCCATAGACTTTCTTCCATTTCCGTGGAGTTCACATTGATCCAGGATCTCACTACACGATCATCCTATGGTAAAGCTAATGAAATATGAAGGATCTCTCACCATCACCCAGAGGTTCCAGAAGTACCATTTCTTAAAGTTTCGTCCGTAGAGATGTTATCTCTGGAAACACCATCTTTGGAAGTATCATCATGGGAGTCAGTCATTCTCGCAAAGTGGCTACTTGAAGACATCGTTCATACAAAGCGCAGGCTTCGACGAACAATGAATCATGGAATAAATGTGCTCACAACAGAGTCTACAAAAATGGTAACCATCCAACTCTTACCTATTTACAATTTCACTAGTTGTAGTGATTACAATCTCGAGAATTCATTCGCTCCTTCAAACCTGCAAAGACGAACAAAATTCATTATTCAAAATCATGACTTGATTTTCATAAAACAGTGAACAACCCACGTAAATTTTTACTATGTGAACATTCACTGGTTTTCAAAATTGGACAGACGTCCATTCTACAATTGTGAAAACTCACATACAGACATTATTTCATCATGTATGATTGTCTACTTTCAACAGTTGTTCAAAATTAAAACATTGATTTTACTAAATATATATATTTAACGTGAAACTCACGTAAATTTGAAAAATATATCTATATATTTTTTTCTCCCTCGCACGAGCATCTGTCTTTGAAGCGAGAGTATATTTTCAAAGATTTCCGAAAGCTCGAAGATAAAAATTTTCATGAAAGCTCATAAACAAAATTTTATTACTAACAGACGCACGTCCATTCAAAAAATAAATTTCTCTCGTACGAGCATCCAACTTTGAAACGAGAGTTTATTCCACTTTGTGATATATCACGTATTTAAAAAATAATATTTTTTTTCGTGAAAGCTCATAGACAAAAATTTTATCATTAGACTCGGGTCTATTTTGTTTGTTCCTTAAATTAACGAAAGAACGAGCGTCTATTCCTAAAACAAGGATTTCTTTTCGGGCCCGACCCTTGAATCCTAAACCGACCAAGGTTCCACCATCGAATCAGCGGTTCTACACCAATTTATGCTCACTGGGTGACGCTCTATTATGCCACTGAGGTTTCGCTCAAACCATGGTTTGCTCATTCGGTCGAAATCCGATAATGTCTTATCTTATGACTAAGTTCAATTGATTATTTTTGTCTGTACCTAGAAAATCACCATTCAATGCTGACTGAGGAACATGAATGTTCCTCACTAAGCGGGGGACTTAATGTAGATGGTGGATTTTCGACAAAGGTAAAATTGTAAAACCCTAATTATGCATACTCCGGATCCGTCAATCGGATGAGTATTGAGGCCCATGTCTCTCATTAAAGCATGAAAGCTCATGCCATAAATCTCTGACTGAGAAGGCTATCTCTCAGAGTATATGTAGATGTGTAGTCTCCCAGCTGAGGCCACGGCACATCTCATGAATACTGAGCAATTTCAGTAATTACTCCGGATCCGGCAATCGGATGAGTATTGAGACCCATGTGTCTCATTAAAGCATGAAAGCTCATGCCATAAATCTCTGACTGAGAAGGATGTCTCTCAGAGTATATGTAGATGTGTAGTCTCCCAGCTGAGGCCACGTCACATCTCATGAATACCGAGCAATTTCGAGAATTACGCCTGGGATCCGGCAATCGGATGAGTATTGAGACTCATGTCTCTAAGCGTGAAAGCTCATGCCATAAAACCTCTGATCGAGAAAGTCTCTCAGAGAAGATGTAGATGTGTAGTCTCCCAGCTGAGACCACGACACATCTCATACTGTATAGAATCGCAAGATTGGACGGCTCCTAGACACCGTGTCTGCTAGTATAGAGCAATAACGTCTTCAGGATGCAACCATAATTTTCCCTGACTATACAAGAGGAATATGACACTCCAGCAAGTTCATATTGCTCAACCCTCAGATAATTAATGCTCCTAGATAGGAAGCCCTGCTAGTATATAGCCATCAGTTAATTATCTCTAATCGCCTTGAATATCCAAAGCAATATTCTACGATTCTTCGTTATATTTCGTCACTTCAATTCGTGGTTCTTCCCAGTGAAATTCCACGGGTTAGCGATAAATATTCAACGAGACAGGCATCTGAGCATCGAATAAGCCCTGACTAAAATGGTGCAAGTGTACTTAGCAATAATGCACAGACCAGCATTTGAATGCGCAAACGAGCATTTCAAAAATATGAATGAACGATGAACCTAAGCAAAATAGAAAGGAAAAATAATAATAAAAAAATATTAGCAAAGGCGCCAGGGGACTGGGCTCATCAGCTGGCCGGTCATGTCGTGACCAGTTTCGCGCCCAATTTTATATTTTGTCATATTTTATTATTTTTCATTGATCTCGTGAAAATTCTCTCGTTCGAGCAAATCTCCCTTGTTTCAAGGAAATTCTCTAATCTCATGATTTTATCAAAGAAATAATAAAATTAGGGAAAGGTGTCGCGGGACCGAGCACCAGCCGGCCGGCCATGCCCTAGCCATGGCCGGTGCCACATCTCACGTCCCATTGTTTTATTATTTCTCTCAAATTATGAAAATTCCCTGATTTCATGAATTTTCCTAAAACCATGAAAATTCCCTAATTTTATGAATTTTCTCTAAAATCATGAAAAATATTATAAAATTAGGAAAACTCGTGGGATCGGGATCTAGCCGGCCGGCCATGCCCTAGCCGGTCCCATACGCCTATTATTTTATTATTGTTTGTTGTTTTAGTTTCCTGATTCCATGAAAACTCCCTGATTTCAACAAAATACCTTGGTTTTAACAAATCTCTCTGATTTTATGAAAATTTCCTAAAATCATGAAAATTACATAAAATTGGGAAGAGTGCTCTGGGACCGTGCCCATTGGCCGGCCGGCCATGCCTTGGCCATTGCCGGTCCCACACTCCACCATTCCCTATTTTATTATTATTTTATCTTTCTCATCTCATGGAAATTCCTAATTTCAGCAAACTCTCCAGTTTCATGGAATTTCCCTCAAATCAGAGAAAATACATCAAATCACATAAAACTGGGAAAGTGTGGGTTGGCCGGCCATGCCCTAGACGTGGCCGGTCCCACACCTTGCAATTCCCTGTTTCATTTATTATTTTTCATCATCTCATGTATTTTTCCTCGTTTCAGCAAAAACCCTGGATTCTGCATATTTTCTCAGAATGTTGCTCAAATTCACATCGGAAAATACTGAAACTCTCAGGACTGAGACAAGGACACTATGGTGACACGAGCACATCCCCTTGACCGACCAAGGGTGGCTCTAAGGCCTGCAAACATCCGGTCCCACATGTTTTAATGATTTTAACCTAATTTGCTCAATTGCTCATATTAGGTTCAAAATTCTTCCAAACAATTAAGAGTTTGATTGAACGACCATCCATTGGTCCCACGGCCACAAAGAGCCGGTCTCATGACCTCTTGGTCGGTTCCTCATCTCATCATGGCTAGGTTTTATTATTTGTCGCTCACACGAGCATTATTTCAATAAATAATTAAACCAGCATTTAATCATTCTTTCACCAACTGGTCCTCTGAGAGCTTTAGTATTTTGCTCATTCGAGCATCTGGGCGTACATTGTGAACTCGTCATCCCATGTAGCCGGTCCCTGCTTCACTCTGCAGATTAATTTGCAATGAATCATCATTCCGATAAAATTAGGGTTTTGAATCCAGAGCTCTGTAGAAACATGATTATGAGCAGATTCAAATACTCTGATAATTTTATGTTGATTTCATGATCAACGTTTTTTATTTATTTTACTCGACCCAGCAGTCAGTATCTTAAATTAATATTTATTTTGGTCCTGCTACCAACAATTCATCAAACGAGCAATATTTGCTCAAACCGGCAATATTTGCTCAAACTAGCAATATTCCTCAGACTAGCAATATTTGCTCGAACCAAGCAATATTTGCTCGGTTTAAGAATATTGGTTCAACTATCAATATTATTCGACAATTCAAAGAACACGGTTTGCTCGTCTTAGGTAATCAACATAATAATACCTCGTCTCAAAGAACATATTTGATTCATGAATTTCAGAACATTTGCAAAATATGTTCAATTCAACAATACATGGACTCATCGTCCCATAAAGTCAGCAACTGACTCCACAATCACGAGATCTCAATCGTGTCACATGGGGGATATTAACTAGGGTTTTGGTCTGGCGGTCTACGACACGTGTGTTCACCCACGATGAGAATGTGAGCAGGTCGTGCAATCAGTTGGAAGAGTCAACAAAGTAGTGGGTGGAAAATTAACCAAGTCTTCGCACTATGGGCAACTGGTTTTAACACGATTTCCCACTTCCCCACTCTCTAATTCCAGCAAACTGTCACACTTCAGGGGATCATGGTTTTTTCAACTCCAGCATTATAAAAAATGTCTCTGAATCCTGATTGAAAGGATAAGATTCGAACATTCGTCTAAAATAATTCTCGCCAAGTTCATACAGACAATCTTTCGTCTACACGAACTCATCGTCTGAGCATTCACTCTCAATTGAGAAAAATTCAATCATTCAGAGCGTTCTTACGCTGAATTCACAACACACCTACAATCTCAGATCACCATTGATCTCACACATTTCTCGCCTTCCCTCCTACAATCAACCCATCCTCTCTTGTGACCGAATTGACTCTGGAATGGCCATTGTTCTTGGTTTAGGCCGGAGTCCTACAGATTGATCTCTCGAACTTAAAGCACTCCCTTCTTGCAGTGCATCTGTGTGAGGTTCAACATTTCGCTCGGTTCAAGGAGTCTCCACACTGACGTCTCCTCAATTCCGTAAAACCATCAAATCATTTTTCCCCATCTACACTCCTTCGTTTGAGCAAACTTCCTCGTTTGAGCAAAACTCCTAGTTTCTCCATATTTCCTCACACGATGAAAAATAATAACAAAAAATAGGGAGGAGTGTCATGGGAATGGGCCCACCGGCCGTCCGGTCATGCCCTAGTTGTGGCTGGTCCCTCACTCTCCTAATTTCTTATTTTACTTTTATTTTTTCCCTCGTTTCATGAAATGAAAAAGCTTTTTTTCCATATTTCTCAAATATTGAAAAATTACCTCAAATTTTTCCGACTCCAAATATTAAAATATCAATTTTAATATTCTTAAAATTACCAAAAAATCAAATGGCTCATTCGAGCAAAATCGAGAGTTTCGGTCAAAATCAAACTCTTATGAAAATCCAAAATATTGCTCAAACGCGCACCAGAAAATATCAAAATTCTCAGAATTGAGTCACAGGAAACATGGTGACACGGGCATGCCACCTTCGCCGGTCAAGGTCGTCCCTTTGGCTTGCAAAATCTGGTCCCACACCTTTTTTTAATGATTTTTGACCTAATTAATCATATTGGGATCAAACTCTTTCCAAACAACTTGGAATTTGATCGAGCGACCACAAGTTTGTCTTAGGACCACCAAGGGATGGTCTCATACCCCTATGTCGGTCCTCCTCTCTTCATAATTAGGTTTTACCGGCTAATGCTCAGACGACCACTATTTTAATAATGATTAAACGAGCATTTAATCATCCTTTCACTGACAAGTCTACAAAGGACTTTGGTATATGCTCTTTCGAGCACCTGGGCGCTACATGGTCGGCCCGTCATCTCATGTATCCGGTCCCTCTATCACTCATTGGTTGATTTTCAGTAAATCATCAATTGATCAACAATCGATCAAAATTAGGTTTTCAAACCAAATGCTCCGCAAATCATAATTCTGAGCAAGTTTAAACACTGATAATTTTATGTTGATCCAGGAATCCACATCCCAATTGATTATATAATATTCGGTCCAGCTACCAGTATTTTAATTAATATTTTATTTGGTCCCGCTACCAATAATTCATGAATCGAGCAAATTGCTCAAACGAGCAATGTTTGCTCAAACTAGCAATATTTATTTTGCTCATCCATCAACACTAAATTGCTTAGCAAAATACCAACTGGGTTCAGAACTCATTGATTCAATTATCAATTGCTCAACTAAGCAATATTCTTCATGTTTGTTCAACTATTAACATTCGGGAATTATATTGATCCAACAATCAATATTCTAATTTATATTTAATGGTTGGTCATGCTACCAACATTTTTGCTCGACTGAGCAACATGGTTCGAATAGAAGACTATCCAATATTTCTGATTGATCATTCATGATATATTAGATCAGAAATGAGCATTCAATATAATTCAACAATATCTTTGATTTCTTGTCGAATACTCGACATATCAAAATAAGTCCTTGCTCGAGCAATCTCATCGGACGCTCGATCCAAATATCATTATTACTTTGACTAGTAAAATGATATATCACAATTCATCAAGACTCAAAGTCTTTCCATTGTTCTGTCTCAACAGACACCTTATGCTCAATCCATGAGTCTCATAGCATACCACATTCGTTCATTATGCTCGACTCATCAAGGCTAAGACTCATCGTTTTGCAGACTCCACATTCATGAGACATCAATCACGTCACATCGGGGGATATTCACTAGGGTTTTGGTCTGGAGGTTTACGGCACGTGTGTACACCCATGATGAGAAATGTGAGTAAGTCGTGCAAGCAGATGAGGGAGTTAGCAAAGTAGTGGATGGACAATCAACCATATCTCCGCACGACATGGAACTGGTTTAACCACGATTTTTCACTTTCCCACTCTTTCACTCCAGTAACCGCCAAACTTACTGGGATCGATGTGTCTACTATTCTTGCAATATAAATAAGTCTCTAGATCCACGATTGAAGAACCAAGAATCACCATCTAAGGAATAATTCTCATCTGAACAAGAACTCTCAACGAATTTAATCAATCAATCAGAACTTATTCGAACTCAACAGTTCACTTGCAGAAATCTCCAACACATCCACAATCCTCGTTCATCATTGATCTCACACACTTTTCAGCTTCCCTCCTACAGATCGACTCTCATCCCTCTTTGTGTCTGAATTGACTCTGGAACGACCATTGTCTTGGTTTAGGCCAGAGTCCTACAGATTGATCTCTCGAACTCGAAGCACTTCTGTGCAGTGCATCTGTTTGAAAAAGGTTTAGGCAATTTTCTTGGTCGAAGAGTTTCTACCCGCACGGTCATCTCTTCACTTTCTTAAAAAACCAGCAAATCATTTTTACCCATCATCAGATTGGTGAACACAGTGGGAGATTCATTTCTTGGTTGCAATCCAAATTTTCTCAAGATGGTCGATTATGGGGAGGTCTCAGAAATATTGAATCTCAATTTATTCTCCTAATACCGGCGAATTTCTTCCAATTACTACTAAACTCGGGTGGCATGGTCAACCGCTCTTAGAAGCTATGAATGCTCAAAGCTCAACCACTATTGCTGATATGATGAAAATCCTAAATGATGTAGTAACAAATCAAGTGGAACTTGTCAAGATACAGAACGAGGTGTTCGCCCTTTTGAAAGTTCTTACAGATCAGTTATCGAGTGAACCAATATATGATCGCTCTAAAAAGAATGATGCTAATAATCCTTCCTATGTTATCACTGGCGTTGATTTATCTTCTAAGATCCATACCTCCACCAGTGACGACGAAGACAAAGTATACACTCATGCTAAGCTTAGAAGGCTCCACCAATCAAGCTTGGACGCTTGTGAAAGCTCAGAACAATTCCCACAAACTCATAAAGAAGACCCGTCCATTTTAGCATGCTTAAATCAGGACTCTTACGATGAAAGGATAATGCCAATCGACTACTGCTCTACTCAGCCAATCCGAGCCATTCTAGAATAAAGAAGTTTACAAGGGTGTAAGGAACGCCGGGTATTCTTCTAATCCGAAACTCAACCTCCATCCTTTTATGAACGTTGTTGCTGAAGGAAGTAAAGAAATCCGAAGCATAACAACACAAGCATGCTTCTCTAGTATCCCAGGATCCTCCACAAAGGAAGGATAATCAAACCGAAAAGGCACAAATGTCGACTCAGCGTCAAAAAAATGACCAGACAGACCCAGACTTCCTTATTCCCATTGAAAAAATGATCGAGTTGCTCGAAGTCTGGATCCAAGATGGTGCAATCAACTTTCCATCCATTAGGAAAAAGCCGACTGAAGAAGAAATGGAGAATCCTCGTTATTATCGCTCTCATAGGTTCATCAATCATCCAACAAGCGACTGCAAGGTTTTGGAGCGCATCTTCAAGGAAAAGGTCGAATCAAGAGAACTTAACCTGGGGACTGAAGGGGTGCACATGGATCCTCTCCCAGTCAGGACTTTCACTCTCTCTGACCAACCTGTCAAAGAAGCAGTTCAATCCTTAGTCGAACATATATGTGAATTGCTCTATCTGTCGAAGGCACAAAGGAAAGACATGTTCATAGCACTGAATCACATCGTGTTAGGGACACGTCTGTCCATTTCCGGAAATACTTCCTGAGCCTTCAGCCACAGATAAGGAGATGCACGACTGTGGACTGCTTGCCATAGTCGATCTCAAAGGAAACGAATTTGGAAGAACGTTGCTCTGACATCAACATTATTTCACTGAAGACACTCAGAGATGCAGGCATCACTCTATAAGAAGCTACTCATGCTCCATCTCAAACAACGATCAAGAAGGAACGCTCAGAGATGCTTATGGCTACATCACTCTCAAGATGAATAGGCTCAACCTGGACAGAAACCAAATTTTACATAATCAAGGAAGATCCAAGATATCACATGATCCTCGGACGAACATGGCCACATGTACATCTCTCCATTGAAGAAAATCCTGACCCGGATGACTTGGTGGACGCTTCATCGTCATAGCACTTGGAAGAACTTAAAACTATGACGGGGATGAAGCAAGAACCTGGAGAGGATGCATTGACATTCGTCAAGATATTCCGCACTCAGGTAAGTCTCATTTCACCCATGTCCATATCATATATTCTCCCACCTGCTCTCCTAGCATGGGAACTCAATTCTGCTAACAACTTAGCCATTGCAAGACGCCATAAATGGGTAGCTTCACCACAACAATATTTTACCAAGTGGTCGAATTTGGCACCTCTCCGAATCGAGCATCTCACTGGAATGTTCATTCTAGAGATGATATGCAATCATGACAAGGAACATCTTAGATATACTCATGTTCCGTATTCAGGAATGTCCACATATACCGCAGAATTATGGAAAAGTGTTGGCGCCTGTACAAGCATGAAATCTCACACGTTGGAGGACTAATGAAGGAAAATCCGAACAGAAGATATTCAGGGCCAGGACGATCATGCCTAAGATGTTCGCTTAAGGGATCTGATGATTTGATGCTCAAGCATTTGAGTTTGAAGCAGTTAGTATTTTCTTAATTTATTATCAATTCCTCCAAAACATATGAAATACTTGCATTCAATAATTGAATCTCTTTCAGCAATCAACCTCAGTTCATTTAAATGAAAATCTCTATCAAACCAAAAGAAAATCCCTGCAACTTTCAATCGCCTACTTTTCCAAGGCCAACTGAAAATCAAAAACCGCTCATCTCTCGGTGCCTTATTCTTAGAAGCCTTCAAATTGTACTCCAAATCAAAAAGTACATCTTGCACCTCTAGCTTCAGCATGAGTATTATCATAACGGGACACTGACTCAACACCAACACGATCAAAACGTAACTGAACTATAATTGATAAGCTTTCACTATCCCATGACAAGATTTCTAAAGCAGATACAATATCATTCATCCACGGATGACACAAATTCCTTCAACATACATCATTCTTCTAAATGAATGAACACATCTGGGATACACTAGGGACTTGATCTTATTGAAAAGATCGATTCAAATCTATTTCAGTAAATGTTATCCACATAACAAGTTATTGCAACCTGATGTGATTCCATGAAACTTCATTAACGGGACCTCTCTACATCACAAACCCCTGCACGACTGAGGAACTTCCTCTCTTCACCAGAATGAAGACCGTTGTTGCTATTTGCCACAACAACGTCGATTGACCAACGAAGCCATTTCACAGTAAAGTCATACTGTTCGGGAGAATTCGAGTTGAACTCCCAGTACACCTTCATCTTAGGAATGCTCAACCCACCAACTGGTTTGTGAATGTAAAGGCTCACTCGATGGAGGACCAAAGACTATGTCGATAATCATGGTTCTAGTCTTTTCGGTCTCTGGAGCAACTCCGACCATAGCATCGGCATTAACAAGGATATCTGGAGGAACTCCATCCATGGTCTCAGCATCAACAAGAATTTTTGTAGAAAATTCAATCGTGATCTCAGCATCAACAACGGTCTCAGGAGCAACATCCTCATGACCGACTTCATCAACTATCCATTCTCTAAAGTGTTACTCTATGGATCATACTTCCCCAAGCACTAATGATTCATATCAAGATGTGTAGACATGGAAACATGTTAACATTAAAGTCTTCCCAAAGCTTGCACGACGGACGGGCACAAGCCAAAGTCTTCTACAAGATATTTTCATCACCTCTACAAATGAGATACAACACACTGGCTATGGGTTTACAAAAACGTACCAATAGGTGAGGAACGGGACAATGCTTCCTTGAAAAATGATGTTCTTCTACGTCATACCAAAATGGCGCATCAATCGGACATACGAGCTAAAAATATGGCCTTTACATTCAGGTTCATGAAATCTGTAAACTTGCACGGGATTACAAGTTACGAATGTGAACGCGTCATTGACTGCCTAGACATTTCCAAATTGAAGGATTCTTTTTGCATATGACTCCTCAATCTCTTAGCTTCGAAAGTTGGGGTCAAACATCAAATTCTGACATCGTATGAAGTTTCAACGGCTTCCAGAGTGGACGACACGCAAGCAGAAATTTCTAGACGGGATTCATGGCACTCACAGTCGATCGACGTCCACCTAGGTATTTTCGTAAAGTCCTTAAACCTCAATATTTTCACTTTTCTACAAATAAGAAAGAATAAAGAGAAGAAACGAAGAGGAGAGCCCACCAATGCTGGGGACTGACGACTATAATATTGCATGTCTCTCCATGACGGCTTCAGAAGTTTTGAAGATGACATTTCCATAAATGGTCAATTCGTGAACATGAGACGCGAGCATCTATCGTAATTGTCAGATCATGGATAGACTAACAACATCTGTCTTGAAACATTCCAGACGCAAGCAAATTGATTTTTGCAGCAAGTTCGTCTGTCGAAATTTTATACTGTTTTGCAAAAAGCAGCAACTTGAAAAAATTGGTGAAGGATCTAAGGAAGGGTCATATACCATTCTCTTTGGATGTTCGCTTCAACATACTCAAGATTCACAGTAATCGGATAAACAAGCTAAAAAATTTCAGAAGAAGAATTGTTCAGGCATATGGACGTTCTTACACTTCAGACAAGCAAGGTTTCTTATATTCACGGAGCCAAAATACTGGAACAACGTCAACTCGGGATTCAGTCACTTCAAATATATTCAAAAGCAACATCTTCACAAACCTGAGATGCAAAGAAAGTCGCATCACCATTTTGGTACAAGATTGCTCATGTCACCATTATCATTTCAATCATCCTCTTTTTGGTCATTTCACACATGATATGACGATTATGTGAATTGAGTGCTTCAAATATGGAATTCAAAGGGCAATCAAAAAATTCAAAATGTAAGTGATTAACATCATCAACATTCTTCATCAAGCGCTCAGGACACAACTAAATGGTCTAAAGACGCAAAAGAGGCGTTTTGCAACAAGCTCGTCTGAGACGATTTTACACTGTCCTGCACCAAGAGACAATCCTGGAGCAATTGGTGAGGAATATAGGTATGGGTCATATTTCATTCTCTTCATATGAATGTCTCCTACAACATATCCAAAATTCATAGCAATTGGACGAATGAGCAAAAAGATGTGGGTGAAACATCTACATGACAGTTGAACATTTTCTGAAGACTTCCTGGAAGTTTACTGTTTCATCGGTTTCAACCCTTAAACGAGCTCAAAACTCAAAAATCTTCATTCTACAACCTAGGAAATTTCCCGAGCATCAAAAATTTATGGTAGATCGTCAAAAACGGACATCGTATGAAGATTCTACAACATTTTCAACGAACACCTAACTTCGGAATTTTTTGATGACGAGTTATGACGAAATTCCTCATTCATCCACATGGATCTTCATCCATTCAGCCATAAAGTGAAGATTTCATGTTTCTATCAAGATGATGAAATATGAAGACTTATTTGAATCCTCCACAAGTCATTTTGGGATTTAAAACAACAACGAAATAAGTCCACCGCAGCCGGTGATACATATTGGTGCTTTGAAGACCAATAACTCGATGGAACGATGATTTCCTCTTTCAAGCAGGGGATCACAAGTGTTAAACCCACCAAGTTGGTCATTTCACCACCCAAATCAGCAGTGTCTCATCACTACACGCTTGTTGGACGGTACTCTATTATACTACCAGGATCCTCATTCAAGCTACTGCTCGTACGTGACATCATTGGTGTGAGAATTCTGGTAAGATCTTTTACGACTAAGTTCACTTACTTATTTCGTTTGTAATCATAAAATCACCATCCAGTGCTTACAGCGGAACATGATTGTCCAACACTAAGCATGAGACTTAATGCTGATGGTGGATTTTTGACAAAGGCTAAAATCGTAAAATCATAATTTTGCATATTTCAGACACGACTTCAGACACGTATGTGAAATTCACGAACAACTTCTGACTGAGCGTCTACCCTCTCAGAGATCATAATTTTGCATATTTCTGACAAGGCTTCGGACACGTATGTGAAATTCATGAACAACTTCTAACTGAGCGTCCACCCTCTCAGAGATCAAATTTTTTGCATATTTCTAACGCGGCTGCAGACACGTATGTGAAATTCACGAACAACCTCTGACTGAGCGTACATTCTCTTAAAGCCGACATGAATATGTGAGTCCTCTAAACTAAGCTTTCGACACTCCGCATATTTCTGTTAGAGCACTGCTCGATCAAACTCGCAAGCATTGCTATCTCAAGCTTGTTTGTCAAGTTTAGTTGCCAAAACTATAAGTCTTGATTTCTACTCTACTTATAGCTATGTTTCGGATTAAGATAGAATGTGTAGTTGAGCTTTAGATTTCACGACGTTTATTGATTAAAGACGAAGGACTACTAAGGGGATCTTGTGGAACTTCATCAACAAAAGGTATGTGGAGACTTGAACTCATCTATACCTTAGAAGTCTATTTCTATTCTATCTCCTATTGAGACAAAAATCGTATAGCTATATAGACTTTACTTTATACACATTTGATATTTCTCGAAATATGTGTTGGTAAGCTTTCACTTTAACCAAGTTCATCTTTTATTCTTGATGAAAGTCAAAAGATGATCATGTGAAAATCGCCTGGTAACATCTTACATGATTTGTGTGAGACAATCATTTGATGTAGACTCGAAATGTTTCGTATTGATCATTTGAGACAACTATTCCCGTCTTCTAAGAATGTTTGAATGATTAAAATGGAGTTTAGAACGATTAACTATTGATTGGATATAACACAATATGCGTACTTTTATGCTAACTCTTGTAGATATATTCCAAGTCCGAGAACACAGTTTGCGTACTTGTATGCATACCCGTATGCGTACTAGTTTAACAGTTGAAGTCCGGGAACCATAGTATGCATACCCGTATGCGTACTGATTGAAACTGATGTTGGTCGTGAACGAGATTATACGTACCCGTTTGCATACATGAGTGGGTTAAGTTATAATATCAGTTTGTTCATGAACAAATACATTTATAAAATAAGGAATGCAATCTTTTGCACACCATGGCTACAATTTTCATGAATTTATTTGAGTGAATCAAAATCGATTTTGCTTCAATTGTGTTTTGTATACTTCTATGAGAATATAAATAATTGAACAGCTCTATAACTAGTTTCATTTGAGTCATTTAGACTAGATGTGATTAAGATGAACAAGGCTGATATGAAAGTGTTCATATGGCTAACTTCGGTTAACTATTGTTGAGCCAACTAAGTGTACACGTTTAGGTACAGTTACCCATATCTAAACGAAGTCACATTTCATTTGTGTTATAACAAGCTAAGTTCGATCTAACGGTTGAAAGATATTAGCTTGAATCTAATCAAGTTTTCATCTAACGGTGAATATTGAATGCTTTGTTACCAAGGTAACATTGATTGCAAACCCTGATTTGAAGACTATTATAAGGGAGAACTCTAGCAACTGGGAAACCTAACCCCCACACCTACTATGTGATACTAGTTGCGACTAGAGTCGATTCTCCTTTAACCTAGACTTTTCTAAAACCATTACAGGCTAACGACTTAAAGACTTCATTGGGATACTGAAGCCAGACCCAACTATTTTTTCTATTGTTGCATGTTCTGATGTTACTTTGTTCTATCGTATTGGGTACTATCTTCTCTAAGATTTGCTCGAGATTCAATCTCCGATAGGTAAGATAAAAAGTAGTCACAAACATCTTCGTCTCATCGTTTGTGATTCCACAATGTCTTGTTCCGCTTCCATACAGTTAATATCATTGTGAGGTGACTGATATTACTAGACTGTTCTACGGGAATATAAGTCCGGTGTATCAATTGGTTCATGTTCACCTTGATTTATCAAAAGACGGAACAAAAACTCATAGGTATTTCTGTGGGAGACAGATTTATCTATTCAATAGACTTTTCTGTGTGAGACAGATTTGTTTATCAAGTCTTAGACTTTGGGTCGCATCAACTCTTAGTTGTGGGTGAGATCAGCTAAGGGAATCAAGTGCGCAGAATCCGACTTGGTTCTAGAGGCGTAAGGAATGTGATTGTACCTTGATCAGTGTGATATTGGTTAGGGCTCAACTACATTCCAGTCCAATTTAAATTGGAGTAGGCTAGTGTCTGTAGCGGCTTAATACAGTGTGGTGTTCAAATCTGGACTAGGTCCCGGGGTTTTTCTGCATTTGCGGTTTCCTCGTTAACAAAACTTCCGGTGTCTGTGTTATTTCTTTTCCGCATTATATTTTCTATATAATTGAAATATTACGGGTTGTGCGTAGTTCAATCAATTAGATTGTCCAACCTTTGGTTGTTGATATAAATTTATTGGCACTTCAACATTGGTCTTTGGTACCGTTCAAGTTGTTTCTCATATTAATCAGGCTCGCGGATTTCTAACTGTTTGATTTGCTGATTACATTAAGAAACAAAGATACTGTTGGATGTATTTTTCTTGATTGAGACTGACTGTCTATTCGGAGAGGAAAGTATCCTAATTAGGTGAAATTTCTTACGACGCTCGTTTAAAGATTTATGTGGGATCAAGAAGCTCTACGAGTACCGCTGGTGGGAAACTAGATAATCGCAGTGTTATTAGTTTTCTATTTGATTTGATTGACTAACGGTTGTTGAAACTTTGATTTCACCTAGTTTGTTTATTCTTGAGAATCTTCTCTTATGATATAATATTCTGTTAGAGCATTGCTCGGTCGAACTCGCATGCGTTGCTATCTCAAGCATGTTTATCAACGTTAGTGATCAAAACTATAAGTTTTGATTTCTAGTCTACTATAGCTAAGTCTCGGACTAGGATAGAAAGTGTAGTTGAGCTCAAGAACTCCATGGCAATCATCACACAAGACGAAGGACTACTCAAGGAACTGGTGAATCTTCATCGACTAAAAGGTATGTGGAGACTTGAACTTATCTATCACTCAAAAGTGTATCTACTCTATCTCCTATTTTGAGACAAAAGTCGTTTTGCTATATAGACTTTGATTATACACATTTGCTATTTCAAGCTGAGTTTATCTCGCCTATCTATTTCTCGAAATATGTGTTGGTAAGCTTTTGCTTTGGCCAAGTTCATCTTTACCTAGTGACGAAAGTCATGTTATGCTTCAATCACTTTGAAAATGGCTTTGACGAAAAATGGTTTGTGAATAACAACTATATAACGTCCTCTAAGAATGTTTCAATGATTGAAATGAGAGTTTAGATTATATAACCAATGTTGGATATAAGCATTGTGTGGCAACACATATATGTATAAGTTCTTATTCCTTGAACCAAAGTAAAACCGGAACAAGAGCTGTGAACTCCGTCCGCGAACCCAGTCCGCGAATCAAGGAGGTTCTCATCCCGAGAATATCTGCTTTGAGTTTGAGAACTCCTTAGGAATTTAAGTCCGCGAACTAAGTCTGAACTTGAGTTGGTTATATCTAAAAACGATTGTTTGTGAACTCATTTATAAAAACTAAGGAATGCAAAATGCAAACCGTGGCTATATAGTTCATGAACCGATTCGAGTGAATCAAATCGTTTTTGCTTCGATTGTGTCTTGTGTAGTTACATAAGATTTCCTTGCAATTGAACAACTCTCTAACTAATTCATTTGAGTCATTTGAACTAGTTATGGTGAAGAAGAATATGGTTGACATGAAAGTGCTCATATGGATAACCATTTGGTTAACTATTGTTGAACCAACAAATGTTCATGTTTGGGTACGGTTACATAAACCCAAAATAGTACATTTCATTTGTTTGTAACAAGCTAAGTTTTTGATCCAACGGTTGAATGATATTAGCTTGAATCTGATCAGGTTTTCATCTAACAGTGAATATTGAATGCTTTGTTACCAAGCTAACATTGATTGCAAACCCTGATTTGAAAGACTATATAAGGGAGAACTCTAGCAATTAGGAAACCTAATACCCACACCCTCCGTGTGATACTAGTTGTATTAGCTAGAGTCGATTCTCCTTTATCCTTAGGTTTCTTCTTGAAAACTAGGTTAACGACTTAAAGAATTCATTGGGATTGTGAAGCCAGACCGATACTACTTTCTCGTAGTTTTGTGATCTGATCTTGCTGATTCTATCGTTTTGAGTACAGTCGTAACGATTAGCTTGAGATCTTTATCTCCGATAGGCAAGATAGAAAAGTAGTCACAAACATCTTCGTCTCATCGTTTGTGATTCCACAATATCTTTTTTCGCTGCGTCGATTAGGATTATTGTGAGGTGATTGATAATACTAGGTTGTTCTTCGGGAATATAAGTCCGGGTTATCAATTGGTTCCTGTTCACCTTGATTTATCAAAAGACGAAACAAAACTTGTAGGTTTATCTGTGGGAGACATATTTATCTATTCTGTAGACTTTTCTGTGTGATACAGATTTGTTTATTAAAGTCTTCGACTTTGGGTCGTAGCAACTCTTAGTTGTGGGTGAGATCAGCTAAGGGAATCAAGTGCGTAGTATCCTGCTGGGATCAGAGACGTAAGGAGCGCAACTGTACCTTGAATCAATGTGAGATTGATTGGTGTTCAACTACAGTCCAGACCGAAGTTAGTTTGTAGTAGGCTAGTGTTTGTAGCGGCTTAATACAGTGTGGTGTTCAATATGGACTAGGTCCCGGGGTTTTTCTGCATTTGCGGTTTCCTCGTTAACAAAATTCTGGTGTATGTGTTATTTCTATTCGCATTATATTTTGTTATATAATTGAAATATCACAGGTTGTGTGTTTGAATCAATCAATTGGAAATCCGACCTTTGGTTGTTGATTGAAATCGATTGATCCTTGAACATTGGTCTTTGGTACCGTTCAAGTGATTTCTCTAGTATTCAATTAGACTCGCAGATTTCTATGTGCTTGAGAAAGAATTGAATCAAGAAAGAGAGATAAAACTCTTTGATATACTTTTTATAGATTGAGTCTTATTGATTCTCTTAAAAGTATATTGGAGTTTGTCCATACAGATTGATGAGGGAAACTTGACTAGGGAACTAATTAGCTAGGGGTAGTCTGCTTGGTCTCAACTATAAGAAGTTGGTATTAGATTTTGTATGGCGGCTTAATTCTGAGAGTACTCAAAACTTGACTAGGTCCCGGGGGTTTTCTGCATTTGCGGTTTCCTCGTTGAAAAAATCTTGTTGTGTCATTTACTTTTCTATTCCGCAATTATAATTGTTTTTATTATAATTAAAAGTAAATTACACTTGTACGTTAACTCTGTAATACTTGATACTGATCCTACATAGTTTCGGTTATTATCGAACCTATTATCAAGTACACACTTTGTTTTCATATTGTCTCGATCTTGTATCCTTAGTCAATCACACAAGTTATCTTGTTGTTGTATTGTCTCAATCTTGTATCCATAGACGATCACACGAAGTGTGAACCGAATTGCCGTATTGTCTCGACTTTGTGCATAGACGATCACATTCGGTAGAGGACTTATAAGTTGAAATAAAAAGATTGTGGTGTATTTGGGTACCCTTGTCTTTTCATCAATTATCAAACATTTAAAGAGAATTTCTCTCGTCTACACAAAGAATTCCTCTTCAAAGCAGTTCAACATATAACATTATCATTCGATCAATCTCCATTGATCTCCACACATTCCCAGCTTTCCTCCCTACAGACCGATGATAAGCACGAAAGTGCGATGCTTTTTCACTCATAATTACAATAGCTAGGACTCATTATTTCTCTAATAAACTTGTTTTAGTTGTTTTTGGAAGAATAAGCTCTTGCGGAGAATTGGCTCGTAAAAATGTTATTTGCACTCGGAGGACACGTGTTATTCGGACTCTCAATGTTGGTTAAGGGGCACCTCAATTACTAAGGGGTGCACGGTTGCTAAGGGGCACCCTATTTACTATGCACATCCCATGACTATTCGCACCCCATTTCTGTTAGGGGGAGTACCTTCTTCTTCACGGGAAGAACTAGTTTTGGCAGGAAATTTACCTTTGCACCTGCGATATTTTGTGGAGCAGAATTCGACAAGATTTTATGACAGATTTTCACGCAGTTGGATTGGTATCGTCCTGTTTCAACTGAACAGGACTGGTAAATCCATCGGAATCTAGAAACTTGGGCTGGATAATCGTTTCTGGACGAAACAGAGGTGGAGGATAAACACGGGTTCCTGTGGAAGGTTTGGGAGAGATTTAAGCGGAGATTTTGTTGGTTTAGGATTGGGAATGACATGTCATGCCTAAAGAGAAGATAAGGTAAGGTGATTGAGTACGCGTTAAAGAGAAGATTTTGTCATATCTCGACAATACAGGGAAAGAGGAAGTCTCGGGTCTTTGGGTTAAAAGCATAAAGTACGTGGAGTATAAAATAGGATATCTTTCCTGTGAGATATATGCTATATTTGGTAGGGTTTCTAACCGAACATAAGGAAGACTATATAAACAAAAAATCCTGAGTCTTTAATTGAAAGAAAACAGAGTTATTGTGGAAGATATTTTCGGGATTAGGAGATGCGTGTGGATTAATCGAGCTTGACTCAATCTTCTACGTGCAACCAACATGCTGGAGTGTTCTGCTTGTGAGAATAACGCGTGAAGAAGATTGGAAAGGTAAATATTCCTGTGTATCTCTGTTAAAGGAAAGAGGATTATTGTGGAGTTATTATTGATTATTCTCGGTGCAACTAAGTATATAAAGGATTCTGGAGGTGATAAGAAGGATATCGAGTGATAGGGGTGAAGAACAAAGGGTTGCAGAGCAGATTTCTCTGCTGCTGCAGAGAAGGAGAAAAAGAATATATAACGTCCACTGACTGTCGCAGAGAACTGTCGTTTATAAACAGTACTCGTAACAGTCAGTTTAGCACGCTTATTTTGAATTTGCAACATCTCTTGTAACGGTGACTTCTGTAACGCCAGTACAACGTTGCATATTCATTGTATTATTAGTTTTCTTCAATAAAAACACCATTTGAGCTATGAATTATATTTTTGAGTGTGTTTTCATCATGAGAAGCTAAACCCCGACACTGGTCGACGGAGGAATCTGAATTTCATACATGGGTGAATTTATTTTATTTTCTATATGACTTTTGCACTAATTAAAATAGAATTATGATTTGAATTAATTAGTTATTATGATGGGTCATGCTTGCTTAGATGTTTGATGTCCCATACTTACGATTTATAACTAATATTTTGAGAATCTACTTTGGCAAAATAAGAGTCGATGTTATTTTATTTATTGAGCGATAATTGTTGAGAATAAATAATTGAGCCCTACGATATGAACTCGGTGGAATACTAGTCCCAGTAACTCTCGTTTTTAATTTTCATTAAATCCTTAAATTTAATCTTCACAAGTCTTAGAGTTCGAATCTTATTTACTATTACAACATTAAAAATATCATCATTTTTGGCGTCGCCGACGCGGACTTGTTTTTAGATTAATTTTTAGGTTTATTTTTATTTTGTACAGTATTTTCATTTCATTTTAGATTTTCTTTTTTCCTTTTTATGCGCTTCTTTTTGTATTTCTTTTCAGGGACTTTTTGAGGATGATGACTTCTTCTGAGGAGACGTCACCTAAGATGACGCTGGCGTAATATAAGCGTAGAAATTCAAATTATCAGGCAATATCATCTGAGATGACGCTTGGTGAATATAAGCATAGGCAGCGGTATGGAGTTTCTGCTCCACATGAGGTAAGTAAAGAATCTCCTCTAATGATATATGAGAAGTATTACAAATACACACCACCTAGTTTGGAACAAAGATTGAGAATTCTGGAATGTCAAAAATTATTTAATGATGATGATGATCAGTCTTGTAGTGACTCTCTGTTCCAGACAGAATTTGTAGATGACCCTGTGGATGATTGTGTAGATGATTTTCCTAATTTCATAGATGAATCTATCTCACAAGATAATTCACCGAACTTAGAGGTTGTTTCTAGTCCCCTAGACTTCCAAAAGTTACCTAATTTAGGGTTAGAATTGTGTGCTTCTAAAATTTGTTGGAATACTTTGCATCTAAATACCCAGAGGATTTGCCTATTTCTAATACCGTGCATGAGCCAATTGAAAATTTCCCAGTCCCAATAGTATCCCCATATTATGTTCTTTACACACTTCCTTGTGTTGTAAAAACTTGGTTTGGAGGTCTCTGTTTATGATAGTTTCAGTGTCTCCGCATCGTTATAACATAAGTATGAAGCTGTCATTTGTAAATGTTGTATTTTGGGTTGATCCCCAATTTTTTAGGTTTTTAGTTTATGGGGATCGTTTTTGTATATTCTAGTAGGTGTATTTTTATTTTTATTTTTTTATATTTTCGTTTACTTTTTGCATCCTATGAATTTCCCATCTTAAGTTTTGCGTTGGATGACTCAATTACATTGAGGACAATGTAATGTTTAAGTGTGGGGGAGTGGTTAACTTTTTACTTTACTTTTTTTTTCAGGAACCAGCTTTTGAGCGGGTCAAAAAAAATTATTATAATTGTTAGCCTTATGACTAGCTGTGTAGCGGGTCTATTTTCATGTATTTTCTTATTATGACCAGCTGTGTAGCGGGTCTTAAAAAAAAATGATCAACTGTGTAGCGGGTCTATAAAAATATATATATATATTATGTTTGTTAGGGTTATGACCAGCTGTGTAGCGGGTCTTTTTCTTTTTCTTACATGTTATGACCAACTGTGTAGCAGGTCTAAAAAAGAAAAAGTTTGATGTGACCAGCTGTGTAGCGGGTCTCTCTTTCTCCCTTATTATATGACCAACTGTGTAGCGGGTCTTCTTCTGTTTTGCTCGAGGACTAGCAAAATGTAAGTGTGGGGGATTTGATAAGCACGAAAGTGCGATGCTTTTTCACTCATAATTACAATAGCTAGGACTCATTATTTCTCTAATAAACTTGTTTTAGTTGTTTTTGGAAGAATAAGTTCTTGCGGAGAATTGGCTCGTAAAAATGTTATTTGCACTCGGAGGACACGTGTTATTCGGACTCTCAATGTTGGTTAAGGGGCACCTCAATTACTAAGGGGTGCACAATTGCTAAGGGGCACCCTATTTACTATGCACACCCCATGGCTATTCGCACCCCATTTCTGTTATGGGGAGTACCTTCTTCTTCACGGGAAGAATTAGTTTTGGCGGGAAATTTACCTTTGCACCTGCGATATATTGTGGAGCAGAATTGGACAAGATTTTATGACAGATTTTCACGCAGTTGGATTGGTATCGTCCTGTTTCAACTGAACATGACTGGTAAATCCATCGGAATCGAGAAACTTGGGCTGGATAATCGTTTCTGGACGAAACAGAGGTGGAGGATAAACACGGGTTCCTGTGGAAGTTCTGGGAGAGATTTAAGCGGAGATTTTGTTGGTTTAGGATTGGGAATGACATGTCATGCCTAAACATGGAAGGTGAGGTGATTGAGTATGCGTTAAAGACAAGATTTTGTCATATCTCGACAATACAGGGAAAGAGGAAGTCTCGGGTCTTTGGGTTAAAAACATAAAGTACGTGGAGTATAAAATAGGATATCTTTCCTGCGAGATGTGTGCTATATTTGGTAGGGTTTCTAACCGAACAGAAGGAAGACTATATAAACAAAAAATCCTGAGTCTTTAATTGAAAGAAAACAGAGTTATTGTGGAAGATATTCTCGGGATTAGGAGATGCGTGTGGATTGATCGAGCTTGACTCAATCTTGTACGTGCAACCAACATGCTGGAGTGTTCTGCTTGTGAGAATAACGCGCGAAGAAGATTGGAAAGGTAAATATTCCTGTGTATCTCTGTTAAAGGAAAGAGGATTATTGTGGAGTTATTATTGATTATTATCGGTGCAACTAAGTATATAAAGGATTCTGGAGGTGATAGGAAGGATATCGAGTGATAGGGGTGAAGAACAGAGGGTTGCAGAGCAGATTTCTCTGCTGCTACAGAGAAGAAGAATAATATATAACGTCCACTGACTGTCGCAGAGAACTGTGGTTTATAAACAATACTTGTAACAGTCAGTTTGGCATGCTTATTTTGAATTTGCAACATCTCTTGTAACAGTGACTTCTGTAACACCAGTACAGCGTTGCATATTCATTGTATTATTAGTTTTCTTCAATAAAAACACCATTTGAGCTATGAATTATATTTTTGAGTGTGTTTTTATCATGAGAAGATAAACCCCGACACTGGGTCGACGGAGGAATATGAATTTCATACATGGGTGAATTTATTTTATTTTCTATATGACTTTTGCACTAATTAAAATAGAATTATGATTTGAATTAATTAGTTATTATTTTATTTGATGGGTCATGCATGCTTAGATGTTTGATGTCACATACTTACGATTTATAACTAATATTTTGAGAATCTACTTTGGCAAAATAAGAGTCGATGTTATTTTATTTATTGAGCGATAATTGTTGAGAATAAATAATTGAGCCATATGATATGAACTCGGTGGAATACTAGTCCCAGTAACTCTCGTTTTTATTATTTTCATTAAATCCTTAAATTTAATCTTCACAAGTCTTAGCGTTCGAATCTTATTTACTATAACAACATTAAAAATATCATCAACCGACCCTTCTCCTCCTCTTATGACCGAATTGAACCTGGAACGGTCATTGTCTTGGTTTAGGCCAAGGTCCTACATATAGGTCTCTCGAACTCAAAGTACTCCCGTGTAGTACATTTGTTTAAAGGTTCAGGAGATTTGCTACTTCGAGCACTTGCCTCCTCCACCACTTTTTACCAGAAAACCAGCAGGTCGTTTTTACCCGCAAACAATAGCATATCTTAACTTTCCTTATAGGCCATAGAACCTCCCTTATCTGTCCAAAAACGAAATATACTCTCTTTCTTAAAACTAAACGAAACCCTGGTCGCTTTTGAATTTCTCCATCTCAGATTCACTCATTTGGAGTAGATCTGAGCAGGAGAAACTCAACCCAACTCAAGCCATCTTCTTCAATTGCTTTTTCTACTATGTTTCCTTGTTTCAAGCAATTTTTGTTCCTTTTCTGGGTTATGTTGTTTTAGATTCTCAATCCTTACCTGATCTTAGTTCTTAGTTGTTTTTTTAGTTTAGATTTAGAAATTCTATTTGGTTTTATGATTCAATCAGATTACTGTCTTCTTTTCTTCTATCATCGATCTAGGCGTTTTAGTTTAATGTTCTTGTCTCAATCTTTGATTCTGCAAATTTGGGAACTTTATTGTTTTGCTGATTTTAAATCTTGTAATCGTTTGTTGATTAACAATAGTGTTTCCAGAATTGGGTTGGTATTTTCTCATCAAGTTCTTGTTCAATTGCTTGATGGTTTGTTTCAACCCAACAACTCGGACTATTCATAGCAAAGGAAACTTACTACTTCAACAAATACTTAAGCAGGAACAACTTCAAAGTATCCCCCATCACCAGCAGTTCCAAAGACACAGACACCCGTAACCAAGACACCAACAACTAAAAGTTTTTGACGACCGATTCCGATGAAAACCCAAACTGATCCCGACCGATTCAGCCATATGAAAACCGATTTAGGTTATACGAGTTACTTATGTTATTGTTACTTTGGTAAAATCATTGACGAAAGGTTGAATTTTTGGATCCTTTTACGCCTTTGTCAATCTATGGATCCTAATATCTGTACTGATAGTAGATTTATTATGTGGTATGGATGTGTTACTTTCAATCCAACCAAGACTATTTAAACTAGTCTTGTTACCTTGGAATCGGTTAGGAATTGTATGATCTCTTTTTCAGATTTGGTCTTGTAATGTTTGTTGTTAAGTGCTTTCAGTGTCCTTATTATTTGTTTGAAATATTTATAATTGTTGGAGACTTCCAAGTCAGTCCTATAATCGCTCCCGATTTTGAGTCGGATGATCAGTATAGTTGAGGCTTGCCTCTTTTTCGAGAAAACGAGACCTATCTTTATAGAAAATTGTTAAAAAATAAATAAATAAAATAAAATAATTTTGGATTGCCATATAAAACGAGACCAGTGTGTGATACCTAAAGGATAATCCCATTTGTGATGAATCATGTATATCTCTTCCGTTCAAATTTCTTATTCTGATTATGTAGTGGCAACTACTACAGTAACTGCCAAATCAACTTGGGACAAAAGGGAACAGCAGAGGGTAAACACGTCAATAAAGGGACACAAAAAGAAACATGGTCAGAGAATTCGTACGATTCGTTGTTTCGTTTTTTTCCACGAACATTCGTTCATCCAATCAGGCATAGCGTTCGTGGTGAGTCAGACTCAGAGGCCGTTGTTGTCCACTCAGGCGGCTAAACAGTTCTACTTCTACCCTATAGAAAACCACCCCCTAGTAATCATAACAATAACATGACAAAATGTAATCATCACATCACCATACACATAACATAACATGCCATCCATACCCATCATCAAATTACAGAGTATACCATTCACACATACACCACACGGAAATACCATAACATCATCAACCATACATCCGAGTAGTCCCCACTAACAACCCCTCCCTACACGTTCTCTATTTAATCCCTCGTTTTGCCTCCACTTCATCTTCTCTATTCATTCCAGAAATTTCCAACACTATCAGAAGAAACTAAGAATTAGAATACGAAGAAGAAGAAAATGGGCGAGGTAGTTATTAATTAATCACAATTTTTGTTTTCTCTGTATGGATTTTGTCTAATTGTTTTTTAAACGGCGACTTTTTATTGACATTGTTGTGATTTTTTTTCAGAAACCAGAGAAGAATCAGAATGAAGGAGAGAAGAAAGGGGAGGAAGAGAAGAAGAAGGGTGAAAATGGAGTTGTTCCTATTGTTTTGAAGATTGATATGCATTGTGATGGTTGTGCTAAGAAAGTTATTAGGTCCATTAAGCGGTTTGAAGGTAGTTTCGCAGGCTTATTCTCAAGGAAACTCTTCAGTACTATATGAATGTTTAGATTTGTTTGGTTTTAAAGCTTTTGATTCTTAGAAAAATGGCTTATAAAACCTTTTATCTCAACCTATTGTTTTCTTCATTTCCCTCTTTGTTTTACCATTACAGAGGAATTTCATCATCTTCTGTTTTACTCTGCTTTTCAGTGTTCAGATAGTTTATTAGTACTCCTCATTAGAATTTTCTTTAATTATTTGGGGTTTTTCTCGGTTTTATGTTACTCTTTTGTTGTTACATTCAATTTGATTTTTCTCAATTTCTTCAATAAATACTCTGTTCTTACATAGATTACTCTGTATGATAGTCCATTAACGGTGTCCTTATTGTTGTAATTTCAAGGTGTTGAGAAGTGTTCAGCAGATAGCACATCAAACAAGATAACAGTAATTGGAAAAGTTGATCCAGTTAAACTCAGAGAAAATGTTGAATCCAAAACAAAGAAGAAAGTTGAACTCCTTTCTCCAATTCCCAAGAAAGAAGACAAAAATGGTGGGGATAAGAAGAAACCAGAAGAAGCAAAAAAACCAGACGAGAAGAAACCCAAAGAGGTACCAACACTACTAATAAACTTAACCTACGCCTGCTCTCTCTGTGTATTTCGTACATCTTGCCCCCCTGTAAAAGCTGTTTTTTCCCGGGCTTCTTCAGTTTTTTAACTTTTAGCTCTTAGGAACGACGTGGTTGTTGGTTGTTTTGGTGTTTGTGTTGGTGGTGGTTTTAATTCAGTTTTTCAGATTTTTCAGTTTTTCAGATTTTTCAGTTTTTCAAATTTTTCAGTATTCCAGATTGCAGAATTCGGAAGTACAGGGTGTGTGGGAGAGATTAATGGGGTCATTCCCCCTAATCCCTTTCTCTATCCTGTAACTCCTTTTTGAATTATCGTTAATCACAATTAGTTATTTTGGAATCACCGCCTTAGTTTTGTTTTACAGCTCTTCTGATGCGTGATGAAAACTTACTTAGCTAGTGGGTAGTTTGTATACTTACTTTAGAAGTGATTCCATAATGAGTGTTGCATTCACTTACTTTACCACACATGTATTAGGCCTATTTTCTTGTTCTAAACTAAAGTTTCTGAAAATTGGATTTGTGCAGCCTCAAGTGATTACTGTTGTTCTCAAGACTTCTTTGCATTGTGATGGATGTGTCAAGAAGCTTAAGAGGATGCTTAAGAAGTATAAAGGTAACTAATTAAAATTTAAGTGATATTTTAGTCTTGGATATAATCTGTTTTAGTCCTTCTATGTTCTCATTATGGGTACGTTTGTATAATGATTTTGTTATTAATTCTGGGTTTGATTGATGAAACTGCAGGTGTTGATTCATCTACTATCGATGCACAGAAGGATTTGGTGACTGTGAAAGGAACAATGGATGCTAAGGTTTTGACAGCTTATTTGAAAGAGAAATTCAAGAGACCTGTAGATGTTGTTCCACCCAAGAAAGACGATGGAAAAGGGAAAGACGGTGGTGATAAGAAAGAGAAGGGTGGTGATGATGGAGGTGAGAAGAAAGGAGAGGGAGGAGCTGCCAAGAATGGTGGTGAACAGAAGAAGGTTACTTTTGACATAAGCAAGATGGATCACTACCCATTCGGGTATGCCTATGCTTACCCTGGTGCTGCTGCTGCTGGGCCAAGTCACATTGCAGAGGGATATGCATTTGGAAATGGTTATGGTAATGGAAATGTGTATGCTAATGGATATGCAAATGGAAGTGGAGCTGGAAATGGGTTTGGGAATGGATATGTGGTTGATCATCTTCACCCACCACAGATGTTTAGTGATGAAAACCCAAATGGTTGTTCAATTATGTGATCATGAAGAATTGAGATAATCTTCAGAAGAAGAATGTAAATAAGGGGGGGTAAAAGGAAAAGAACAAATATAATCAGAGAGGGAGAAGTAGATATTTTGGGAGATATAGTAGGATATCAGGATTATGAGCCAGTCTTAGTAATTAGGTAAAGGTTAGAGATCATGGGATTCCTTAATTTGTTTTAACTGGTGTTAGTAATGGCTTAATTTGGTTATCTGGTGTTGGTAATGGTTATTTTGTTGTTCTTCACTAATTTCTTGACTGGTTTGCTTGAGTTCGACTACTATATGTCCACTTTTGAAAGTCAAATTTAATCTTTGGCTCATGATTTTCCACGTTTAATTCAATTCAATCTTCTTTTACAATGAATCTGCCCTGAATCTGTCTTGGCCAGACAAATTGATATCAACGGGTACAAATCGCGTAAATAAGCATTCCATATTTAGTCTTACATAATTATGAATGTTGTGGACTTGTTTCGAAGGACCACTATTGATCATTTAACTTGTTTACAACCTACGCATATTCTTTGATGGTCAAGGGATCAAGATGGGTGTGGAACGTGTGGTATGCATCAAAATGACATTATTTGTGTTGCGACTTTATCTTTAAGTTACCTGTATGGAGTATGGACCAAAATGGGATTCACATCTAAAACGGTGCATATTTGGCCTCAACATTAATCCAGCCTTGGCATTAGACACCAAATTGTTCCTAATCCTTTTATTTTGTAGTGTTTTTTTTCTCTCTTTCTTCTTGAATCAAATCCATTGGACCGCTACACAAGGTATGAAAGTGAAATGAAAATGCGACAACACCTATGGCTATGGAGGCACGCATGAGAGGCAAATCATTAACCATATATCGGCTATTCGTAGTTGGTTTGATGCAAGTTACATAGTTGTGTCAACTGCGTCCCCTAACCACACCCAAAAGCTGGTAATTGACTAAATGCATTGAACATTTGAGGCTAAAAACTTAGATAGCTTTCAATAGCGGGACTTTAACAAAGAAAATTGGCCTAAAATGTTCTGAAAGGATTCACACTAAAAACAGCCAATTCAGTAGTTTTCAAAACTAAGGGACCAATTTGAAAGAAAACGAGCGTCCGGTTTGGAGACAAAAACAAGTGGATACTGATTGTGGTGGTTTAAAACTATACAATTCAAAAGGAAATACAAGAAAAAAATTACACGTTATCTAAATCGGCAACATCGACTAAATAAAGTTCTGAAAAAAAGTATAAACACTTTCAATTCTGAAGTAAAAATATTAAAATCAGATAAACCCATAGGATTAATTGACAACAAGTCAAGATGCGTAAAATGGAAAATTCGATTACGAATACACTAAAATACAATTGTGAGCAGATTACTTTTTAAATCGCTATCAAATACGGTTTTTGTTTGTTTAGTTGGATGTGTCGATGTTCTTAAAATCAAACCCAATTTTTTTTTCACAAAATTGGTTAAAAAGACCAAAATCAACAATTCCTGGGTGAAAAAGACATGTAAAATTTGATACTGTTTAAATGGACGAGAATGTAAAAATAGCCAGGATGTAAACAGTTTCATCATACCCATTTTCAAATACCTTTTCTTATTTTTAATTTATATCAGGATGCATCCAGTTTCATCTTCACTCTTTTTTAAGTTTAAGCCAGGATGAATCCAGTTTCATTCTTGCTATTTTTTTTGTGTCCATTTCGCCCATACTAATTTTTACTCGTCCATTAGAACCATGTTTTAAAAATATTTAGACAAATGACCCATTTTCCGACTTTTTTTTTATTAGGAAACAAAAGGTATGATGTCACTGATTAAACCACTTTAATCTTTATTTTTGACGATGACTGGTTAAACCATTTAGTTTCAATGAAAATTGATATCTGAACATTTATCAAACCTGGCATTTTTAGGGGCGACCCCAAAAGAATTAGAGGCGACTTTTTTATTCCCAACCCATATACACCGTTAAGGGATGTCCAAAAACGCGGAGAATACGTTAATGCCCTTACATAATCGGAAGCTATTTTGTGCCCGATTATTATAAAGCAATCGGAAGCTTAGTAACGATATTATACTACCGATTAATATCGATTTTGTGCCAAACTCGTATCTGGCTTATATAACAATCGGTAGGAAAAAGAACCTCACGAGACTACCGATTGTTAAAGTATAGAAATAAGAAATCTTTAGAATTTTGCAATGGTGAAATTTGGGGCTCCTATATAATCGGACGAATAAAAAAATGTCTAAGCTAACGATTTAGGGCTTCCCATAATCGGGATGTTAAAAGTAACAATTCCTACCGATTATGGTAGATTTCAAATTTCCTACAATGAAGGATTTTAGAAAAAACTCATTTTGGGGCAACCTATAATCTGGAGGTTGGGTAATCTATTTATCTTCCGATTATGGCTACATCCAAAAGACGAACCAAATGGTTATGGTCGGCTCTGTACCTTCGAAACTATGGAATTTGGCAAAGGTTCAATTTGGGGCTTCCAATAATCGGTAGGTTATAAGTAACCCCATCTACCGATTTTGGGCTACTCAACAATCGGTAACTAATGAGGTGGTATTACCTACCGATTAATAACCGTTTGACAGATAAAACCAATGTGAACCTAAATTCATTTCATTTCATTTCTTTTCAACTTCAACTTCAACTCCTCTTCTCCTCTTTCCTTCCGATTGCAGAGAGGAAAACTCTCCCCCTCTCCTCGCTATACATCGTTCATCGTCGAATCGAATCATCGTCGATTATTCTCTATAAAGATGAAAGAAAAGGAACGTAAGAAAGCTCGAACCAAAAACGTAGTGCGCGGTGAGGATCCGAATATTGGATTGCATGCCCGTAATAAAGAGGTTTTAACTCACGAACCCGAAGAACACGAAGAAGATGAAGTCCCTGATGTAGGAGATACTGATATCCAAACTCTCAGGCAACTTGAAATGGCGCCAATTAGGTAAGATTCTACCATTAATTTGGTTTATATTGCTTCAATTCGACGAATCCATTTTTTTTTTTAGGGTTTTCGGTTATTACCCAGATTCGGTAGGTTAGTTATTGTTTTAAACTTCCGATTGTGGTCGAATTCTTCATTTCACGAGAACATTTGTCATATTTGGGTGGTAAATATTTAGGTTGCTTACTGATTATAGAACATTTTTCATTACTGAGGCCTAAATCGATCATAATCGGAAGCTAATTGTGTTTTTGCCTTCCGAATATACTAGGGAAGAACAAGTATTAGAGACGCAATAATCGGGTGATATATTTTGTAATTTCCTTCTGATTGTTTAGGATGAACCACTTGAGTAATTTCTGGACACAAAGTGATGCATATTCGGTAGAAATTAGTTTTGTGAGGCTTCCGATTGTGATGCGTTTGGAAGGGTGGACTTTTTATGACTTTCGATTATTGGTATTCGGAGGGTTATGTTGAAATTTAGCTTCCGATTATTGTGTGTAGATAAACATATTCGAACACCAAAAATTTTCTTTTGTTTTCGATTATACATATTCGGTAGCTTTAGGTGAACTGATGTTTACGATTGAGCGTAATCGGAGGCAATTGGTTAACTCAACCAACCAAATATGTATATTCGGGAGCGTTGGTTTTACATTAACTTCCGATTATATAGTTTACTAACCTGTTGTACTTTCTTTTGTTGTTTAGGGATAGGCGAGGTAAAAAAATCGAAGATGCAATTGTCTCAGCTAGTGCAAGGAAGGAAAGGCGTCAGAACCTGACATCTAGTGCAAGGAGAGCTAGGACTGCTAAAGCCGCTTCAAGTGCTCAAGATGGAACTCAACAAGCAAGTCAAGAAGGTGTTCAACCAAGTGCCCCTCAATCAGAACCGGTTCAAGAAGGTGTTCAACCAAGTGCCTCTCAATCACAACCAGTTCAAGAAGGTGTTCAACCAAGTGCCTCTCAATCACAACCAGTTCAAGAAGGTGTTCAACCAAGTGCTCCACAATCACAACCAGAAATTCAACTAGAAGCACCCGAAGATAGAGTACCAGAAGTAGGACAAGGTAGTGGTGCGCAAGAAGAAAGAGAAGCCGAAAAGAAAAATCCTCCTCGAAAGAAAGCGAAACACCTTGTCCCACAAAGACTGAAGGTGCGGGATATTCCAGAAGGTGTAATCCTTGGGCTGCCAGAGGATGAAGGACAATTGTTATTTGGATACAAAGACTCCTGGGCCAAATAAATATATGAAACCGAGGTAATAATCGTTTCCATTTTATTCACCTATTATCTTTTTCTTCGTAATAGTTTTAAGGGTTATAGTTTTAGGTTATTTTAAAAAAAAATTAACTTGTCATGTGTTTAATAGTATCATTCCGATGAGGAGTATACTCAAACCGACCGCCGCACCAACTAAAATGCTAGATTGGCCTTTGAAGGATGAATGTGAAAGGTTCAAGAGAATTATTGCAAATTCTGGGTTGGCTGATGCTGCGGAGAACTCTATGTTGGAACATGACCGGGTGGCTATATCGGCGTTTGTGGAGAGACTTTATCCTGAGACCGACACCTTCCATATGCCGTTTGGGGAGATGACGATTACCCTAGATGATGTTGTGCAGATTGTTAGACTCCCTGTCCATGGCAAAGGTGTTAGGGCTGAGTTCACAAAGCAGTTGGAATGGACGAAACTTTATGCTCTAACTAAAAAGTGTTTGGGTTGGGATGAAGAAACATCAACAACTGAGTTCAAAAGATGCATGAAGTATAGAACTATACAGTTCAACATGGGTACTCTGATGGATATGTTCAAGGGCACCAAGGAAAAAGAATATAAAGGAACTTTAACGGATGAGCAAGTCAACCACGCGGCCACCGCATATCTCCTATGTGTATTGGGATGTGTCATTTTCCCCAATACCAGTGGCAATCGGGTCGACGCCAACCTTTTACAACTTCTGGATCCTCTCGATAAAGTGCATGAATACTCTTAGGGCACGACATGCCATGCGTGCTTGATGGAAGAGTTGAGAAAGGCGTCGAGGCTTGGAATTAGCCAAGTGGCCGGGAACGTGAGTCTACTACAGGTATTGTTTATTAACTCTACATACTTGGTTATTTTTCTATTTTTCTACCATTTAAGAATCAATTTCCTAATACTTGCAAAAATGAATATATAGACATGGATCTACGACCACTTCCTTATCTTGGGATTGGCCATTGAAAACCCGGCATGGGAGAAAGGTGACCCTAGAGGAACAAAGTACGTCTTCGATGACAACCAATCTAGGACGAAGGAGTAGCAGCTGATTCGTTTGAGGGAGATTTTGGACTCACTGAATGCCCAAGACGTATGCTTTGATCCATACAAGGAAGACCGAGCTGATGGACATATCGCGGGTCGATCCGATTTGGCACTTTATTTTGGACCGTTGTGGCACCCCACAGGATATGTGATGTACAATGCCTCAAGGGTGATGCGACAACACGGTTTTGTACAAGGTATACCAAAGGACCAAATCCATGACAATTTCACTTTGGAGCTGGAGCACTGCGAGTCTGATAAAGATTTTATCACGGTGGTTTACAAGGGTACACCATCCTGTAAATTCCATTGGGATAGAAGGGCGCATTACTTGATCAACCAAGGAAGGGCAGCCAACCAAGGTTTTGAAAATGCTCCCAACTATATGGATTGGTACCGGAATGTTTCTCATCTTCGTGTAATCCGTGATCTTAAAGCAAAGCCCGATTCGTACAAGAGTATCCTCAAAGAGAAACCTGCGGGTTTTGGTAGATTGGTACGTATTTTTTTATTAATTTAGTTTAATATTATGGGTCAAAATAGAGTAATAACTGTTTGATGGTATGCTATGTTTTAAAACAGATGAGCAGGTTCAAGCGTTTTTCCAAATGGTGCACTGATTGCATAAAGTCCGGAGAGCCTGTGTCAATTGAGAAGATAAAAAAGCACCAAGAGTTGATTGATAACATTGACAATGAGGAGTATGCATCTCAGTTCGGGGAAAAATTGCAAAAGAAACCTACAACCAAGGTGAACAAAAGAACTCGGGCGTCATCGAGCACTCAAGTTGATGAAACCAATGATGATGTTGGTCTAAGTCGTAGAGGTAGTAAAGCTCGCAAAGTCAAAGCAAATAGGAAAAACTAAACTCTCGGTGTTTTGTTAACTTTATGGATAACTTTGTTTATGTCGGATTTAACTTTGTTTATGTCGGATTATGTCGTTTGTGTCGGATTATAAGTTGGTACGTTATGTTTATGGTTTGTGAATGGTTCGTTATATGAATTATGAATGGTTTTATTGCTATCTTTATGCATTTAAGGATGACTCGCAAGCGAATCACATGCAGAGATATGAAACTGTTGAATTTTATACAAACAATCGGAAGGTTACTATATATACATAGCTCCCGATTCTGGGGATATTTGCAATTTTATTGTCAGAATAGGGAGCTATTTATATTATGTACCTACCGAATCTGGGGATTTTGCAAAAAAACATCAGATTCGGAAGATTATCAATTTCGTTTCCAACCGATTATGCTTTGTGAACAAATAATTTTTGTTATGTAACCAAACCACACCATATTCGGGAACTAATGTAACTTATTAAACTTCCGATTATTATCATCGGTAGTGTTAGTTTATATTATTCCTACGATTATTCTATGTGAAGAAAATTTTGTTTTCTGTATCCAAACAACACCATAATCGGGAACTAACATGATTCCTTAGCTTCCAATTATGACACTCTAAAGTCCTTTGTGATCTGTAACCAAACAACACCATATTCGGTAACGAGGTGAACTTCTTAAACTTCCGATTATAGTATTCGGTAGGTTTATTTTATATGTTTCCTTCGATTATGACTACGTGAAGAAAACTTTATTTTCTGTATCCAAACAACGTAACATTCGGAAATTAAATTAATTCATAAAGTGTCTGATTGTGATAATCGGTTGCTTATTTAACCAAATAAACTACCGCACATAAATAATCGGTAGGCTGTTATATTAATAATATTCCGATTGTAGCCATTACATAAGGACCTTAACGTTACAATCACTTTCAAACCACTCTTACAATCACTTAAAAGTATTAAAACAGATCATAACTTCCAGTGACCATAGAAATTGTCCCTCTTGATTTTGTAGCATCCTTCATGTTCAAATCGTTTCCCGTAGAGTTCCACATACCGGCGATCCGCAAGATTTCTCTGAAATTACGAATGAGTAACAAGTTAGTACTCACTTATGTTAATGTGAGCCGGAGTTACAAAGATACTTACTCGTTTTTCATACGTCCACCAAGGAAAAGAGTTCCTAACAAATCGTTCCTCATCTTCAAGTTTGTCAATCTCCTTATCGAGCGTCTTCATTCTCATCTTAATGTCATTGGATGATCTCCTTATTCGATTACCATCTAACGCCTCAAATACCATTAAAATACGGTTCCATAGCTGCTCTTGGGATTCCGATTTGTGGAGCTTGTGAACACGATCATGAGCAGTTACCACAACGTACGCTCTATAAATAGCACAATCTTCTTCTTCGGCAAAAGCAATATCCATGTTTTTGTTTTCAAAGTTAGAACTGAAGAGAGAAAAGAGTTTAGTGCAATTGGGTTGATAGATATGAGTTTCTTTATATAGGTTTAGGGTCCAACGGCTCTTTTTCTTTTTCCCCAAAACTCCAACGGCTATTTCTTAAATTTGGTTTAAACTGCAACGGCTAATTTGACGTAGGTTGAATCTTGGGAAACCAATAATCGGTAGGTATTTAAGTTAGAATATCTACCGATTATGGTAGCTTTCAAAAAGGTTTTGGAACCAATTTGACGTCCGATTATGGCTACATCCAAATCACGAACCACATGGTTATGCCTGGCTCTGTACCCTCTAAACCTATGGATTTTGGCACAGGTTGGATTTGGGATTTCGTATAATCGGACGGTAAGAAGTAATAAACTCTACCGATTATGGTAGATTTCAAAATTCATCACATGAAGGATTTTAGAAAAAACTCATTTTGGGGCAACCTATAATCGGTAGGTTGTGGAACCTATTTGGATTACGATTATGGCTACATCCAAATCACGAACCACATGGTTATGCCTGGCTCTGAACACTCAAAACCTATGGAATTTTTAGGGTTCGATCTGGGGATCCTTATAATCGGTAGGTTGTTAAGTTGTTAACTCTACCGATTATGGTATATTTCAAATTCCCTTACATGAAGGATTTTAGAAAAAACTCATTTTGGGGCAACCCATAATCGGATGGTTTGGTAATATATTTAACTCCCGATTAACGCTGCATCCAAAACATGAACCAAGTGGTTATGGTCAGTCGTGTACACTCAAAACCTATGAAATATGGCAAAGGTTGGATCTGGGGCTCGTTATAATCGGTGGGTTATATAATTATATACCCTACCGATTATGGTAGATTTCAAAATTCATTACGTGAAGGATTTTAGAAAAACTCATTTTGGGGCAACTTATAATCGGTAGTGTATGTAACCTATTAGGATTCCGATTATGGCTACATCCACAGCTCAAGCCAAGTGGTTATGGTTGGCTCTGCACCCCTCAAAACCTATGGAATTTGGCCAAGGTTGAATATGGGGCTCCTTATAATCGGTAGTCTTACAAGTTGGATAAGCTACCGATTATAAAAGGGATTATTAGCCGAAGTATCTACACAATAATTGGTAGGTATAGTTTCAATTTAACCTACCGATTATGGTGTAGGCTCTAGATTATATAGGGGCATATTGGACATTTCGAAAAATCGAAGATAAGGGGTAGCTTAGATTTACGTTTGGGTGACCTTTTTTTGTCTTTTAGTGTCGCCCCTAATTCTTTTGGGGTCGTGAATGCCTATCAAATTTATTCTCGTCTGTTTGGTGTAACATGCAATCTAATTTAATATTTCGACAGATAACTATTGACTAAGAGGGAAAAAAAATTGTGCCTCTATGGTGACAGGAAAAGAAATTGGTAATTGTAGCTAAGTGTCCCGTTTTAACTACATTTAATCTGCAAGAGCTATTTTTCGTTATTTGTATGTTTTTAGTATCACACTTTATGATTGTTGTCATTTTAATCAATTTGTCCTTTGTCCATCTAAATAAACTAAGAAATCTTCATTTAGCCGTTCTCATCGTAGTACAGTAGTAAAGTCATTGAGTGATGATACCAATGACCTGAGTTTGAAACTCGCGAGCACCAAATTCTTTACCGATCAAAAAAATAAAATAAATCTTCATTTAGAAAAAAAAATAACAACAGTTAAATACATAAGAAATCCTGTCTTGGAGAGGTGGGAATGTGGGCATTCATAATGAATGCAAACTACTACCGGCGGTCTAAACTAGAGATAATGCTTCATTAGATCCAAACAAATCTTGGCTAGTTTGAGGTTATCGTAATTATTTGAGGACCCCTTTTTTTTCCGAAAAGAGGATAGAATCCTCAAATTGTATATTGATAACTTTGATTCTCATAAACATGAGAATCCATTGCAATTACAAGATTACGGCAGTTTTCAATGTAAAGGTAGTGCAACATAGCTTTAAGTCCATCACCAGTCTAAGTGTTTTGAATGGCATTTAGATTACAAAAAGTCGCTATATTTTCTGCCTTTCTAATACTGAATCTAGATATTAAAATAAATGCAGTCGCCTTGAAGTTAATACAACAATTTAAGTTTGCTTCAAAGTCTTCACAAATCATATAATGTTGTTGTTTAGCTTTTGTGTATCTTCCCATTAGCAGCTTTAGAGTAGGTTCCGAATCACTTTGAAAAGTGACATTGTAGCCACTCCATTCAGTTGCCCATCGGAAGGCAGCTTCAGCCCCTTTCTCTTCTAATTGTTCCCTGGTTGTGCAGTCCTCAAATGATCCTCTTGCCTCAATTGTATTACCTGAAAAATCCATCAAAGTTATGCCGATTCCGGATTGATTTATTGAATATGCATAGTTATAGCTATTGACATTCGCATACTTAGATATGTTACATGTTTTTCAGGTTCTCTGACCAGAATTTTTAGATCTTCATCATGCATTACATTGTAAACAGGCCTGCTAACATTCATTGTATTATTGATAAATTGTACTATCTTTTTTGCTGTGTAAACACTGTTTTGAGTCTTTTTTTGGAAAGTGATTTCGCATCGCGCTTTCCATATATGCCGGATAACTATACTACAGAATTCAGGCCATTCTATTATCCCTTCACCTTTTTTTTTTTTGAAGAAACCTATCGTTTAACCATTCATGAAAGCAATTTTTTCCATCTGTCACATAATTTATATCAAAATTTAGGTGCATCCATACCTGAATTGCAAAATTGCATTTGAGAAAGAGATGAGATAGTGATTCCTCATTCTCATTACATAATTTGCATTTAGTGTTAATGTTAGGGAGAATTGCCGCTACTCTCATACCTGTGGGTAATATGGCGTGTGCTGCTTTACAGATGAACAATTTTATAGATGGAGTCACTTTTAATCTCCATATCCTACCCCAATCACTATCAGTAGTGTTACTACTTCTATTTATTGTATTATGCAAAGATTTTACAATAAAATTACCTTTTTTCTCTAACTTCCAATGAGAAATATCTTCTATATCCGATAACGGGATAGATATATTCAGAATTTTATTGACAGTACATTCATCAAAGCAATTTTTCAATTTTGTTCATCCCATTTTTTGTTTGTTGTAAATAGTTGACATACCTTTTTCAAATCTGCAGTACCTGTGTTTGGTTTATGTAGAGGAGCTACTGTATTTAGAATCCATTGATCCTCCCAAATATCAATAAGGTTACCATTTCCTATTTCCCATCTACAATGTTTTTTAATTTGTTCAACTCCATTGAGAACCCTTTCCACACCCAACTGTCCCCATCTTTTGGCTTAGTATTAATATGAAGAATACCACATTTTGGATATTATTTTGCTTTTAGAATTTTCGCCCCTAATGAGTTTGGTTTTTCTTTCAACCTCCACCCCATCTTTGAAATCATTGCTAAGTTAAACTTTTCTATGTTTTGAATTCCTAGACCTCCATCTTCAACTGGTATACAAAATGACTCCCAAGCTTTTAGATAGACACCTTTTTTACCATTTTTATTCTTCCCATTCTCATCTTTTCCCCACCAATAGTCTCTCTGATGATTTGTAAGTGTTTGACAAATTTTCTTAGGTATTTTAAAGCAATTCATTTGATACACCGCAAGAGAGGATGTTACATTCTTAACCATCACAGTTCTTCTAGCAATGTTAACTGTGTCACCATTCCACCCTTTCAGCCTATTTGTCATGTTTTTTATTAGGGGTTCAAAACTTTTAACTTTTGATATATTAGTGAAAAGAGGAGATCCTAAATATATATCATCTAGAGGGATAGAGTTTACTTCTAGGATCTGCTTAACCCTACTAATTTTGTCCGGGTCAGATTTTGGACTAAAAAAGACCCCAGATTTGGTAAAATTTATTAATTGGCCATAGTTTGTTCCAAAGTCTTTGAAAAGAGTCACCAGCTTGTGACAAGTTTTTATATACGCTTTATAAAAGATTATACAATCATCCACGAAGAGAAGATGACTCACATATGGCGCATATCTAGAAATTTTAATTCCTTTTAAGTCACCTTTCTCTTCAGCAGATAAGATTGTCTTAGACAAAGCTTACATACACATCAGGAATAGATAGGGAGATAAAGGATCTTCCTGTCTTAGTCCTCTAGTTGGTTTAAACAAATCAGTCGGAGACCCATTTAGAAGGACAAAAGGAGAAGTGGTTGAAATACATTGGAAAACCAAATTACACCAAGTTTCAGAAAATTCCAATTTTTTCATAATTTCTATTAGAAAGTTCCATTCGACTCTGTCGAAAGCTTTTGACATGTCTATTTTTAAACCTATCAGGCCATTTTTACTTCTAGATTTTCTCATCTTATGAATTATCTCGTGTGCTATAGTTATATTGTCTGCTATTTGTCTACCAGGTACAAAAGCAGATTGGAAAGGGCTTATTATCTTATCAAGTAAGCCTTTCATCCTATTTGACATGAGTTTTGCTATTATTTTATAAGTGGTATTACTCAGAGCGATCGGCCTGAACTCAGCAGGGGTATTAGGATTAATAGTTTTAGGAATAAGAGATATAAAGGAGGAATTTAACTCTTTAGCTAGGAAACCGGTTCTAAAAAAGTTTTGTATCATCTTGATTAGGTCATTTCCTATTGTTTCCCAATTCTGTTGAAAGAAACTAGGCGGAAATCCATCTGGACCTGGACTTTTGTCAGGTTCCATATTAAATAAAACTTTTTTTTATTTCCATTTCAGTTGGTATTAAAATGGCATATTGTTATCACAATCATTTACACAAGTAGGAATTAGATCTATCATTTTTCTATCAATAACAGGATTAACAGTTGTAGCAATATTTTAAAGTGGTCAGTGATACAATCAGCAATTTCTCTTCTAGTATTTAAGCATATTCCATCCTTATTCATAATAGTTTCTATACGGTTTCTTCTGAAACGCTTTTTAGCGTTGCTATGAAAGTACTTTGTATTTCTATCTCCTAACATGAGGTTTTGATCTCTACTTTTGTCCTTCCAAAATTTTTCTTTTATTGCATACCATTTTGTTAGTTCCTTGTTTAGGTTTGCTAGGTCAGAGGCCTTGGAATTATAATAGCTTCTACTATTTGTCCTTTCTAGATCTTTTTTAATGTTTTCAATATTTGTTCCTATGTGTCCAAAAAATACTTTTATTCCATAGGGACAAGGTATACTTCACATTTTTTAGTTCACCCACAAAAGAGTAAGCTGGGGACCCTCTAATATCTGTTTCCCAGCAGTGTTGGATTAAGCCAGAACATTGTTCATGCTTCATCCATTCTCCAAAGTATTTGAAAGGAGTAGGACCATCGTTCCAAGTATTATGAGTACTTAGGCAAATTGGAACATGATCAGAACTTAAGGGGCCTAAGTGTCTTAGGGTAGAATTTGGAAATTTTATATTCAATCTGTCATTTACTAGTTCCATATCAAGTCTTTGTTCTGTAAAGTTTTCATCTTGTCTTCTATTGTTCCATGTGTAAGTATATCCAATAAATCCTAAAATCCATTAAGCCATCATTTTGTATTAAATCATTAAAAATGTCGGCCTCATTCTGTTTAAAAGGGAATTTTCCGTTTTTCTCTTGTTCATGGAGGACCACATTACAGTCGCCTAAGACTATCCAAGGTTTATCTACTATGTCTGCCATATTTTTTATGATGTCCCAAGAAGCTAATTTAAGATGGGTGTAAGAGCTACCATAGAAACAAGTTAAAAGCCAAGAGTTATTGCTATTGTTTATCTGCACATTCACATTTATGTAATTATAATCATGATCTATCATAGTTAATTGCATATGATTTTTCCAGATTAAACACAGTCCTCCTGCTGTACCTCTAGGCGAAACTAGCCAATAGTTATAAACACTGACCTTTCGCATTATGTTGTGCATTTCCTTATTTTGTTGTTTAGTTTCAGATAAAAATAGGATATCAGGATTATGTTTATCTAGCAAATCTTTTAGGCTATTGGTTGTTTCTACATTTCCTAGTCCTTGGCAGTTCCAAGCTATTGTAATTATGAACTGCCAGAAGTAAGATACCTCAAGATATTCCATTTTGATCAGAAAAAAAGAACCAGATAGAATTTTTTGAAGACAAAATTCAATTCCTATTTGACTTTTTTTTTCCTAATCATGCTTCTAAGTTTTGTGTTCCTAATCATGCTTCTAAGTTTTATGAACTGAAACATATAAGGTTTTAGAATTACCTTAACCTGAGTTGCTTCCATTTCTTCATTTTCAGGATTCTTCTTACCTTTTTCCTTATCTTCCATTGATTCCATTATTTCCAATTGGATAGAAATTGATATGATTTCTATGAAATGTAGATTAGTGAGAGTGATAGAAGTTATACCAACCTCGACCGTTGGGTTATAGTCAATTAATCTTTCCGGTGCAACCCTAGGTATTGTCACATACTGATTCACCTCCTCTTTCTCCATTGCTTTCTTTGAATGGGTCAGCAATATGGTTCGATCATTGCCTTGAATCCCTGTTTTTCGCAGTAGTTGTCTTTTCTTACAATTGAAGCCAAAGGTACTTAGCACAGCAACATAGGTGGTCTCTACAGCTTCCAGGTTCTCCATTTTTAATTCACCTTCCTGACTCTTTTCCTTCTCAAAACTTTCAACATTCACTTTAGACTGGGTCAGCAAAATGGTTTGAGTGTTTCCCTGAATCCCTGGTTTTCTCAGATGTTTCCTTTTTTTTCTAGTTATAGCACAAGGTACCTGTAATCATACTAGAACGTATTAAAATTGGCAATGATTTTATTTTTCCTTTGCAGGATTTAAAGAACTTCATAGAACTGTTAAGAAAAACACAGAAAATGAACAAAGGGAGCTGTCAGAGATGAAGAAATAAGGGAAAGGTAATTCAAACAAATATGTTAGGAAGGTAACAAGATAACAACTTAACAAATAGATTACAGATACTAAGAAAAATCAATCTAGATTAAAGATTAAGAGATAAAAAAAGCTTTGAAAAGGCTATAAGAATAAAATTAAAAATAGCAGATTCAATACAAACAAAATTAAGGGAAATCTCAAAGAGAATAAACTAGGTTGAAAATTAATCTAAATCAGATTGATAGAAGGCAATTGAGAATAAGCTAAATGAAGTCCGTAGACAACCTAGGGGAAGCAAAGATAACCAATTAAACCATTAGCACCACAAAGGAAAGATATTAATATTAGATAACCTAAATTGAAAGTTCAAAGGGAAAGAGGGCAAAATTCCTTTACAATCTAAACTATCAGAAGACTTTGATTGATAACAAACTGATAAAGAAGGAGTCTCAAGGGGCTTGCATGTGAAATATAATGAAACATAAAAAATGGGTCTTTGTATCACATCAAAACTGAAAAAACTATCTTTGTGTCTTGGTATCTCCGGTAACTTGGTGTCTTAGAAACTTGCAGAAACGGTGTCTTAGAACTGGGTATCTCAAATTAATAGTTGAAACTGGTGTTTTAGAGACTTTTAGTAATAGGTCTGAAATGGGTTGGAGGACCTGAGAGTAAATTAATGGTGGTTATCGGTAATCATCACCGTCGGAGATGGTGGTTACTAGCTAAAGAATGGTGTTTTTAGAGGAGGCGATAAAATCGCCTAAAGAGGAGAGAGAAGTGGAGAGAGGAGGCGATATTATTTAGTAACTCTTGCATTCTTCTTTTATAATTTTGAGGACCCCTAAATTTCTATTCTTATCCCTAAAAATTCCAATTTATTTCCACTTTTCCCAAAATCAGTATTTTTCTTTTATAATTTTGGTAAATTTTTGGGTTCAGGGACAATTAGCAGATAAGATACTTACGCGATGGCCGATTAGTATTGATGTTCCTGATCTATGAAGAACACCATCTCAAATCGGCATATGTTCTTCATTTCTTATGGTTGATTGATCACAATCGGTGGATACAATCCTCCACAAGTATCGATTGATAAAAAAGAAAAAAAAGTAGAAACTCTAGCTTTTTGCATAAAAATACGTCCGTAATCGGTGGATAAGATTCCCCACATATGCCTATTGTAAAAAAACTCAAAATTCAAGAATTTTCTGCATTCTTTTTTCAACAATCCGCTGATATAAATGTAAATATCATCTATTGTAAACCTGAGTATTTTTTCGATTGTTTTGCTCATAACTTCTTCTTCTGACGTCAGAATGACCTCATTCTTTTTGCGTTGAATTTATCCTTTAATTATATTCAAGTTAGAGATAAGAATTCTTGTACTTAGACAATTTCCAACTAGTATTTGGTATTGTATCTAAAGGACTAAAGTACTACATGCAAATATGAATCCAAGACCAAGTGGAACTTGTCTAAATCCATAAATTTTTAACTCTGCCTTGTAGAGAATGAAAAGATGATTTCAAAACAAAAAGAATGATGTCATTCTAACGTCGATCGTAGAAGTTATCAGCAAAATATTCTAAGAAAATGCCAAAATCTACAATTGGGCGATAAGCGCATTTATATCAGCTGATGCTGGTAAAAAATGTTTGCATAAAAACTATTGATTTTGATTTATCTACAATCGGCACATGTGGAAAACCTTATCACCGATTATGGACGTATTTTTTTAATGCAAAAAATTATCATTTTTAAGTTTTTTTTATCAGTCGTCACTTATGGAGGATTTTATTTGCGAAAAACATATGATGATTCCGAGTTGATGTTCTTCATGGATCAAGAACATCAAGGACAATAGGCCATATAAATGAAGAACATATGCTGATTCTTGGTTGATGTTTTTCATGGATCAAGAACAGTCGATTATCGTGTAAGTGCTTTATCTGCTGGTTGTTCTTGAAATAATTTTAAAAAAATTCAAGTATTTTTTTTTTGTGTGTGTTTTGATAATCATTCAACACTAGTTAATTTCATATCTAAAAGGGAAAAAAACCCATAGACCTTCCGTTTTTTTTTTTTGCTCAACTCTAGTCTTTTTGGGCTAGATCTGAGTAAGGATTATTTTTAGTTTTTTTTAATGAATAATAGTAGTTTAATTTACGATTGAATGGACGAAGATTTACGATTTCACTAAGTTGATTTTCGATTGGGTGAGGAGAAAACTTAATCGAATATGCTAGTAAGTAAAGCGAAGTAGAGAAAATATTCCATTTCACGAGCTTGAGGGAACAAATCCTTGGAACAAATGAACTTCGTAAAAAAAAACGAGAGTTGACAGAGCACCATATCAATGCTACAGCCGATGCATATATCCTCTACATCTTGGGAGTTGTTAGATTCCGCGACGTTTTCGGTTTCCGCGTGAACGCTAAGTATATACAGCTATTGAAACCATTAAACAAGGTTCACGGCTACTCTTAGGGATATGAGTGTCTTACATACTTGTTGAACGAGTTGACATAGTGTACGGATGACATGAACCAAATCGGATAAAATATGGCTCTTCTGCAGGTATTTCAATTGGTGAAGCTATTGTGTTATGTTTATCTTACTTTTTATTTTCTACTTATAATCCTTCATTGACGTAGGTGTGGATATACTTGCACTTCCCAGAGTTTTCTAAAAGGTCCCATTGAACAACTTGTGGGACAATGAACGTTATATATACCGATACTCCTTCTGAACGTTATATAGACCGATACCAATTGGAAAACTTGACAACGAAATATGTTGTCTTTTACCCTTACAAAGAAGAATTTGCTAAAACAGTGATGGTTTGGTGCCAAGAACAATGTTATTTTGGACCTCTTTTTATCCCAAAGGATATTTAATGTACAACCCAATGAGGCTGGCGAGACAGTGACTGGTGTACAAAAAATCCCAATATCCAACCATTCCAAATTTAAATTGAATGACAGCCAATATAAGTCTCTTGATATCAATCTTAAGGTTGTTCACAAACCTTTAACAACATCTAACGATTGGGAATATAAGTGGTACAACATCAATGCAGTGTCTGGCTATCTAAAAACAGATGATGAGGCATCTCCAGATTACATGACTCGGTACTTCAACATTTCATACATACTCATATAATAGAACAGACGAGTTTGGTGCGTATTATATTGTTACTCCTTTATGGTTTTGTTGATGGTTTGACATGATTTTATAAATGTTTGTTGTTTGAAATGAAAATAAAGAAAACAAATCGGGTTTGGACAAACTAAGCAAGATCATGCATAGGGAAAAAAATAAAAGTTAAGGTGAATGAAAGTAAGATTGATGAATCAAACAGTCTAGAAGATGTAAATCATGGTGCATGTTTTGGGGAAGTGGTGAAGACGAGAACAAGGAGGAAAAATGAAAAGGAGTAGTCGGGGTGAATCAAGTACCGCCAGATATGATATTGGCGATAATGATGTCGTCGAAGAACAACCTGCTAAACAAGGACGAGGTGGTCGTGTCCGTAGGAGTGGTCGTGGTGGGGATATTAATGGTGACGAAGATGATGATGAATAAACGAATTCTTGTTTTCTAAACTTATGTCTTTAACTATGGATAATTACAGAGTCAAAACTTATGCCTTTAAGTTATGTTTGTGGGTCAAATTAAAACATGCTATGTTTGTTAGTCTATGAACGAACGAACGAATCTGGTTGGTTTTGAAACTATTATGTTTGCCTAAGACTCGACAAAAGAATTACAATTCTAGTTGTTTTTTAAGATACGATCGGTCTATGTGTACCTTCATGAAAACCAATTCTATCTGTTAGAGCATAGCTCGGTTGAACTCACCAAGAGTTGGTATATCAAGTTTGGTTGTCATATTTTAGTATCAAAATTCATATAGAGTCGCTTGATTAAATACTAGAATCAACTTCGTTTTAGGTTAGACTAGAAAGTCTAGGAATGTTGAGACGTACAAGTATTACTCTGAAGACCTGAAGAATGAGAAGAAGTAACGACTACAAAGACGACATCATCCTTCCACTTGAGGTTAGTAATATTGACTTGATCTTGTTTCCATTCCTAACAAATCTTTCAAGTCGTGCTATATTGAAAACATAACATGCGAAGCTGTATATATCGTATATAATACTCTAGTGATGTGACTTGGTCATAATAGTATGATCAAAGTGTCAAAGAAACATATTACGAAGTATAAACACTTATCTTTTGGAACTTCTAAGCACGACATCGACATAATCTATTGTATAAAGTTATTTGATTATGTGTGCATCATGTAGGAATGATTTCACCCTAGGAAAAAGTGTTTTTATAACATTTGTTTAAAGGAAGTACATATGTGAACTTGTTTCATAATCGAAAGGAAATCATGATTGGTCAGGTTATTTATTGAATATCTTTTGATTGACCAATATAAGATGACAAGGTAGAACCTATCTTAACTTGTTGAGATTTATGGTATAACCGATCATAGCCTATATAATATAGTTTTTTGTAATCGGTCATGATGAGCTTCATTGGAAATCAAGGTGCAACCGATCACAAACTATATTGGAATGCAAGTTGTAACCGGTCACAAGTTACTTTGGGAACCAAGGTATAACCGGTCACAAGATGAATTGGGAAGTTAGTTGTAATCGATCACAAGCTACCTTTGGGAAGCAAGGTGTAACCGATCACAAGCTAACTCGGGAAGTAAGGTGTAGCCGATCACAAGCTACCTTTTGGAAGCAAGGTATAACTGGTCAGAATCTGGTTTGGGAAACATGGTATAACCGATCACAACTTACTTTGTGAGGTTCGTACAACCGATCCCAAGATGCAAAACAAAGTTTCCAATATTCACATATCTCTATATGTTTTGTGTGAAGCTTGGAATTAGGGTTTTCTAAGAAACTTCTACATGTCGACATATTTGAACATGTACATAATTATTAACATTTATTGTTCAAAGATATTCCTTGATACTCAAGGTGCTCCCTGGTCCGAAAAAGTAAAAAGTATTTAATTATGATTTTCATCACATATGTTTTAGTTACTAGAAATTAAAATATGTCCCCTGGAATATATTATTAGTTAATGTGCTAGACTAATAAAAGAAGGTTTTTCCATGAGAGTTTTTGGAAATATTGCTTAACATTAATTGGAAATAGGAAAACCAAATTTAGGTACTTTAATGCATATCTTGAGAATATTTTCGGTTACGGAATTTCCTTATTATCCATACAACCTTGGTATATAAATACTTGAGTTTGTATTTCTTGCAAACTATCCTAAGAGCCAGGCAAACTTCATTTCTTGTTTTTTCTGGTGGAGCCGTCTATCTGGAGAGGAAAGTACCCTAATTAGGCGAAATATCTTACGACCGCTCGTTTAAAGACTTCTGTGGGATCAAGAAGCTCTACGAGTAACTTTGGTGGGAAACTAGATAATTGCAATTGTTAGAGCACTGCTCGGTCGAACTCGCAAGCATTGCTATCTCAAGCTTGTCTGTCAATGTTAGTGATCAAAACTATAAGTCTTGATTTCTTGTCTACTTATAGAGATGTCTCGGACTAGGACAGATTGTGTAGTTGAGCATTAGACTTCACGACGTTCATCAATTGAAGACGAAGAACTACTAAGGAGAGCTTGTGGAACTTCATCAGCAAAAGGTATGTGGAGACTAAAACTCATCTATCACTTGGAAAGTCTATTTCTAGTCTATCTCCTATATTGAGACAAAAGTCGTATTAATATATAGTATTCGATTATGCACATTTGAGATTTCGAGCTGAGTTTAACTCGCTTACATATTTCTCGAAATATGTGTTGGTAAGCTTTCGCTTCAACCAAGTTCATCTTATATTCTTAACGAAAGTCAAAAGATGATCATGTGAAAATTGCCGAGTAACATCTTACATGGTTTGTGTGATACAATCATTTGGTGTAGACTTGGAATGTTTCGTTATGATTATTTCAATAACTTGAAAATTTCTTTGATGCTAATAGTTTGTGAAAACGGCTATTGTCATCCTCTAAGAAAGTTTCAATGATTGAAATAGAGTTTAAAATACTTAACCATCATAGGATTATGAACATAGTATGCATTCTTGCATGTATGTGATCCATGACCAGAACTATAGTATGCATACACGTATGCGTACATGTTAGTTGTGAAATTCGGGGGAAATCTAAGTACACATACCCATACGCGTACTGGCGAAGGGTTTGGGTCCGGAAATTTTGCTGTTTTTGTAAGTATGCGTACACATTTGCATACTGGCGAACCCAAACTCAGACCGAGTACTTAAGTATGCGTACACGTTTGCATACTTGAGTGGTTAAAGTTATAAAATCAATTTGTTCATGAACTAATACATTTATATATTAAGGAATGCATTGTTTGCAAACCGTGGCTATAATGTTCATGAATTGATTCGAGTGAATCAAACCGATTTTGCTTCAATTGTGTTCTTGTATACTTCTATGAGAATATAGTAATTGAACAACTCTATACCTAGTTTCATTTGAGTCATTGAACTAGTTGTGGTTAAGATGAATAAGGTTGATATGAGAGTGTTCATATAGCTAACCTTGGTTAACTATTATTGAGCCAACATAGTGTACACGTTTAAGTACGGTTACTCGAACCTAAATGAAGGTACATTGCATTTTTGTATAACAAGCTAAGTTCGATCTAACGGTTGAAAGATATTAGCTTGAGTCTAATCAGGTTTTCATCTAACGGTGAATATTGAATGCTTTGTTACCAAGGTAACTTAGATTGCAAACCTTGATTTCAAAACTATATAAGGGAGAACTCTAGCAACTGGGAAACCTAATCCCCACACCTCTTGTGTGATACTAGTTGCGACTAGAGTCGATTCTCCTTTAACCTTAGGTTTTTCACGAAACCCTGTAGGTTAACGACTTAAAGACTTCATTGGGATTGTGAAGCCAGACCCAACTATTTTCTCTGTAGTTGCGTGTTTGATCTTACTTCTACTATCGTGATTGAGTATTATCTTTGCTAAGATTTGCTTGAGATTCATCTTCGATAGGTAAGATTAAAAGTAGTCACAAACATCTTCGTCTCATCGTTTGTGATTCCACAATATCTTGTTTCTTCTACCATACGATTATAATTATTGTGAGGTGATTGATAATACTAGGTTGTTCTTCGGGAATATAAGTCTGGCTTATCAATAGGTTCATGTGCACCTTGATTTATCAAAAGACGGAACAAAACTCGTAGGTATTTCTGTGGGAGACAGATTTATCTATTCTAATAAACTTTTCTCTGTGAGACAGATTTGTTTATCAAGTCTTCGACTTTGGGTCGTATGAACTCTTGGTTGTGGGTGAGATCAGCTAAGGGAATCAAGTGCGTAGAATCCTGCTGGGGTTCAGAGACATAAGGAGCACAATTGTACCTTGATCAGTGTGAGATTGATTAGGGCTCAACTACATTCCAGTCCGAAGTTAATTGGTAGTAGGCTAGTGTCTATAGCGGATTAATACAGTGTGATGTTCAAAGCTAGACTAGGTCCCGAGATTTTTCTGCATTTGCGGTTTTCCTCGTTAACAAAATTCTAGTGTCTGTGTTATTTTTTTTCCGCATTATATTTTGTTATATAATGGAAATATCATTGGTTGTGCGTTAAGATCAAACAATTAGATAATCCAACCTTTGGTTGTTGATATAAATTGATTGACACTTGAACATTGGTCTTTGGTACCCTTCAAGTTATTTCTCTTATTTTAATCGAGCTCGCAAATTCCTATTTGCTGATTGCAGATTGAATTGATAAATTGAGATATAAACTCTTTGATATACTTTTCTCTAGATTGAGTCTGACTTTCTAGTTGATTCTCTTGAAAGTATATTGGAGTTTGTCTATTTAGATTGCCGAACGAAATATTGGGTGTGGTTGTTAGAATCCCGCTTTTTCAATTGGTATCAGAGCAGGCAAACACATTTAAGACCTCATAAGTTTGTGTTTGCAGCAAACTGATTTATAAGGACTTTAGAAGTATCTCACAAACTACGTAAATAGAAATGTCTTCCAAAGTTTCTGATTATGCCAAAAATCTTGGGTTTCACTCAAAGGATAACTCCTTAGCAGATTCTTCCGAATCCCGAGGGATAAACGAGAAAATTGACATCGTATCAAAATTCGAAATGGAACTCACCAGATCGTCAAAAAAAAATCTGTTGATATCATTGACTTTCAAGCTTCTAAAATCAAGACTCTTGAAGAAAAAAATGATCAACGCATTGATGAATTCGAGAAATCTCTTGAAAGAGAAAGTGAACTCTATTGCTTTATTGAATCTCTCTCTAACAATATCGAAAAAATGATTCAAGAAACTACTCTACAGCGTGGAAAATTAGTAGACTTGAAGATACTATTAAAGAAGACTCAATTAGAGAAGAACGTTTAATCAAGACTCATTCTTCAGAAATAAATGGTCATCGCGTTGAAAAAAAGAAACTTGTTGCATCTCTTTGATGTGCCCAAGAACAGTGTAACACCTTGAAAAAGGAAAACTCTGTTTTGATGAGTAAGTCATCCTCTGTACCTTCTTCTAATTCTCACAAGGCTTTACCCAGCGTGAAGAAAATTCCCTCCAAGGAATTACCCACTATGAATCACTTGCAATATTTGCATGTGCCGGAAAGGTTATGAGTCAAGGAAATTATGTTTTTAATCCACAACGTTGTTCCTTCTGTGGGAAAAAGAATCATTTTGCTCTTCATTGTTTTGCTAGAAAGAAACAAATCTCATATCTTCATAATTTGCTTCTTTCTACTGTCAATGGAGTAAATCTTCTGACAACATCTACAATGAATTTCTTTCCTTCATAAATCCAGAATTCTTATAAGAATGATCCTTCTTCAAGAAATCGTCACAGGTTGCAAGTTCCTCTTAAAGGTACAAGCTCTTGTGCCACTAATGAACACATTCCCTGTGTTTATAAGAACAAGTCTGGTAAGTCTAAATCAAGAAGATGGAAGTCCTTCAACTCTTCTCCTCTGGAACCGATCTATAGAGGTCCTAGACTAGTCCCCAGAAAAATCCTTCCGATGGACTTTTAAAAGGGTTTATGACAAATTCTCCTGGAATAAGTTATAATCAATGGAAATAAGGAAACACACGTCTCAAATGCACAAAATATTTGTACAACTCTTCTCTCATAATTCATAGTGAGATTACTTCTCACTTCTTTACCTGATCCCAAGTAATCTCATCCTTGTATCTATCTTGAGAGTTGCAAGGATGATGATTGTGGGAGTCTCAAGATTAGTTGTATGTTTTTATGCGTTTTTATGTTAACCATCTAAGTTCTTGATCATGCTGATCATGTGTCATGCTCTAAATTTTTTAGCAATGTTAACAAATATTGTGTTTCCTTTTGTTGGATTTTTTCCAAATCCATTCTTCTTCTGTGACCGGTCCACGAACGTCCGTGTCCCCTTCATATGAATTCATAGGGTTTCAATAACAAGAGATTCCTTCTCATGTTTACAAACATATATATATATTCTACATTGTGTTATTCCATGCATAACAAAAAATTATATGGAGAACTATTCAAGATCTCAAGAGATTTTGAATCTTGACATGGAGGAGGACACTCAAGAACGTGGTTCAGTTCAAGAACTAGTTCTGAAGAAGATGCTTGCAAGGAAAGAGCACAACTCCTGAATTGATGAATCTGTCAAAGATTTAACTCGTTTTCAGGATGATTTGAAGGTCGAGTTTGCAAATCTTCAACTACAAATAAATCATCTTTTAGATGGTCAGGCCAGAATCCTTGCTAATCAACAGATCTTGATACACAATCAGAAGAAACTCATCGTGGACTGCGTTAAGGCTAGAAAACTTGCTCGTGTTGTTGATCGTAAATTTAGTGTTCTAACTCATGAACATGGAGTTTCCACGGTCAAGAGAGTCAAAGAAATCAGCGACACCTTCTATGATGGATTCATTGAAAGGTATGAAGTTATCAAAGAACATTAATCTTTGTCTAGGAAACTTCTTATGAGAATTTATTTATTCTTGTGTTTTTAAGAAGGATAACTAGGGTTTGGATTAGCCATTATTGTGTGTACACATAGCTATTGCCAACGATTTTCATCTTGCAATGTTTTTAGATTTATTTATTTAAATTCTAAGTTATTTGGAAGATGAATTTTGCAGTATTAATCTTTATGGTTTTATATATTGCAAACTTTTATGGGATATGTTGTTTACGTCCGTGAACCTTGACTGTCCCATATTCTTTCAAAAGTTAACTTTATTATATGTCGGTATGAAAGTATTGATAAAAGATAGAATGAACTTTTGACTACAAAAGTTAAATCTATTATGTCATTATGCAAATATTGATGGAAGATAGGATGAACTTTTGTTTACAAAGATTATGTATATTATATGTCATTGTGCAAATAGTGATGAAAAATAGAATTAATCTTTGATTATTCCGCAATATTGGTCTTTCCCTGATCCACATCTTTGTGAATGTATTGTGCGGCTCCATAAGTTCTCTTATGTGAGCATGGCCAATTGAATTGATCATTTTCCTTGTGGTTAATTCAATTGAGATTTTTGGATACAAATTCATGTTTCATGTAATTTGTTAATGTCCAAAAAAATCCTTCTTTTCTTGTGAAAGTAAGGTCGCTCTTGTTGTTCTTTCGGGAATGCCATTTTATGGGGGAGAGTTCTTAATTGAACTTGTGCTTAATTTCCAAATCTTTGTGGGGAGTGCGGCTGTGGAATATTGTAGGAGTTTTCTTGTATCTTCATCAACTCCTTGATGAATACACTAAGTTTCGACTATGTGAAATCATCGAAACAAGTTGGTATGTTGTTCTCTTTTAGTCATGAAGTATCTCTAAGAAAATTTCATGAGGATCCCACTAGTTTTCGTACCTTTGCCAATTTATATTGACAAAAAGAGGGACAATTAATGTGTAGTTCACACTACAAATACATATGGTTTACGAATCATTATGTAAGGGGGAGTGGTTTTCATTGTGAGATGAAGTATTGACTAAGGGGGAGTGATACATATCACCATAGTATTGTTGTCAAAGTTGTGATACAATTGAACTTTGATGTTGTGTAATAATACTATGACACTGTATAACAATGATTGAGAGCAACTGTTTTCTCATTGTTATAGCTACAGATCTTTAACAGGGTTTGTAATTCATATGTATTGATAGTTTTTCCACTAAAATTGACAATGGGGGAGATTATTAGAGCACTGCTAGGTCAAACTCGCAAGCGTTGCTATCTCAAGCTTGTTTGTCAATGTTAGTGATCAAAACTATAAGTCTTGATTTCTAGTCTACTTATAATGATGTCTCGGACTAGGATAGATTGTGTAGTTGAGGATTAGACTTCACGACGTTCATCAATTGAAGACGAAAAACTACTAAGGAGAGCTTGTGGAACTTCATCAACAAAAGGTATGTGGAGACTAAAACTCATCTATCACTTGGAAAGTCTATTTCTACTTTATCTCCTATATTGAGACGAAAGTCGTATTACTATATAGTATTCGATTATGCACATTTGAGATTTCGAGCTGAGTTTAACTCGCTTACATATTTCTCGAAATATGTGTTGGTAAGCTTTTGCTTCAACCAAGTTCATCTTTTATTCTTGACGAAAGTCAAAATATGATCATGTGAAAATTGCCGAGTAACATCTTACATGGTTTGTGTGATACAATCATTTGGTGTAGACTTGGAATGTTTCGTTATGATTATTTCAATAACTTAAAAATTGTTTTAATGCTAGTAGTGTGTAAAAACGGCTATTGTCATCCTCTAAGAAAGTTTCAATGATTGAAATAGAGTTTAGAATACTTAACCATCATTGGATTATGAATATAGTATGCATTCTTGCATGTATATGATCCATGACCGGAACTATAGTATGCATACCCGTATGCGTACTTGTTAGTTGTGAAATTTCGGGTACCTAAGTACACATACCCGTACGCGTACTAGCGAAGGGTTTGGGTCCAGAAATTTCTGCTGTGTTTGGAAGTATGCGTACACGTTTGCATACTTGAGTGGTTAAATTTCTAAAATCGGTTTGTTCATGAACTAATACATTTATATATTAAGAAATGCATTGTTTGCAAATCGTGGCTATAATGTTCATGAATTAATTCGAGTGAATCAAACCGATTTTGCTTCAATTGTGTTCTTGTATACTTCTATGAGAATATAGTAATTGAACAACTCTATACCTAGTTTCATTTGAGTCATTGAACTAGTTGTGGTTAAGATGAATAAGGTTGATATGAGAGTGTTCATATAGCTAACCTTGGTTAACTATTATTGAGCCAACATAGTGTACACGTTTAAGTACGGTTACTCGAACCTAAATGAAGGTACATTGCATTTTTGTATAACAAGCTAAGTTCGATCTAACGGTTGAAAGATATTAGCTTGAGTCTAATCAGGTTTTCCTCTAACGGTGAATATTGAATGCTTTGTTACCAAGGTAACTTGGATTGCAAACCCAGATTTGAAAACTATATAAGGGAGAACTCTAGAAACTGGGAAGCCTAATCCCCACACCTCTTGTGTGATACTAGTTGCGACTAGAGTCGATTCTCCTTTAACCTTAGGTTTTTCACGAAACCTTGTAGGTTAACGACTTAAAGACTTCATTGGGATTGTGAAGCCAGACCCAACTATTTTCTCTGTAGTTGCGTGTTCTGATTTTACTTCTAGTATCGTGATTGAGTATTATCTTTGCTAAGATTGCTTGAGATTTATCTCCGATAGGTAAGATTAAAAGTAGTCACAAACATCTTCGTCTCATCGTTTGTGGTTCCACAATATCTTGTTTCTTTTACCATACGATTATGATTATTGTGAGGTGATTGATAATACTAGGTTGTTCTTTGGGAATATAAGTCTGGCTTATCAATTGGTTCCTGTGCACCTTGATTTATCAAAAGACGGAACAAAACTCGTAGGTATTTCTGTGGGAGACAGATTTATCTATTCCAATAAACTTTTCTGTGTGAGACAGATTTGTTTATAAAGTCTTCGACTTTGGGTCGTATGAACTCTTGGTTGTGGGTGAGATCATCTAAGGGAATCAAGTGCGTAGAATCCTGCTGGGGTTCAGAGACATAAGGAGCACAATTGTACCTTGATCAGTATGAGATTGATTAGGGCTCAACTACATTCCAGTCCGAAGTTCATTGGTAGTAGGCTAGTGTCTATAGCGGCTTAATATAGTGTGGTGTTCAAAGCTAGACTAGGTCCCGGGGTTTTCTGCATTTGCGGTTTTCCTCGTTAACAAAATTCTGGTGTCTGTGTTATTTCTTTTCCACATTATATTTTGTTATATAATGGAAATATCACAGGTTGTGCGTTAAGATCAAACAATTAGATTATCCAACCTTTGGTTGTTGATATAAATTGATTGACACTTGAACATTGGTCTTTGGTACCCTTCAAGTTATTTCTCTTATTTCAATCGGGCTCGCAAATTCCTATTTGCTGATTGCAAATTGAATTGAGAAATTGAAATATAAACTCTTTGATATACTTTTCTCTAGATTGAGTCTGACTGTCTAGTTGATTCTCTTGAAAGTATATTGGAGTTTGTCTATTCAAATTTCCGAACGAAATATTGGGTGTGGTTGTTAGACCCCCGTTTTTTCAGCAATGTTATTATTTTTCGATTATTGATTTGATTGACTAACGGTTGTTGAAAATTTGATTGCACCTAGTTTGTTTATTCTTGAGAATCTTCTCTTCTGGTATAAGATTCACTCAGACTAGATCAAAGTATTGACGGGATCTTTAGAACCATCTTCGGATCTAAAGACATTTGTTAACAGACTCCGTTCTGTGCGTGATTGATCACAAGAGGATTCAAGTTTTGTTGTGCATGTTATTGAAGGCAATAAAAGATTTGAAGACGAAGAAGAATTTTTATTAGTTTTCGTATCTTGTGGATATAGAGCACAAACCTTGATCGGCTGGGATCCAACTAGAATCGGTTTATCTTTGAATAAACTTGGTTGATTAGTTTGTGAGATCGGCATCGGTTTATAGTTTCTCTTTGAGATCTATATTGATTGATTGCATATCTATAACTTGATTATTTCGGTAATCAAAGGATAGATTGATCTAACCAGACAAATGAGTTTCTTAAATTAAACAGAAGAGCCTTTGTCAAAGACTCACTTATCTTCTAGCAAGATTGATTAAAGTGGTTACCAACCAGATTCTTCCTTTGCTGTTTGGAATACGAACTAAAGGAATTGCTATTCACGTGCGTGACTCTAGAAGTTGAAGGTGACGAAACTAAGTAACTAGGGGTAGTATGCTTCATCTCAACTATATGAAGTTGGTATTAGATTTTGTATAACGACTTAGTTGTGAGAGTATTCAAAACTGGACTAGGTCCCGGGGTTTTTCTACATTTGCGGTTTTCTTCGTTAACAAAATCTTGTTGTGCCATTTACTTTACTATTCCGCATTACAATTGTTTTATTATAATTAAAGTAAAGTAAATTGTACTTGTACGTTATTTCCGTAACACTTGATATTGATCCTATAGAGTTCCGGTTATTACCAAACCTATTATCAAGTGCACACTTTGTTGTCGTATCGTCTCGATCTTGTATCCATAGTCAATCACACAAGTGATCTTGTTGGTGTATTGTCTCGATCTCGTATCCATAGACGATCACACGAAGTGTGAACCGAATCTGTTGTATTGTTTCGACTTAGTCCATAGACGATCACATTCGGTAGAGGACTTATAGGTTGATAAATAAAAGATTGTAGTGTATTTGGGTACCCTCGTTTTTTCACTATCTTTTCACCAGACAAGGTTTATTATCGGTCTATATTTTAATACTTATAGCGATTATGGGGATTTCTTCCCATATATTTTTCAGGGTTTATAATTGGTTTATATAGACATTCGTATGGACCGACCTGAGAAATTTTTGTACCAAAATTTTGCCATGCTAACAGAATCGGTCTATGTGGGGGATCCTAGAGACCGATTCTTGTAAGAAAAAAATGCATTTTTATATATGTTTTTTAAACAAAAATCGATCTAAGTTGACAGTATTCCTAACAACCAATTGTGGAAGAATATTTTTTATGTTATCTTGCAAAGATTCAAATCAATCTACGTGGACATTTTTATAAGCCGATTATTTGAATTTACTTTAAAATAACTAGCCTTGAATCCTCATCTATATAGGGACAACCTATTTTACGAGCACATCTTTCTCCAAACTTGCAACTTTTATCCACTCCCACTTGATCCACTACTTAAATAGATCTCCGAAATGACATGGGGACCGGAAGAAGATATAGAGCTCGTGAAATCTTTAATCTCGTCCTCCACGAACGTACGAATGAACTTTATTCAATATTTTGGAAGAAAGTCAAAGAGTTCTATTATGAGCACACCAAACTCCCTAAAATCGTAGTTGGCGAGATTTAGCATTTGTATTCGCATACATCAAAAGGGATATTCGAGAGTTCTCTAAAATTAGAGAAAATGGTGAACGACCATCATCCACAAGCCCCTCTTAGTGAAAAAGTGAGTAATTCGACGTGTTTATACATATCTCATCATCTAATATTTGCAACCATACGTGTGATTCATTTAATTTCAGGTCGAAATGGGAAAATAATGTTCATGCACGCGAAGGAAATACATGGTGTTGTACAAACGTGCTCGGTGTTCATTGACCATGCATTAATGTGCGTGATTCAAGAATACGCATATTAAATTAACTTCCTAAGCCATGTAATATGATGATTTCCCAAAATTATGAATGAGTTCTTCTTTACGAAAGTATGGAACAATCGTCCTATATGTACATACACAACCACCGATTATGGTAAACGATTTATTTAGTAAGTAGTATCCACCGATTCTAGGTGTTCTTCATCAATGAAGACCATCAACCCAGAATCGGCTTACGAGTGAATGAACACCAACCGATTCTTAATTGATATTTTTACCAAAATAAAATAAAATAAATAATTTCATGTTTCGTGATCAATTAACATTGGTTAATCTCTGGGTTAAAAAAAATTAAACAATCTCTTAATCAACCCAATCAACACTAATTAAATAGGGATAAGTTAGTAACTATTCAAAAATAATTGCTTAAAGGGCTTTTGAATTTATTTCAAAATGATCCGTCTTCTAGTGGTAGACCTCAAATAATTGAGGTAAGCCTCAACTAGCTAGGTTTACGATGCGACAAAATCCTAGCCCACAGAGTCCGACTTTGTGCACCTCGGCTTAACCGGGGTGCACGTTCCTCCCTTGTTTATTGGGAGCCTTAATTAACGGAACATATATTTATCTTCACAGTTTTTATTTATTCCTTCTTCTCACTCATCTTTATGTGGCCTTCATCGTCCCTCTCCTCTCCTCACCTGCTCTCCGAGTTAATTCGAACACAAAATCTTACAAAAATTTTCAGGAAAAACTGTTTGATGCATTAATAATTATTACAAAATTTCTCATTAATTAAAGGTAATTTACGGTATCATCCACCGAATCAATCGGATATCCACCAACAAATCTAGCACTGATTAATTTTTGGTCAATACGGTTCTCTTTTCACTCTTCTTCATCATTAAATCTAACCCTCTTTATTCTATTCTTCTAGTTTTTCCCTGTTTTTTTTTTCTTTTTCTTTTTTGCTTCTACAGAGGGTTGCTAGGATCATTAGTTTTTGTTAATATAAGCTATTTCCATCTTGGGTTAGTCTCTTTTCCATTGAATGTCAAGATTTATGGGTTTCTAGAGACATGAGTTACATTGAGTGATGATAGGGACAAGGTTTTTGAATGCTCAAATGGGTGTATCGTTAATCATCTTCAAATTTTCAGCATTTCGCCTTTTTGTAATGGTGATTACTGATTACATTTTAGTACATGAACTTGCTTTCTTTATTTGACAAAAAGTGATATAAGAAATGATGATCAGGGAAGAAAGATCATGGAGATAGGGAAACAAACAAAAACACAGAAGAAGAAGTAAAAGAGAAGAGAAAGAAAGAGAAAATATAGTTTTGAAAGTTTCAAAACTTGTGTTTTGTAATTCTTGTAATTGAAATTATGAAAATAAAAAAATTTCTAAACCGTAGAAATTTCCGTTTAATTTCAACTAATGAGGATGGGAGGAATGTGCACCCGCGGGTGCACAAAGTCGCACTCTAGCCCACATGAGCCTAAAACTTAAAATAAAATGATACGATGTTCTCAAAATATTGCAGAAGTGGAAGCTTTACTGACATGGTGCCAAAAATATTACTGATAACCACCACCTAACTCAACTTTGTTTTTTCCTGATCGAAAGGGAATTTATTAGAGAAGAAATGCATCTTATTATACTAGTTATGAACTTATGCGGGCTGTCTTAATCACCTTACGTTCTTGTTCATTGAAGTTTTCGTCCTTAACTGTGTTTAATAATACATGTATGTTTGTGAGATTATCCGTAATACATGTATATTTCTGGTTAACCTGAATTATATGCTGTCGATTTCTACCTAAAAACTTGAAATTTAACTATTTTAGGTTGGTTTTGTGCCTTTTGGATTTAGCTAGGTAGAATTCTGTATGGTTAGGCTTAGGCTTAGTTTGGTATTGCTGCAGCTTTTGTAAAAGCACTTTTCTGCTGTGCGTTGTTGTCTTTGTCTTTGTGAGAAAAGCGGTTAGACGTTTGGTAAAATATTAATTAAAGTTGAAGCCGATTAAAAAGCAATCAAAAATGTGTTTGGTAAAATTTGATTCAACCATTGTTGTTGTAATAAATGACAAAAATGACATATCACTCATGGTAGCTTTATTCAATTTTATTGGTTTAAAAATAATTTTTTTTTTTACTATATAATATTAATATTCATACTAATTACCACTATCATTATGATTGCTAAGAAATTATTTTACTTAACAATTAAGTAATTATTTAATATTTGTTTTTATTTTTACCGTTGACAAATTAAGTAATTATTCAAGAAAAAATGAAACTAAAATTAAGTAATTATTTAATATTTGTTTTTATTTCTACCGTTGACAAATTAAATAAATGGTATATAAAATAGTTTGAAATAATAAAAAATAATTATATTTAAAGAATGCAATATAAGAAATAAAAAAATTGATTGTATATAAATTTAAGGGTAACTTTTGTCATTTATAAAATAAAGTAGGGATAAGAAAGATAAATCAAGTATTAAATTTATGTGGGACCACATGACTTATCTTTTGTAGCTTTTAAAAGCTCCTCCTCCCCAAATTTTAAAAATCGAGGAATTTAAGTCTTTGGATAAAAGCACTTTGTTTTTTTTACCAAACACCAACTTCAAAATTTATTGACATATATAGGTTTTAAAAGTGCTTTTGAAAAAAAATAAGCATTACCAAACTCAGCCTTAGTCCTATGGAATAGATATCTAGCCGCTAGATATCTAGCTGCTAGATTGGCCATCCACGTCAGCCTGGGCAACCTCCTAAGTCCTATGGGCTAGATATCTAACTGCTAATTTGGCCATCCACGTCATCTGTGAGCGCCGAACTATTCGGCGTTTTGGTTACTTTTTAAACGCCGAACGGTTCGGCGTTTCAATCTCAGCCGTTAGATTTTGTGAGCGCCGAACGGTTCGGCATTTTAGTCATTTTTTGAGCGCCGCACCATTAATCGTTTCAATCTCGCCGATCGTGCGATTGCGAGCAAATGCTAGGAGAGAGAAGTAGCCAGATTGAGTGTTAACTTTTTTCCCACACTTTTTCATGATTTTACAACACTTTTTACCAATCTAAGAAATCCGTCTAAATTTCATGGACTTAAATTTTTAAGATGATTTGGAGAGAGCGACTAATCATTAACTCTGTTGTGCTCGATGATTTGTGTGAATATGGTGACAACTTGAGAACGTCTTAATCTGTTCCCATGTCATTGCTTGTGTCACAATTCACTAAAATTGGTTTGTTCTAGCTCTATCTAGAAATCCTACTATTCAATATCATTATAAGTGAGTAGTTAATTCAATTGTGAAGTTTGTGGCATGAAAAATGACATTTGCCAAAATAAATAAAAGAAGCGTCGTCGTTGTTGTTTTTTATGCGAAAGGCTAAAATTTGAAAATTTCATCGAGTGTAAAAAAGATTTGCAAAGACAAAAGTTCCGGAACAATATGTATTAGAACCATTGATCAACACAGCTTCACTTTTTGGAGATTTATTTGTCATTTTTCTCTCTACCTGTTTCTCTCCCCAACCAGCTAACGAAAAAGTTCTTCTATTCCATCCTCTTCTGTTTCATTTTTTCTCTTCCTTTGTGGACTCCTCCAAACCTCCCCTCCTGCATCTCTTTTCTTGCAGAAATCTAGTGTAGCGTTTTATGTTTTGCTGCTTGTGTAAGTGTTCCTTTCTTTTTCTTGTTTGTTTTCCGGTTATTAAAAAAGAAAAACCTATACAGAACTGGTCTAAGTTATTTTCTGGGGTGCACTTTTATCATACACGAAAACCCACCGGATTTCTTTCTAGTCTATTATTATAAGGTCCTACTCCTGGAGTCTTGGACCAGACTCCAGATTGCCAAGATTTTCTCGTTTTAGACTTCGGGGACCATATACATGATCACCATGTGTTTAAGTAGAAACTAGCTAAGATAAGTGGTAGACGTCTCTACAACAACTGTAGCGCCCTAAAAGCAACGCAAGTGTGATCAAGTCAGCGGCAGCCAATTTCTAAGTCCTAATTGATCGATGGGACAGTCAAACATTCACCTGGCATTCAACTAAATTAATTAACAAAGCCTTTGCAGACAAATTCACCCTGGATTTTGTACCTTTTGACGCGTAACTAAGATATGTATGATTTCTATACCCCATGGGTGAAACAGTTCGGTCCTACCTCCATTGACGAATTTTCCATTAGATTTCTTCCTACGTAGTTGATACATTTTGACCTTATCATTCCCATAATGTACAATTACTGACCTACAAGTGGCAGTCCAATTAATTTTTCCTGCCTGGTTTTATTTTTCCAGGAGACTGAGACTTCGACTATTGAATACTCAGATGTGCTCTGCTGATGGTGTGTTCAATTCCATTTCGCTTTTCAAAAAGATTTTTCATTGCAATTTCTAGTAGGACAAAACTTAGTGGATCTCCTGGTAACTAGATCTACCTACTTCCAATCATTTTTGCAACTGGTCCGTCCTCAGCAGAAGCCCATATTGATCTCTTTGTAACGAATGTCATCCCATTGGAAAACGTGGTCAAATAATTGGTTGTAACTTGTAAGTGGTTAAGGAAAAAAATATCAGTGCCCGGCAATCATTTCATCACATTTGGTATTCGAAAGATCTGCAGAGAATGTATGTTGCCAGGGTACCTTTTTTTTATATACATGTGTCATGTTCCACGGCAGAACACTTAGTATTGACTGATATCATATTTGTATATACCAAACCCTAATTCTCGCAATACCGTGCCACTGGCAAACCTTGCCAGCCACGTCTCCGCGATAAGGCATGCCAACCATGCCAGCCGCACCACCGTGCTAATGGCAAACCATGCCAGCCACACCACCGTGCCAATGGCAAATCATGCCAGCCACGTCTCCGCGCCAAGGCATGCCAACCATGCCAGCTGCACCACCGTGCCAATGACAAACCATGCCAGCCACGTCTCCGCGCCAAGGCATGCCAATCATGCCAGCCACGTCTCCGCGCCAAGGCATGCCAATCATGCCAGTCACACCACCGTGCCAATGGCAAACCATGCCATCCACATCTCCGCGCCAAAGCATGCCAACCATTCCGCGCCAAGGCATGCCAATCATGCACCACCTTGCCAATGGCAACCATGTCTCTCCGCGCCAAAGCATGCCAACCATTCCGGCCGCCCTTGCCATCCACCGTGCCAATGGCAAGTCAAGCCATAATGGCAAGTCAAGCCATACTGCCGCCAAAACGAAGGGTTGCAATAATCAACGGCTACCCTTCCCTTTGAGATGTAGATCTCGACCGTCCAAGTTCGCCACCTAACGCATGGCAACTTGCGGCCCAAAGCCAAACATCACGGTTTGCACTAAACCCTAATTTTGGCCGCGCCTAACACACGCCAAAGCCATGCTCGACGCTGGCTGCCAAACCGAAGGGTTGCAATAATCAACGGCTACCCTTCTCTTTGAGATGCAGATCTCGACCGTCCAAGTTCGCCACCTAACGCATGGCAACTTGCGGCCCAAAGCCAAACATCACGGTTTGCACTAAACCCTAATTTTGGCCGCGCCAACACATACCAAAGCCATGCTCGACGCTGGCTGCCAAAACGAAGGGTTGCAATAATCAACGACTACCCTTCTCTTTGAGATGCAGATCTCGACCGTCCGAGTTCGCTACCTAACGCATGGAAACTTGCGATCCAAAGCCAAACATCACGGTTTGCACTAAACCCTAATTTTGGCCGCGCCTAACACACGCCAAAGCCATGCTCGACGCTGGCTGCCAAAACGAAGGGTTGCAATAATCAACGGCTACCCTTCACTTTGAGATGCAGATCTCGACCGTCCAAGTTCGCCATCTAACGCATGGCAACTTGCGGCCCAAATCCAAACATCACAGTTTGCACTGAACCCTAATTTTGGCCGCGCCTAACACATGCCAAAGCCATGCTCGACGCTGGTGATGTGGTTTTGAAGTTGTTTGTAAAGTGGTAGTAAAAGTTCGTTCAACTCGGGCTTGTAAAGGTTTGATTTAAGAAAATACTAAAAAAAAAGAAAATATATTCACAAGATTGTCACGATAACGAGAGGTACTGAGACTCAGGATTCCACCAAACTTCACAATCAATTGGTTCATATAATGATTCTTAACAATTTTAGCTCTTTTCTAGACTCTATTTCTTTGCCAAAAGTAGATTTTATAAAGCATTAGATGTAAATCATAAGCACAGTGCATCAAGAGTTCTTAGACTAAGCATACACTATCAAACAAAATCACAAATAATCAATGAAAATCATAAATCAATTAAAAATCAATGCAGAAAGTCATTAGAATCAATTATAATTACCAAACAATTGTGAAATTGGCTTCCTCCGTTATCCCAGTGTTGGGGTTTAGCTCCTCATGCTCAAAACACACCCAAAAGATAGAAACATGGCTCAAAAAGGTGTTTTTATTGAGAAATAATATTATGCAGCGAGTTTGTAATAGATATATTTGTTACAGAACTCACTGTTACGGAGCCTTTTGTTACAGAGAAAACCCTAACAGAATTAATTGTTGCAGAACTGTTACAAAGGTATTAAATTTGAAAGAATAACTCACGGTTTCTGCGACTATCTTTGAGTGTTGTTCTCTGGTTCTTCTTCCTCTTCTCCGGAACTCGCCTGCAGCTTTTGTTCTTGACTCTGCAGCTTCCTATACTTCTCCTAACGACCCCAAAACTCTCTACTAAGTCCCGACCCCCTTCTGTTAGGTCTCAGAAGCCTATAAATACACCATAGAACCGATTAAATCTCCCCTGTCTTCCAGCAAAAGTCTCGGCTTTTCCTCGCTGCAAGTCACGTAAAAATTCCTTTTTTTTTCTCTGCTTAACGCGTATTTGGTTTATCCAACACTTTCCGAACTCTGCTCTATTCGATGCTTGGAGAATATCTCTTCTTTTACTCCAAGAATCTTCCGAAAATAATCCAAAACTTCCCGATATATCACCGTCTACTCTGTTTTAGGAAATCTTCTTTGTTTCCGTGAATAAATCCGCCAACTTCCCTGTTTTGATAAAACAGGCCAATCATCGCACGATCCCGTGAAAAACTCCATGAAAATCTCACTTCAATCTTTCCCAGGAAACCCGAGAGAACTATCACTTCACTGTTTCACTCCAACACGATTCTGCAGCCAACTCTGATCGATCAGAAGACATATACCAGGCCTGTTATGCTCTAACATGTCCATGCCAACACAATCCCGCCATTGAATCTCTTTAGAAGTCCTTCAAAACTCGAACCCTAAACTGCCAGTATACTGTGAACTTTTCCCGCCAAATCTCATATTTGAATTTGAGAAGATGAGTGCCCCTTATCCATTCCCGGGGTGCGAATAACAAGTGGTCGCCCCTTAGTAATTGAGGTGCCCCTTATCCAAATGAGGGGTCCGAATAGTAATTTTTCCCACGAGCGTAAATACCACTTTTCGAGTCAATTTTCCCGCACAAGCTTATTTCTCCAAAAACACTTACAAAAACATAAAATAATCAAATAAGTATAAAATCGAGCACTAATAATACACATAATTGAGAACAAAATAGACACATAAATGCGTCTATCAAATACCCCCAAACTTATTATTTGCTAGTCCTCGAGCAAATCAAATCTAGAAAATAAAATCCTAACTCACTGTCGCAGGCATCGTCGGTTGCATTTAGCGTATGCAACAAGCCTTTAAACCCCTAGGTGGCCCTAGTGGCCGACTTATAGTCTCGAGAGGGTTTACAAGAGATATACCTACAAAACCTTTACACTCCAGACCCTAGCTATCTACGCAGAACCTTGGAAAACACTAAAGAATCTCCTTGGTTGGCATACTTATTGACTACAGGAGGAAGTACCCTGATGCGAAATTCTAATTGTTGTACACGAGTGTTTATGGGTGAAAACTATTTCTGCCGGTTTTGGTAATTTGGGGTGTGTGGATGAGAAATGAGTCTAAACCTTAAACAAATGCACTGCACGGGAGTGCTTGTAGATTCGAGAAATCAATCTGTGCAAATCCGGCCTAAACCAAGAAATGGCCATTTCAGACTTGTTTCGGTCACAAAGTGAAGGAGATGGGGTTGATCTTAGGGAGGGAAGCGAAGAAGGTGTTGAGATTGTGAAGGTGTTGGCTATGTATGACTTATATAAGAAAGCTGAACTGGCTTGCAGGATGTAAGCTATCAGTTCCGGTGTTTGAATACGATGGTATCAACACTTGCCTCTGTTATCTGGACTTGTTCTCTTGTTTGGAAATAAGGAGGAGAACCTATTTATACAAGTCATTTGAGCCTTATTCACGTCTCTCATGGGAAGTGGAGGAAGTGGAGTGATGGAGTTGTGGAGTTGTGTGTTAGTGTTACACGACCAGTCTTACACACTTCTCCTGTCATCTCTAACCGTCCATGACTTCCTGACACGTTCTTGTGATGGCGCGTTGCACGCTGCACGCTGTAAACCGCCAAACCAATACCCCAGTATGTGTCCCCCAGTTTGTGACATGATTGATGTCTCGAATGTGTGGATCGTGGGACCCACAGAAAGTAGCATGTAATGCTTGATTAAATAACTAAGTTATTTAGGAAGTCGATACCTGTGAAGTACCGTGTGTATTCTATGCAGGTACTGCATCATGGTGTGGTAAAGTGACGGGTGGTGATCACCATGACGCCTCACTGACCAATTAACTCCTGAACAGGGTTGTATAACCAAGCCGGTGAAGTTGGACGGACCGATGATCTTTGAGACACTCATCTCGGCGACCGTTGATGGAATTAGGGTTTTTAAAGAGGTGTGCAAGCATCACTCTTCAGACTTGGTCGAATCCAAGCTTGGGATACAATTTTGACAGGGCCGATCGTGTATGTGTGTAGACGACATGACGGTGTAGGCGCCCATATCTCATTATCTCGTGAAAGTGTGATCTGGGCCACTCAATTTGTCCGGCGAAGTTGAGTGGTCGAGGTCAATTTGCAACAGAAATTTGGTGCCGCAAAAGCCACGCATCATGTCAATTTTGGGCGCGCGTTCCAAGACGACCAAGCTTGGTCGGTCTTGGCCGATCAGCCCGGCATGCATACGGTGGGATGGTGTATATACCTGTACTTCATCGTCCCATAGAAACGTGATCTAAGCCACTCAATTTGTCCGGTAAACTTGAGCAGTCGAGATCAGTTTGTGGTTGGGAAGTGTGACCACGCCTAGCTTGGGGCGCGCGAATCAAGGTGTACAACCATGTAGTAGCAGGAAATCCCACACTACACCCCTCATAAGAATTCACACAATCAAGTCATTTTAAGATGAACAATTATAGTCTTTATTGATTAAACTCACAAATGTTACAAGACGGAAAGGAAAATAAACTAAGGACCGCTCTAAACTTTCTCTCTCTTAATAACTTGCTCAACAATTGAAAAAGATCTTTCCCCTCTCATAAGCCTATTCGGCTCTTTATATAGGGTATTACATAGTGGATGGCAGCTAAGCTGTCCTTTATTTTCGGATCTGACTCGCGAATTCTCGCAAATGTACAAATGTGAAATCTCGCAACACTCCTAAATCTCGCTAAGTCTTCACATCTTTCTCGTGTTCAGGCTGTCGTCATCCGTTGCATCACTTTTATTACCCATCTGCGATATCTTCGCAATGTGTCGTTTATGGATTTCGCAAGGCTGTTGGTGTTGCGATATTCTGATCCTACATCTTGCCTCTTCTCATGTCTTCTCCGCAAAGTAGAGAATGTCATGAGAACCAATACTTTCAAAATGTCGCAGTTGTTCATTTCTTTCCCTAAATTTTCTGCCGACAAGATTCCATGAATTACGCATAACCGTTTACACGTGTTAAATTTTTCCCTGTTCACCGGCACATTTAATGCTAATTGGTCATCATCTTTTGTCTATTTAAGGAGAGATCCATCATAAGAGCGTCTTCTTTCTTTTACTTCATCTTCTTCATCCTTAAATTCTCTTTTTGTCGTCTGCAACTTTTTCACCGTTCATCCTTCCGTAAATCCTCTTCATCTTTCTGCTGTTGTTCTTATGGAGTCATCAAGGTTTGCTGATTTTGCTGAAACTGATCTTCTTAAAATTGATCTTCTCTACTGAAATTATTTTATTTGACATTGCTGATCTTTAGATAATTCCCATACTGTTTTCTATTTCAGCTAAAACACTTCCAGCACCAAGTTTACTATCCAAAACCCTAATGTTCCCAAGGGCTCGCAACGAAAATTCGTTGTAAACAAAAGAAAGCCTGCGAATAGCAAGGTATTAAGAAACACTTATTCTTTTAATAACAATATTGTTGCCTCTGTTTCTTATATGGCTTGTGATTCGCAGGGTGATGCAAATGTCGAGAGGCCATCCCAAAAAACCTCGCCATCCTAAAAATGTTGAAACATCTGTTCCATTTCCTTTGTTTAAACTTTCAACACCTCCTGCGACGTCTTCGCAAGCGGAACCTCCTCTTCTCATCTGCGAAAATGTCGCCACAGATCATCCCCTGTAACTAATCTTTCTATCAATGAAATTCCTCACCATGACCCTGTTGCGAATGAACCCTTCTCTTCTTCTACTGTTGATGCCTCTTCTCTTAACATTGCCTCAACCCCAGTCATTAACCTTCATCAAATATCGTCTTCCGATGACATATCTATTTCGAAAGATGATTCAACTCTCCCACCTTCTACCGTCATTGCTTCATCATCCAAATCTCTCCCTTTTACTAAAGAAAATTTGGAAGGGATGGATATTTCTTTCAAGGTTTTATCCGACCTTCTAGATGATGTCAAAAAAGCTTCCACTGATCCTATCAGATTTGGTGTTTGCGAGGTTTTAAGTAAATATTTTGGCTCTGACAGAATGGTTTCGCAAACATCTTTAGAGAAGGAAGTTGAGGCTTTGAAAAATGACCTCCAAGCTATGACCTTGAAGTGTGACACTCTTCATCTTGAGAATCAAAAACTTCAAAATGTTTCGCTGGATCGTGATAATCTTCGCGGGAAGAATGAAGAACTAAAAGGTAAAAATCTCTTACCCTTTAAGCTCTGTTACCCTTTTTTTTTTTTTTTTTTTTTTTTTTAATCTCTGTTCCCCTTTAAGCTCTAAACCAGAAACGAAAAATGGAGATATATCAATTTGAATCCGTCGCCGAAGAAGCCCGAATGGATAGAGATGCTTGGATTAGATAATCTTCATACGTACTATGTTGATCAAATAGATAACCTTACCAAGGAGAATGCTCAATTAGTCCAAAAGCAAAATTTGTTAAGTAATGAATTATCTCGCCTCTCTTACTTTTTGACTAAAGCTAATATGGAGTTGGAAACTTTATCAGATGAGAATCAAACCCTTTCTCAGGAGAAGCGAGTTCTTTTAAATAAGGTGGCGATCTCTTCGCAAGAACTTAATATTTGCCAAAAAAGTATGTAATGATCAAGAACGATCCCTCTGCTCATTGAGAAATAAACTCAAAGAAGTAACAGAATCATCTTCTGCTGAGAGAGATAAACTTATTCAAGGTAGAATAACCTTAAGCATAAAAGCAAATCAACTCAAAGATCAATACTCCAAGTTAGAAGAATCCTACACTTCTCTTGCGAAGCAAAACACCTTACTTATTTCTAATGAGAAAAGTTTACGATCTCGATTGAAAGGCTTGGTGGGTGATAAGTTTGACAATGCCATGGATCACTTGGAGAATAGTTGCCTGGCTTTAACTCAACATCTTATCTCGCGAAAGGAAGGTAGTCATAAAATTTGACTGCCTCAACCATTTTTTCTTTGTTAAGTCTATTACTATGTCTTCCTTGCGAACTCTTAGCCTAAATGATTTCCTTTATTTTTTGTTTTTGCAGAATCTGAGAAAGATCTTCGCTCCTCCCTTTCTATTTTGGAATCTAACTATGCCAAGATTCGCAAAGAGAATGCATTACTTGCCACTGCTCTTGCTCGTTCTCGCGATCGGGCAGAAAGAAGATTTGATTATCTTTCTTACTCCAAAGATATCCAAAGTAGGAATCTCTAGAAAGCACTTATTCGCCAAGTTCATCTTAGGGCTGAAGTTATTGTGAATGAAATTTTATTATCCAAATCTCTTCCCCCTGTATCCATCGAGCCTTTGGAAGTAGATGATGATGAGATCCCTGGAACTCCGGACAACGATTATCATTATGAAAGTGGCGAAGATTTCGCAAATGAAAAAGAGATTCCTCCAAATGATGAAGGTGTTGATGATAATCCAGATGGAGGAGAAATTGAAATAAACCAAAATGAAGGACGAACAGGCGAAGCTGAAAAAACCAGTGAAATTGAGAAAACTAGCGAGAGTGATAAAATTAATGAAGAATGTCCCTTATCTCCTTCTTGTGAAAAAGTTGATGTTGAGAGTTGAGCTTCTTTTGTAATTTTATTTCTTTGAACCTTTTCACCTATATAACTTCTTGCATATGATGCATTTCAGTCCTCTTTGAAATGCATTTATTTCTTTATTATTGTGTTTATTTGCGAGAAAGATAATGTCTATTGTTGAATAATTCCCATAATGCCTCTCATTATCTTTCTTGCGATGGTCGACCTGCATAAATAATAATTAGTTTTTATAAATCTTTTATTGAATCATGTGGTCTTATTTTGCCTTCCTAGTTAAAGGTCTTATTGCGCCACCTCTTGTCATTGCGACAAAATCGCAGGACGTCTTTACACTTTCATGTAATGACCCATTGATCTTGCCTTATCATTTCTTTAGTATTGTTATTTCTGCAGGATATTTTTGTTGTGACAATATGATAGGCCTAAAAATTCTTGCGAAGATAAAGCCCCATGACATTGCCGTCGTTCAACGAAATCGCAAGACGTCCTTATATTTTCATGTACTGACCCATTGATCTCGTCTTATCTTTATCTTTTGTATTATTGCCTCTTCAGGATTTTCGCACAAATATGACAAGCCTAAATTTCCTTGCGAAAATAAAGCCTCATGACATTTGCGTCTTAAGACACTTATCAGCTCCCTAATGGAGGGTGCCGCCCTTATCATCCCCCCCCCCCCCCATCCGGTCTTAACAACAACCAGTTGTTTTCGCAGCCTCTTATCCCTTTTGCCTATAGGGCTTATGGTTACGAGACTGCACCCTAAGTGGAGTTTTCTTCGGGCCGAGTGCAGCATATGCCGAGACTTGCCAAGAATGGCCGAGACACTTCAAATGTCCCAGGCACCCTTGGCTCAACCGTGTACCTCGGCGCCTTGGTCAAATGCTGACTCCTTAGAAGAGACCCTCGGTCGTCCAATCTAAGTCATAAGCTTAAATTGAAAATCCAAGGTACCTCTCCTGGATGGGCTTTATTGACCCCAATTCTCCATGACTCAGGTTCCAGGGGCGGTGTAACCTTTTACCTGAGCCATGTTAACAGGTACCCCATTTTATGACGTACTTTAGGTTACATTTGCCTCTTGCGAAATTTTGATTTCGAGAACTAGGGTGTACGCCATAGCAGGTTCGCCCCTTTCTGATATGTCATTGATTTTTTATTATCTCTTGTCATTATCTGTGCGAGATTTTCGCATGTTCTTTCTTTATTTTGTACAATCTCGCAGTAATTCTTTCACAAGATTCTCATATAAATTCATTTTGCTTCAATCATACATTATTCCGCAGTCTAATCTTTTCCCACAATCTTTTACGGGTAATATCTCTTCAAGTATAACCTATTCCATGGCCTATCCAATATGTGGCCCACGTCTTTACCCTCAGGATCCATCAATCTATATGCCCCTGTTCCAACTATATCCTTAATGATATAAGGTCCATCCCATTTTTTCGCAAGCTTGCCACCACTTTCTCGCTGATATATTGGTGTTTCTCTCAGTACCAAATCACCTGGTTGAAATTCGCGTGTCTTGACACGTTTATTATATTCTCTGGCTAATCTTCGTTGGTAATTCTCCATATGCTGTAGAGCTCTTTCTCTTTTTTCTTCTAATTCATCTAGTTTGGTTAAAATATTACCCGCACTAAGATTTTTCTCCCAAGCTTCTCTCTTTGTTGTTGGAATAATAACTTTTGTTGGTAGTACAGCCTCAACTCCATATGTTAAACAGAAAGGTGACATTCTCGTAGCTTCTCGCCTGGTTGTATTGTAGGCCCATACTGCATTATTCACTTGTTCACACCATGCTCTATTATGCCCTTCTAATTTCTTCTTTAATATATCTGCGATTGTTTTATTTGTTGCTTCTGCCTGTCCGTTGGCCTGAGGGTATAAAGGAGTTGATTTTCCACATTTTATATTAAATGCATTAAGTAACAGTTCTATATTCTGTCCCTCAAATTGTTTCCCATTGTCAGACACCAACTGTGCGGGGATTCCAAATCTGCATATGATATTCTCAAATATGAATGTAAAAATATCTTTGTCGCGAATGTGTTGTACTGCCTTTACTTTAACCCATTTTGTGAAATAGTCTGTAGCGACAATCAGATATCTTCTTTGCCCAGTTCCTGGTAAGAATGGTCCCACAATGTCTAAACCCCATTTTCCAAAAGGCCATACACTTGTTGAAGATGTTAATGGTGCTCCTGGTGCATGTATTTTCTTTCCGTGCCTTTGGCAATCTTCGCAACGCTTTGATATTTGCTTCGCATCCTCATGCATAAATGGCCAATAATAACCTTGCATCTTCGCTTTGTATGCCAAAGATCTTCCGCCGCTGTGATTGCCGGCATCCCCACTGTGTAACATTTTTAGTACTTCTTCTCCTTCTTTTCGTGTTAAACATCTGAGTGAAAGTCAATTAAAGGATCTCCGGTACAATATCCCATCCCTTAGTTCATAATTTGTTGCACGACTTTTCAATTTGTGCGCCTCCAATCTATTTCTTGGTGTTTCTCCTCTTTTCAGGTATGCATGAAGTTCTGCTCTCCAATCTTCAATACTAGGTATTTGTTCTCCATCTTCTATTATCATTACATCTACCTCTTCTTCTTCTTGTTTATTGATTGATGGTGATAAAAGTGTTTGTATCTTTATGCATCTCGCAGCTGGGTCTGTCATCATACTTGAGATAAAAGCAAAAGCATCCACGAGTCTGTTATCTTTTCTTGATATGTGTCTCCATTTAATTTTTGGGACTCTCGCTGACAACTCCTCAACAAGTTTTTTGTATTTCTTCATGGACGATTCATTTGTAGTGTATTCTCCTTTTATTTGACAAATAACTAGTTGCGAATCGCTGGTGATTCTTACATTTTCCAACTTCATTTCTATTGCAAATTTCAGGGCATGTATCACAGCCTCATATTCTATTTCATTATTGGTGGATGCAAACTCCAATCTGAAGGAAAAATCCATTTTGTTGCCCTCTGGCGAAATCAAAACAATTCCAACTCCATTACCTTCCCCATTTGATGATCCATCCACCAATATTTCCCATCTATTTGGCTCTGTTAACAAATCTCTTGGATTTCCATGTTCTTCTTCTATATCCATCATTTCTTCCGCTGCTTCATCATCTTCTAAAGGAAATTCTGCTAAGAAGTCTGCAACAACTTGCGATTTTGGTGAAGATAGTATTTCATATTTGATTTTGAAATGTCCTATCTGCGCATTCCATCTCTCGACTCTGCCTGATCTTTTTGAATTTTTCATTACTGACTCGATTGGTATTTTTGTCAGTACCCTTATTTCATGCGCCTGAAAATATATTCGAAGTTTAAATGCTGCATAAACTAATGCCAAAATTAGTTTTCAATCTTTGAATAATTTTTCTCTGCAGCATTGACTGTTTTGCTGATGTAATAGATTGGTTTTTCAACTCCTCCATCTACTCGCAACAACACAACACTTAACGCATGCGAAGTTGTCGCAAGATAGATTAATAATTCTTCTCCTGGTTTTGCCTTTTGCGAAATAGATATATTCGTCAGATGTTCTTTTATTCCTTGAAAAGCTTTCTTGCAATCGTCTGTCCATCTAAACTTCGCCCCCTTTTTGAGTATATTGAAAAAATGTTTACATTTGTCTGATGATCGCGAAATGAACCTTCCCAGCGAAGCTAAGAGTCCATTTAACTTCTGTACATCTTTTACCGTCGCTAGTGTTGGCATGTCGCGAACTGCTTGTACTTTTTCTGGATCAACTTGTATTCCCTCTTTTGATACGATGTAACCTAAAAATTTTCCCGATGCAACCCCAAAGATACATTTTTCTGGATTTATCTTGATATTAAAATGTCTCATTTGTTCAAAAATTTCCCTCAAATCTTGGACATGATTTTTGCTTCTCTACTTGTTATTAACATGTCATCTACATATACTTCCAATGTTTTGTGTATCCATTTCGCAAACACCTTTTCTACCATCCTTTGGTACGTTGCTCCAGCATTTCGCAAACCAAATGGCATTTTTGTGTAACAATATAACCCTCTTGGAGCAAAAAATGCAGTGTGCTCCTGATCTTCTTCAGCGAGAGGTATTTGATTGTATCCTTTATATCCGTCTAAAGAAGATATTCTATCATTTCCAACTGCTGAATCGACCATTTGTGGAATATCTGGCAACGGAAAACTATCATTCGGACAAGCTTTATTTAGGTCAGTGAAATCTATACAAATTCTGATCCCCTTTTTCTTCTTTGGAACTACGACCATATTTGCTATCCACTCCGGGTATTTTGCTTGTCTTATAATTCCTGCATCCAACATCTTCTGCAACTCTTCTTCTATTTGAGGATGATATGTTGTTGCTATTTTTATGATTCTTTGTTTGAATGGCCTTACATTTTTATCAATTTCCAACCTATGACATGCCACAGACGGGTCTATTCCAGGCACCTCATCCATGTTCCATGCGAAAATATCTTTGAATTCTCGCAACAAACTGATAGTTCTTTCTTCTTCATCTGCTTCCATTTTTGACCCAATTTTTAGCATTTTTGGTTCCTCCTCGGTTCCAACATTCACTTCCTTTGTTGGTTCCGCCGCCGTGTAACTAGCCTCAGGTTCTCCCATAGGTGTAGGTTCTTTTATCTCTTTCGCTGGCTCAGTTCCTTCTCCCGAAATTTCGCTGGGTATTCCTTTTCCTTCCTCTGCTCTTATCATATAAGCTCTAAATTCTTCTTCTTTCTTTGCTTCCTTCGCCAATTTTCTGCGATCTTTTCGCTTCTTTGCACGTCCTTCATATTGTCTTACTTCAGTTTGATAGCATAATCTCGCTTTATCGGTTTCCCCTCTAACTTCACCAATCCCACTTGGCATAGGAAATTTGATGCATTGATGTAATGTTGATGCTACGACTTTAATTGCATGTATCCATGGCCTTCCCAATAGCATGTTGTACGGTGATTCCATGTCCACCAAGCATAGTGCCACTTGTGTTTCAATTTCTCCCAGCAAAATTCACACCTCTATTTCTCCTTTTGGTTTTATTATAGATTCGCCAAAGCCATGAATATGATAAGTTGAAGGGGACATCTCTTCATCTTTGTATCCCATTCTTCTGTATGCATGGTAAAATATTATATTCGCCGAACTCCCCGTATCAACAAAAGTTATGTTTACCGCCCATTCTTCCATAGTTTTTGCTGATTTTTCCTTTTCTTTCTGTGTGGTTATCGTGATTACCAAGGGAGATGTGTGGTTTAAATTTTCTCTTGGTATCTCTGAATTCATCACCTAAGCATGGTATGGAATACCCACGGCCTGAATGTAATCTTCAAGCATCGTTTTTCCCAATCTTTCAAGGGATGACATTTTCTCCGTTGTCACGATTTTCTTTCCTTCAAAATCCCGTTTATGTATTCTCCCTCTGATATTTTCATGGAATTCGTTAATCATTGTTTTTGTAATCAAGTTACATTCCAACTTTCTATTACATTCCTTGATTTTAATTTTCTCTACTTTAACCGATTTATCAATTTGTTTCATCGTCTTCTTAATTTGAACAATCTTAACAACAATCTCTAATCTTTAATCTTCGGTCCCTGTTTCTAGCGCCATATGTAGTAGCAGGAAATCCCACACTACACCCCTCATAAGAATTCACACAATCAAGTCATTTTAAGATGAACAATTATAGTCTTTATTGATTAAACTCACAAATGTTACAAGACGGAAAGGAAAATAAACTAAGGACCACTCTAAACTTTCTCTCTTTTCATAACTTGCTCAACAATTGAAAAAGATGTCTCCCCTCTCATAAGCCTATTCGGCTCTTTATATAGGGTATTACATAGTGGATAGCAGCTAAGCTGTCCTTTATTTTCGGATCTGACTCGCGAATTCTAGCAAATGTACAAATGTGAAATCTCGCAACACTCCTAAATCTCGCTAAGTCTTCACATATTTCTCGTGTTCAGGCTGTCGTCATCCGTTGCGTCACTTTTATTACCCATCTGCGATATCTTCGAAATGTGTCGTTTATGGATTTCGCAAGGGTGTTGGTGTTGCGATATTCCGATCCTACAAGCCAAGTTTGGTCTTGGCCGATCGGGTGTGGAGATAGGTGGGCCCGCAGTGATCATGTTGATACTTACCGGACCTGCTTAGTCTATTCCTGGACCCTTCATCCGAGCAGGAGAAAAGGGACGCTCGTGATCGCGACACAAACCCTAATCAGGTTTTACCGGCCGTGTGTCATACCCAGTTTGGGCCGCACGAATCAAGACAATCAACTATAGTTGGTCCTGACCAATCAGTCAGGTATGTAGGAGGGCCCACAGTGTTTGTGTTGACATGCTCTGGGCCCTTTGAATCTACATCTACACCCTCCATCTATGCCTGCGAAGATGGATGGTTGAGACTGTTTTGCGATATATGTAATGTGCCGCAAACCCTAATTTAGGGTTTTCCGTCCATACTGCTTTGGTTTGGACGGTTTGGCAAACTATGCCACCCTTTTTGGGAGGCCGACCATGCGGGGCCCGCGTTGGGTCGGTGGTGAATATTCCAATACCTGCTTGGGGTCATGGATTTAATCTAAACCATCCAATCATGCTGGTGAAGTTGGATGGTCGTGATCGTTTCTGAGACTGATATGGTCAGTTCAAGTTCAAATATGCTCAATCGGGCTAGTATAACATACCGAGAGTTGTTGCCTGTATGTGTATTTCGTACATGCTTAATTATTAATGCTTGGAGATTCGTGTTGCTCTGCTGAGAACAACACTCAGTCGTCATGCCGCACCTGAATGAGTACGAAATACAAGGCTGATCATGCATTAATTAATAATGTCAGAAATTCACATGGTATATGGGATTGTTGCTACATGCTCCAACCTGGATGAATTTTGTGTATTTAATTCACAGAATACTTGGATTGTTTCCACATGCTCTATTCTAGGTAAATTAGTAAGGTGAAGAAGTATTCATCACTTATTGATGGCTTTATCTTTTGCAAGATGTTAGCGCATAATTTTGGCTTTTACAATTTTAGCCTTAAATGAAAATGCACCATCAACATTAAGTCCCCTGCCTAGCGCATAATGGTTACGCTATTGTGGGCTAGGCATGAGATGGTGACATACTTATGTATAGAAGACATGATAAAGAAAATTTACCCGGAGGAATTTTGACCGACCACTAGCTAGCAGTTGTCCATGTAAACGCCGTTGTGCAAGCGTGGAATCCTTTGGTTGGGCCGGTTTCCTTCCTTGCGTGTTTGAATCAAAAGAGGAATCCTCGTTCTATTGAGATTCTTCCAAATTTTTGTCTATAAAAGGGACCGACCCTTTTCTTTTTCTTCACACTTTTTCTTTTTTTTTTGTTCGGCAGCTCCCGTTCGTGATCTTCACTGTCACCGCCATCGCCACCGGAGCTCGTCGTCGGTGTCGGCGGAGCTCGCCGTTGCCGTCCGTCCGTTCGCAGCAAGGTAAGCGTTTTTTTTTTTTTTTTTTTTTTTTTTTTAAGGTAAAACCCTAGTTTGTTAGGTAAACACCGTTGCAAGATATATATTATGCTTAGCTATTCCACCAAGATTAATACGCCAATATTCGCTAGGGTTGCTTAAAACAAGTCGTGAATCCATGAATATGTTGTGCCTTGCTTCCTTTTTCATTGTTGTATGCAAAACCTAGCTTCTTAGGTTGTAGCTTGGAAAGGAACTCGGCTTGAATTTCGTGAACATGATTCCCATGAACATAAGAGAACCGTGTTGTGCAAATAAATATGGTCCCGCCATATATGCTCGATTGAACGTGGGTCCCATATCGTGTATGCCTGACTGAATGTCACCTTTATACCAGCCTCGTGCCCTTAACCAACACCGGACTTGAAACTTGAGCAATACCGGACTTGAAACTTGAGCAATACCAGACTTGAGACTTGATCAATACCGGACTTGAAACTTGAGCAATACCAGACTTGAAACTTGGCAATACTAGACTTGAGACTTGATCAATACCTGACTTGAAACTTGAGCAATACCAGACTTGAGACTTGATCAATACCGGACTTGAAACTTGAGCAATACCGGACTTGAGACTTGATCAATACCGGACTTGAAACTTGATCAATACCGGACTTGAAACTTGATCAATACCAGACTTGAGACTTGATCAATACCGGTGTTTAGACCCAATCCCGGCCTTGTGTATTCCGACATGAATGTGTGTTCTGTTGTGTGAGACCACACTTCCCATGCGTTTTTTATTTATATAAGTACTGATTCCTATCTTTTATTGTAGAATGAAGAAAAGAACTCCTGTTGAGATGTGTTCTGGAGATAATGCTGGTGCTAAGTCAGGAAGTGTTGACAACTTCAAGAATATGCCGAACATTGCTAATGAGTTGTTCACCTTGCCTTTCCCAAATATTAGGAAACATCCCTATCATAAGATAGTCCTGCTCTCCGGTTCAGAAATTATGGAAGCTGATCCATCTTCTTCTTCGGCACTTGTGATGAGGTTCTGTCTTCGAAGAAATGAATATCCGCCTTCTCCTATTGACTTCAAGATTCGCCATACTCCGTTGGGTTCTTATGAAGGGTGGATGAGACGCATGTTGAATAATAAGGATGTTAAAGCTAATTTGACCAAAGCGCAAATCCTTAACGCAGTCATGGCATCTGCTACTCTTGAGATTAAGAAAGATGTTGCAGGCTTGATTACTTTCATTTCTCGGTGGCGCCCTTCTACTCATACAACCATATCTAGATGGGGAGAGATGACTATTACTCTGGAAAGCGTAGCTGCATTGATGAACCTGCCTGTCGCTGGGAGTTTTTATTACGAGCTTTCTGACACGGAACAACGTGATTATGACGCTATACTCCAAAAGGTGGCAGAATTCGACGATCTGGACAAGGAGGAGAAAAAAGATACAAGATATTTTTACACCTGGTGGGTATCGGAGTGGTCTCCTGTAGACCCAAAACCGGATCAGGAGTTGGAAAACGAGCTCAGTGTGATTGCATTCCTATCTTTGTGGCTATCCAGAGATATATTTGACGACGGTTCTGGAAAAAAGACCATAAGAGGTGTCCTGGTTAAGATTGCTATAAGGCTAGCAAAATGTGAAGTTCTTCCCTTAGGTGCATTGTTCCTTGGATCGCTATATTCTCATCTGGACGCCTTACCAATGGACATGCATGTTTCCAACGGGTACAAGAAGGTGGAGTCGTACGTCCACTTCGCTTTTCTTCAGGCATTCTTGTGGGAACATTTCAAAAGTAATGCTCTTGTTCCTGCAACTTCGCTCAGCAGTTTGTATGGTGGCTCGAGAATACTCCGTTGGCGAGGGAGGCGTCCCTAACCTGGTGCGAAACTCGTGGACATCTTTGATAATGTGTCTTCTGTAAATTTCCGCCCATGGGGGCCGATCCACTCTTCCATTGTTCAACCGAAGACTTTTGCTATTGCTTCTGACGGTCCTGATGCTGTGTTGCGTACCGATGTCAAGAATATGAAATTTGGAGAGCTTATTTATCTGCACATCTGCATTCCGGGATATATCCCGTTTCTATTAAACGAAGCTTTTACTTTGACTCCGTACAACATTGACAGGGCTGCTCATCAAATGGGATTTGACCAGGGTGTTCCATTTATCCGTCCGTCGGAGGCTCCGAAAGAACTTCTCCCGGGTATCTTTGATGCTGACGTGTTCTTGGCATCGCAGAGTCTTCCCTTCTAGCCTATTGGGAGAAACCCAGTGGTAACCGATAAGTATAAGGAATTTTGGAGGAAGAAACTATTGGCTTTCCAAGAATTCTCGGAGGATGTTGTGACAGATTCCCGTGGTGAGCCATCTTCTGACGTTCTGAAGAAGCATTTTCGGTTGAAGCCACTCCCAGCCAAACGGACCAGGGCTGATGATTGCAGTCCCAAGAAGGAGAAAGATCTAAGAGGCGGGCATGTGATTCGGTGATCCTCAATTCCTCCAATATGCGAGGTATTTAAATCTCTTCCCCGTCGATTCCTTCATTTCTCCAGAGTAAATTCTTCTAAGAGTGATCCTTGCTTGAAATCAGGGAATTCCGAAAGAGAATGTTTTCACAAGGTTGGCGCGCATTCAGAATGAGAAGTCTGGTAACTTTGGCTTTCAGGTTGAGAAATCTGGCGACATTGATCCTCATGCTGAGAAGTCTGGTAACACTGATCTTTATGCTGAGAAGTCTGGTGAAACCGCTCCTTTTTCAGACAATGACAGAGATGACGCAAGCTCGGTTGGACAAGGTGCCTCCCTAAGTGATCTTGTTGATGGGGCCATAATGAAAATTAGTACCCGGAGTGAAGTAGACATCGGGAGGAATGTAAGAGAGGCAACATCCGCTATTGTTGAGGTGGATCCCCTTGAAGAACGTTCTGAGCAGGTTCCAATCAATAAAGTTGTCGTGGTGACTTCTTCTAAAAGACCTCCTGCAACTGACAAGGCTCCTGTGATTGGTGAAGTATTGGTAATGCAGCCTGGGGCTTTGTTCGATCCTCCCTTCATTGTCCCTTATCCAGGTCATGTGTTGGTTGTAGGATTCAGTATGCCAGCTCAGTTCGAAGGGTTGTACACGGTGATATGGGAGAAGCACGGCCACATTGCTACCACTACGAAGCTCAAAAGTCGCCTTGCATTGGTCAACCGCATCCAGGAAGCTTTATTTTCTATCCATGGGATGAGCGTCACGACTGGTCGAACAATTTCTGAGGAGATGATTGAAGACTGGAAATGCCATCGAGACGTGTTTGTGCAGTACGACTTCAATGCTCCTTGGTTCTTCAAAGGGTTCTCCGAGATTCAGGAGCTCCAGATATTACAAGATGAAATCCCTTCTGCAGACTGTGTTGCTCGCCAGGAAGAAGAGGTTGAAAAGTTGTCTAAGGAGTTGAAGCTGAAGCAGGCTGTACTTCAAAGGATGAAAGTCTCTCTTGCCCAAAAGGACGAGTTACTGCTGAAGGACTTTCCTTGAAGGATTCGCGCCACCTACTTGTCTTTTCTTGTAGATCCTTTTCTTTTTGAGTGATAGTGAGGATTTCCTTTCACAATTTGACTTCTGGTTTTGAATTAATAGATAATTGAATTGGTTTATTTTGAGATAGTTTTGTGAACGACTTTTTCGAAAGAGATTATTTTAAATGGAATTTGCATCTTGGTTATGAATGATTGCACATATCATATGAAATTGCAAACGCCGCGCAAAAGGGAAGTATGAAGGGAAACAAACATGGCGTTTGATCACTGAGCCTCTTTCTCCATGTGGGACGCCAAGTCCCCGGTGAATTCTAAAACTATCTTTCTTGTAAAATTGTTGAGTAGAACTTACTTGATTTTGAAGCTTTACTTATATCAAACCGAAGTAGCCTCTTTAATGAAATCGTCTGCATCAATCTCTCAGAGAAGGAAAGCTATCCCTCTAAATTGAGCTTCGTCTGAACAATGCGTTTCAAAGCGTTGCATTCACTGGTAGGGTGGTGAAGGAACCGGTGGAAATGACAATACCTCGGGTCCATTACTTCTTGATCAGTGGGTGAACGCCATACAGGAGGCAGTTCCACCTCTCCGTTTCGTATCCATGCCTCCAGTAACTCCAAAATCTTTTTCATTGGGAACGGAAAGTGTAGGTACTTCGAGTCTAGCCTTTCCTGCGTTTGTGGACGTTGTGGTGCCTCTACATGGCTTTGATGTGAAACGCGTTTCGAAGATGAAGTTGGAAGATTTGTGAGTGCCATCATATCCACGGATCGCTTGCCCTGGTGATGGGGTGTGGAAGGTGTCGTAATATCATTGCTGAGTGATCGAATTGAACGCTCCCATCCTATGTACTCACGTGTTCCTTGATTGATCTCTCCTTCCTCAAGCATTTCTTCACTTAGTTGAAAGGTCTATGCGGATTGAACAGTCTTCCGGGCTTCGACAAGGGTCTTGAGATATAAATCTTCTAGCAGGGCTCCGTAAGCTGCATGCTCCCTTTCTTTATCCGGCAGACGTTGTGGTACCCCGGACAAGTCTTTTCCTCTGTGGAGTTGCCTCGAGTCTTCGTTGTCGGCTGGACCATGTTGTTCATCTCTCCTAAGTCCCATGTGATTACGCGCTCTTTCTGCATCTCCACTGGTAAAGGTGTGACTCCCGGCTAAGGATTCAGCGTTTCTTTCACTGTCTGAGTAGATGCCTGCCGACCCTTCTTGTAATTGTGCTGTTATATCATTCAAAAGGCGGAATGTTTCGCTCTGTCTTCTAGTGATACCGGTTTGGTTTGCCAAGACATCCTCCAGCATTCTATCTATACTTCCCATGATATCTAAACCACCTGTGGTTTCCGGGTGAGGATACATCGCGAGATGAAAACCGAAAAAATTGAGAATTCAATTTTTTGTAACCGAGAGATCAACCTCCCACTGTGGTCGCCAATTGTTTATGGGTGAAAACTATTTCTGCCGGTTTTGGTAATTTGTGGTGTGTGGATGATAAATGAGTCTAAACCTTAAACAAATGCACTGCACGGGAGTGCTTGTAGATTCGAGAAATCAATCTGTGCAAATCCGGCCTAAACCAAGAAATGGCCGTTCCAGACTTGTTTCGGTTACAAAGTGAAGGAGATGGGGTTGATCTTAGGGAGGGAAGCGAAGAAGGTGTTGAGATTGTGAAGGTGTTGGCTATGTATGACTTATATCAGAAAGCTGAACTGGCTTGCAGGATGTAAGCTATCAGTTCCGGTTTTTGAATACGATGGTATCAACACTTGCCTATGTTGTCTGGACTTGTTCTCTTGTTTGGAAATAGGGAGGAGAACCTATTTATACAAGTCATTTGAGCCTTATTCACGTCTCTCATGGGAAGTGGAGGAAGTGGAGTGATGGAGTAGTGGAGTTGTGTGTTAGTGTTACACGACCAGTCTTGCCCACTTCTCCTGTCATCCCTAACCGTCCATGACTTCCGGACACGTTCTTGTGATGGCGCGGTGCACGCTATAAACCGCCAGACCAATACCCCAGTATGTGTCCCCCAGTTTGTGACATGATTGATGTCTCGAGTGTGTGGATCGTGGGACCCACAGAAAGTAGCATGTAATGCTTGATTAAATAACTAAGTTATTTAGGAAGTCGATACCGTGAAGTACCGTGTGTATTCTATGCAGTCTTGCATCATGGTGTGGTAAAGTGACGGGTGGTGATCACCATGACGCCTCACCGACCAATTAAATCCTAACCGGGGGTTGTATAACCAAGCCGGTGAAGTTGGACTGGACGAGATGATCTTTGAGACACTCATCTCGCGACCGTTGATGGAATTAGGGTTTTTGAAGAGGTGCGCAAGCATCACTCTTCAGCTTGGTCGAATCCAAGCTTGGGATACAATTTTGACAAGGCCGATCGTGCATGTATGTAGACAACATGACGGTGTAGGCGCCCATATCTCATTGTCTCTTGAAAGTGTGATCTGGGCCACTCAATTTGTCCGGCGAAGTTGAGTGGTCGAGGTCAATTTGCAACAGAAATTTGGTGTCGCAAAAGCCGCGCATCATGTCAATTTTGGGCGCGCGTTCCAAGACGACCAAGCTTGGTCGGTCTTGGCCGATCAGCCCGGCATGCATACGGTGGGATGGTGTATATACATGTACTTCATCGTCCCATAGAAACGTGATCTAAGCCACTCAATTTGTCCGGTAAACTTGAGCGGTCGAGATCAGTTTGTGGTTGGGAAGTGTGACCACGCCTAGCTTGGGGCGCGCGAATCAAGGTGTACATCCAAGTTTGGTATTGGCCGATCGGGTGCGGAGATAGGTGGGCCCAAAGTGATCATGTTGATACTTACCGGACCTGCTTAGTCTATTCCTGGACCCTTCATCCGAGCAGGAGAAAAGGGACACTCGTGATCGCGACACAAACCCTAATCAAGTTTTATCGGCCGTGTGTCATACCCAGTTTGGGGCGCACGAATCAAGACAACCAACTATAGTTGGTCCTGACCGATCAGTCAGGTATGTAGGCGGGCCCACGGTGTTTGTGTTGACATGCTCTGGGCCCTTTGAATCTACATCTACACCCTCCATCTATGCCTGTGAAGATGGATGGTTGAGACTGTTTTGCGATATATGTAATGTGCCGCAAACCCTAATTTAGGGTTTTCCGTCCATACTGCTTTGGTTTGGACGGTTTGGCAAACTATGCCACCCTTTTGGGGAGGCCGACCATACGGGGCCCGCGTTGGGTCGGTGGTGAATATTCCAATACTTGCTTGGGGTCATGGATTTAATCTAAGCCATCCAATCATGCTGGTGAAGTTGGATGGTCGTTATCGTTTCTGAGACTGATATGGTCAGTTCAGGTTTAAATATGCTCAATCTGGCTAGTATAACACACCGAGAGTTGTTGCCTGTATGGGTATTTCGTACATGCTTCATTATTAATGCTTGGAGATTCGTGTTGCTCTGCTGAGAACAACACTCAGTCATCATGCTGCACCGGTAATGAGTACAGGAAATACAAGGCTGATCATGCATTAATTAATAATGCTGTAAATTCACATGGTATATGGGATTGTTGCTACATGCTCCAACCTGGATGAATTTTGTGTATTTAATTCAAAGAATACTGGGATTGTTGCCACATGCTCTATTCTAGGTGAATTAGTAAGGTGAAGAAGTATTCATCACTTATTAATGGCTTTATGTTTTGCAAGATGTTAGCGCATAATTTTGGCTTTTAAAATTTTAGCCTTAAATGAAAATGCACCATCAACAACGAGTTTGCACTCAAGCATACTAAAATTCATATATAAGTGACAGAGCTCTACTCAGATAGTTTCTGTACATCATAACCGGAGTCAACCAATCACATGGATAGATTAAGAAGATGGATGTAGAGAAAAACGTAGATGGTTTTGATGTTGCCTAAGGTGAACAGTGTTTCTCATATCTGTCTGAAGGCCACTGCCAAAACGAACCTATCCTAATGGACTGAGATACTGGTCTGGACTAATATCAACACACTGACATATACAAGGGAACCAGTGGTCGATAATCCTAACTCTAGGTCAACTCAGCTGGCATATACAAGGGTACCAGTGGTCGACTTTATTGAATTTATTCCGGTTGGTCTGGTGGTCTGGTCTCTCTTTTTTTTTTTCTTTTTCAACTTTTTCCAACTTTTTTTCTTTTTCAACTTTTTCCAACTTTTTTTTTTTTTTTTTGTATCTCAATCAATCTATTTCACCCTAGCAGTGGTAACAACTTGAATCGTGAGCCCCACCTAATCACTTAGAGAAACATATTTTAAAGAAAACAAAATAAAAATAGAAGTGAAAAGGATTCAACGAGATATGGCGAAACTACCATGTTCTTTTCTTTAATTCTAACACCTGAGCTCTGTGCTTTTATGAATAGACTCTTTAGATGTTTCCATCTAATCAGATTGGTTCCTCAACTCCTACAACCAAAATGCTTCCATCCACTTAGATTGGTTAGTGCCATCCTTAATAAGCATAAATTTCTAAGCTCTAGAGTTTACAATGCAACTAAAAGTTTCTCCCATACCCCCAAACTTAAATCTAACATTGTCCTCAATGTTCTAAAGATGAAATTAAAAGCATTAACAAGGAGAAACTGTTACCACTTGAAGAAAAAGAGTTAAGGAAAGATATTACCGTGTTGCATGAGAATGGGTTACCTCCCAAGAAGTGCTAAGTTTAAAGTCTTTAGCCAGACTAAGAAAGGATTAGTCACCTCATAAAATCATAAAGTAATAGCCGAAATATCTGTGGGTCATCAAAACCAAATAGAGCTATCACAAGTAAAAGGAATCTGCAACATGACAAGAAAATTAACAAATAAAGCACACCCTTGTCTAGTTTCTTGTTTAAGACAACTACATCTAGCTGTGGTTCAGGTTCAGGTTCTATAACTGGGTCCAAATAAAATATTTTCATGTGCTGGAATTCCTCAAAGCTAAGATCCGATTCAGGTATGAGAGTCTGGAAAAACTCAAGTAAAAACTTAGAAGCACATAATAATAACCTAAATAACTGCGGATCCTTAAAGTCAATCAGTTTTGACTCACACAATTGACCACGATGAAATTGGTGGTCAATCATAATAAAATGTGTCGATACTAATTTCCCAAAGTACTTAGGTTTAGTATCAAAACTAAATAATTGACACATATGAAACTTGCACGTTCCCATAATTGGTTGAAAAATATTTGGTGGGAAAACAAAATCAATATGGGTATCATAGCCTGGGCAAACCACATCAACCAGAGGATGGGTTTCTAACAACTGAACTTCTTCCTGGACATTATTAGGTTCTGGAGAACTAGTATGAAGGTAATCTGGCACAATGGTTGAGGCACATATATCAAGTCCCAAGTGAGGGATCTCTACAAGAGCTAAAGGTAAAGCACAAGGAGAATGATAATCACCCCCAAACTTAGAGTTTTGGGTGTCTCTAGATAGACTATCTACAATTTCCCTAATTTCTAGATCATCGGAATCCTGATAATGGTCAATTGCTTCTTCTAAGTTATAATCGGAAGGTGCATCCTCACTCATATTTAAAAGCTCTACGAGTTCATCTTCTTTGTCTAAGACTAATGTTTCTAAATCGTTCGACTCTAAAACAATATTCTCAGAATAAAGTCGTTCCTCAAAACTATCATCAGCTTCGTAATCATAAGGAAATACTACATCGTCTAAAACGGGGGTATCTCTAGTCAAATCCTCGTCCTTTTGAATAGGTGAATAATTATTAAAATTATTTGGATTTGAACTATAAACATTATCATTATTAAGCTCAATTGGAGTAACAAATTCCTGATCACTATGCCTACTTATTTCAAATTCTTCATCAACACTATCCTCATCATAATCATCATTATAATAACATGAAAATGGTTGAACCTCATCTAAACAAGTAGTGTTACCAATTTTATCCTCGTCATCTTGATTATGCAAATAACTATCCTCATTTTCAAGGGTATTATTGGAAACACTGTTTTGGAAATCAAGATTATTTCGAGCAATTCTTTCGTTCGTCTCAGCTATCATCTTGAGGGATTCCTCTATAGAAAGTTTTCTTTCGTCATAAACTAAGTTATTCATCTTAGCTAACTTACGTGTCGACTCCTCTAATTTCCTGAGAGACTCTTCTAAAGGAGAAATATAAGAATTTTGCTCGTATGACCCGTGCGTGTGTGGATAGTAATTGGGCTCATCATGGTATGAGCCATAACCTTGAAAAGGCTGATGTTCCCAACCACTATTCACACTATGGTCAAAGTAGTAACGTCCATTTTGAAACTCAGTCGGATATTCGTTGTATTGGCTATTGTAATACCAGTTCGACATTCTATTTCAGGGGTGTGAGTTGTCACACAGAATAAAACCCACTGACAGGGGATTCGTGGGTGGATAGAGTCTTACCTCCCGTACCAGACGGGCGATGAACCGTTGAAGTCGACTCAGGCCACCGACTCATATGTCAGTGTACGAACCCGAGGGGCATCGTAATTGTCGTCCTTCCCTGCAAACAGTTTATAATTAATTTTTAACCCTTCCTTAGGGTTTAAAATAATAAAGTCCAAGTCCAAAAATAAAGTCCAAAAAGTTTCCAAAAATAAAAAGAAAAATTACAAAAATACAACCCTATTTACAGTTTCTAAAAATAAAACAAAATAGCTATATACAAAATCTTCTTCTTCACTCCTTTTGAATTCCTCTTTTCTTTCCCTCTTTGGAAGATGCTTTCCTTTTATAGCACTTTTTCTTTCCTTGTAGCTTCGCTCCAAATCTGAAAAGAATCGAAAAATACCAAAGGCGTAAAAGAGAACAAAAAATAAAAAAAATAAAAATAGAAATAACTATAAAACCTAAAACCTAAATACAAGTCCGCGTCGGCGGCGCCAAAAATTGATGTGGTTTTGAAGTTGTTTGTAAAGTGGTAGTAAAAGTTCGTTCAACTCGGGCTTGTAAAGGTTTGATTTAAGAAAATACTAAAAAACAAAGAAAATATATTCACAATCAATTGGTTCATACAATGATTCTTAACAATTTTAGCTCTTTTCTAGACTCTATTTCTTTGCCAAAAGTAGATTTTATAAAGCATTAGATGTAAATCATAAGCATAGTGCATCAAGAGTTCTTAGACTAAGCATACACTATCAAACAAAATCACAAATAATCAATGAAATCATAAATCGATTAAAAATCAATGCAGAAAGTCATTAGAATCAATTATAATTACCAAACAATTGTGAACTTGGCTTCCTCCGTCATCCCAGTGTTGGGGTTTAGCTCCTCATGCTCAAAACGCACCCAAAAGATAGAAACATGGCTCAAAAAGGTGTTTTTATTGAGAAATAATATTATGCAGCGAGTTTGTAACAGATATATTTGTTACAAAACTCACTGTTACAGAGTCTTTTGTTACAGAGAAAACCCTAACAGAATTAATTGTTGCAGAACTGTTACAAAGGTATTAAATTTGAAAGAATAGCTCACGGTTTCTGCGACTATCTTTAAGTGTTGTTCTCTGGTTCTTCTTCCTCTTCTCTGGAACTCGCCTGCAGCTTTTGTTCTTGACTCTGCAGCTTCCTATACTTCTCCTAACGACCCCAAAACTCTCGACTATGTCCCGACCCCCTTCTGTTAGGTCTCAGAAGCCTATAAATACACCATAGAACCGATTAAATCTCCCCTGTCTTCCAGCAAAAGTCTCGGCTTTTCCTCACTGCAAGTCACGTAAAAATTCCTCTTTTTTTCTCTGCTTAACGCGTATTTGGTTTATCCAACACTTTCCGAACTTTGCTCTATTCGATGCTTGGAGAATATCTCTTCTTTTACTCCAAGAATCTTCCGAAAATAATCCAAAACTTCCAGATATATCACCGTCTACTCTGTTTTAGGAAATCTTCTTTGTTTCCGTGAATAAATCCGCCAACTTCCCTGTTTTGATAAAACAGGCCAATCATCGCACGATCCCGTGAAAAACTCCATGAAAATCTCACTTCAATCTTTCCCAGGAAACCCGGGAGAACTATCACTTCACTGTTTCACTCCAACACGATTCTGCAGCCAACTCTGATCGATCAGAAGACATATACCAGGCCTGTTATGCTCTAACATGTCCATGCCAACACAATCCCGCCATTGAATCTCTTTAGAAGTCCCTCAAACCTCGAACCCTAAACTGCCAGTATACTGTGAACTTTTCCCGCCAAATCTCATATTTGAATTTGAGAAGATGAGTGCCCCTTATCCATTCCCGGGGTGCGAATAACAAGTGGTCACCCCTTAGTAATTGAGGTGCCCCTTATCCAAATGAGGGGTCCAAATAGTAATTTTCTCCCACGAGCGCAAATACCACTTTTCGAGCCAATTTTCCCGCAAAAGCTTATTTCTCCAAAAACACTTACAAAAACATAAAATAATCAAATAAGTATACAATCGACCACTAATAATACACATAATTGAGAACAAAATAGACACATAAATGCGTCTATCAGCTGGCTGCCAAAACGAAAGGTTACATCAATCAACGGCCGCCCCTCCTCCTGAGACACGAATCTCAGCCATACAAACTCGCCACCAAACGATTTGTGGCAACCTCTTGGCCACGGCTCCAGCTCTTGGCCGCGACGCCAAAACCCTAATTTGGTCGTGCCAAGAGCATGCATACGCTGCAACCATGTCACTGGTTGCCAAACGAAGAGTTGCGACAATCTACGACTTCCTTTCCTCCTGAGATGCAAATCTCATCCGTACAAACCTGCCACCGAACGACTCGTGGCAATATCTTGGCTGCGATGCTAACTCTCTGGTCATGACACCAACCTGGCTACGACGCCTATCCTTTGGTCACGACACCAACCCGGCTACAAACGCCAAATCCTTTGGCCACGCCACACGTAGCAACATACTACATGTTTTCCCACGAAAACGCTCGAGACATCGACACATGTCACAAACTGGGGGATGCTCATTAAGGGTATTGGTTTGGCGGTTTACATCGTGCGGCGTACACTACGCCCGTTACATGAAAGTGTCATAAGAATGAGTCGGTTAGTAAATACAAGGAATAATGGTGAAACACTCCTTTCATTATGGAACATCAATTCCATGCGTTACCCGTTACCACCTCCTTCCACTTTACTCAGCCATTTCCATTTCTTACGAGACCAGAGTACGTTTTTTTACGACTTGTATAAATAGGTCTTACCTATTTCCACCAAACATAAGTTTTGGTCAAGGGCATACAACACTCAGAAATCACTTGCTAGCTTTCCATTCTGTTAGCTTTCACTTTTTGATACAAGTCAAACAACTACTCTTCCCGAATCAACTATTCTTGTCTCAACACTTTCTTCGCTTCCCTCCCGAAAACCAACCCTTCTCCTTCACTTTGTGACCGAAGCAAGTCTGGAACGGCCATTTCTTGGTTTAGGCCGGATTTGTAATGATTGATCTCTCGAATCTAAAGTACTCCCTTGCAGTACATTGTTTAGGGTTTAGACTCGTTTCTCACCCACTCATGCGAAATTACCGAAATCAGCAGAAACTGTTTTCACCCTCAAACACCTGTTCACCTTCAACGTGCTCAATTTCCCCTGACATTTAACAATCAATACCACCTGATGTTGTTATTAGACAACACCAAAATTGTATTAAGTTGATAATGGTTCTAATACAACAACCATTTGCAATTGAAAAAGAACACCAACACCAATTAAGAAAAAACAACATCATTCACAATCCAAAACTAAATAGACAAGATGCATCAGTATAATTAATAAATGCAAGGCGAAAATCTCACATCAGGGTAGAAAGAGAGATCTTCGTAAACGTGACACTCCACTCAAGTGGGTGGCGATTGGATGTTCATTCATAAAATGTGTGATTATTTTTCAAATATCTACTGAGTAAATAGTGGCAAAACAGTGTGAAAAATGGGATCGTTGTTAATCTCTTAGTTAAAGTAAGATATTTTACTCGAATATCACCCCTAATAAAGATGCATACCTGTAATAACTTGTAAAACCCCTGGTCTCTGTGATGTCATTCCCTCCTCATTTTCTGTCTTTCCGGCCACGCTAAGGCAACTACTGGAATAAATTGGTTTGACAACTTTATTGGGATGCACAGTAAGTGGGAACTGAGTCTCAATCCTCCAAAGACGCTCTTTCAAGGCGTGAACAACTTCAGATGCATGCAAACCTTGCAGGTCTAGCTTCCATACATCATTTTTGTGATTCCTTATACTTAAAATTTCTTGGGCTTCCTTAAAATTCATACTTTCAGCAGTCATCCACTCTGCATCACCTAAAACTACTCTTGTTTCTATAAGTACGAGACATTCACCAAAAAATCTTGTAGAATGAAAATACAAGTTCATAAACTAACCCCAACTATCAAAGTTTTCAGGAAATCAAAATTTGCTCCTATGTATTTTATACTGCTTGATATACTCTATGAACTCTTTTGCTTTACAAACACAGAGTTCTCCCACATTATAATCAAGATATGAAAAGACATTATGTATGCTCATTATATTAAAATGCAAGTTCTGAATTTTATGTTGCCCATAGCAAAAAATCACCTTCAAGTTATCTTCCAAGATATGGGTGAAATAGTTCTGAAGCTCAGACCCTCTAAAGTATGTCAATATTTCCTTCCAATCAGGTGGGTTCTACAAAGAAACATCAAACATGACATCCATTAGTTTCGTCTCAATATCAGTGTACAATCAAGAGCAGTAACCATACACGCAGTAGAAAAAACAGACGAAGCACTTACATTGAATCGATCCAAATTAGGCTTCAACTTCCCAGCCTTGGCAACCCTTAGTTTAGGCCCTGCCCCCATGACCAGCTTTACTGCCTTATTCAAGAACTCTGCTGCAGCATCCACTGCTGCTTCCAACACCAAACTATTACTCAACCTGCATTCACACAATAAACACTCAAAATAAACACCTAGCAAAACCAACACTCCAATATTCTTCTTCCAACACCAAACTATTACTCAACCTCCATTCACACAATAAAAACTCAAAATAAACACCTAGCAAAACCAACACTCCAATATTCATCATCTTCTCTGCCCCAACTCATTCAAACTTCTCAAGAACAAACCTTAACTCACTAAGACGTAAAATCATCACCTGAAACTTGACATGATCTGTAATTTTAAACCTAATCCGTCAATTAATTCAATGCCCAACTCAAATCTCGATCGGAATCTTATAAATGAAACCCACCTTCTAAATCTGCGATCGATTCAATAATAGCAGACACCCTAATTCCTAATCTTCACTATAATTATGCAATTCAACTAATAATTCATCTACATAGTTCTCACATCCGAAAACCCCTGTACTTGTTCTACAAAATAATCATTAATTTCACATACATTCAAAATGCAATAAGAAACCCTAATTTCAATTACCTGATTTTATCCTTTCCCGTAGCTTGAATCGATTCCTTAAATCAATACCACTACCAACAATCATTACATGATCTTTTGCTCAATTTTCATCATCTCCTCTCTAGATCGAACCACGAAGGAGAAGAAACAACGAAGTTTCTCTGTTGGACTACGAAGAAAAAACAACGAAGGAGAAGAAAGAAGAAGGGAAAAAAAAGAGTTGGCCGGGATTCGATCCTGCAACCTTTAGGTCAGTTTAACTTGGTTTACTAAACTGACCCTCAACAATTAAAACATTTCCAACCTCCGTGTCCTTTTTTCTGCCCACGAAATTTACTCGACTACCCTTATTTTGTGTTGTATTTACTCTAGTTTTAGTGAGAAATGAAAACATGGAGGGGCTCTTTAGTCCTTTCAGTGTTGATTGAAAAAAGTTTGGGACACCAAATCCAATCTTTTTGTGTAAATTGATATACTTAGTATTTACAAAAAAGTGGCCATATAAAGGTCCTCCCTCGCTTCGCTCGGTCGGCCCAATTAAATAGGAGTTTATTTAGCAATTACGGAGTTTGAATCCCTACCTCCGTAGTGGAAAGAAGCATGAGAGAACTATGAGACCACTTGATGGTTCTCTATAACGGAAATAGCATTTATCAAAGTATGCTTTCATGCGTGTGTGATCCAATTACAATTTGAAATACAAACAACAAACACGTAAAAGTTTTGTTAGGAAGGAACAAAAATGGGTTTATGGATATCTGAGATATATTGTGAAAGACTATGTAATCTTCTTCTATATCACCTCTCAAAGGTTATTGGGTTTGGAAAAGTACTATTCTTCAAGGATTCCAATAGCTAAGATTCATCATGCATGGAATATGGGTACATGTAACAACATTCAAATCTTGAAATTCAATTGGATACCGTCTCTGCCCAAATCGCACTACTTTTCAGTTTTTTCAACATCAACATCTTCTAAGTGACCTTATCGGCTCTGAAAGAAAGACATGGAAGACACAATTCTACAATGGTCACTTACTCAAGTAGGTTGCTTTCGGTATCTTCTACATATATGTCAACTGTGATTACTTCCACTTCACATTTAGTTTCTAAAGAGGAGCAGAGTTTTTGGATTAAACTCTAGCATCTTAACTTCTCACATAAAATTGTGATTTTTCTTTGAAAGTGCTTGCAAGATGTTCATCCTACCAGACATAAAATTGGCAGCTTTTTGCAATGGGCTTCTGTATCATGTCTTTGGTGTCTTCTGACCGATGAATCAAGTTATCATTGTTGGAATTTCAGCTCCATTAATACTACAATTAAGACCTAAACATTGTGGAAAACAACCTTATGCTGAACTCAGACCTTGAACCTAGTATTAGCATACTCAACAATATACAAAACAACACCATATGCAAGAAGAACACTACATATGGTTCATACTAAAACAGATTGAGTACAAGGAAATAGAAACACTCAAGACACTTGACCTTCATGACTTGTTATCAACTTCTATTTCCTCACATTCCTACATGATGGATGAAAACTGATTTTGCTTTGCTTTATAAAACATATGAGGCTAGAAGTGAGTCCTAGTCATGCTTGCCACATGTCAACTCCAGCCTTTCCATCATGAGTAGGATGACACTTCATGGCTACATTGAACATCACATGCGAAGGGACATGTCATGCTTTGACTCAACCTTATCTAGCATTATCCTTGAGCTAGTCCTTAATGCATGATTAAAACCATAAACAAGCCTTAATGCGGATTAAGACTAATCCGACTTAACATAGTATTAGTTTAACCAAATGGAGATTTGTTGCGCAAAACACAAAAAAGTCTAACATAAACACATGTCAACTCCAACCTTTCTATCATGAGTAGGATGACACTTCATGGCTACATTGGACAACACATATGACATGTCAAGCTAAGGGACATGTCATGCTTTGAACAACCTTATCTAGCATTATCCTTTAGCTAGTCCTTAATGCATGATTAAAATCATAAACATGCCTTAATGCGGATTAAGACTAATCCAACTTAACATAGTATTAGTTTAACCAAATGGAGATTTGTTGCGCAAAACACAAAAAAGTCTAACATCTCCCACTTGTTTAAGCAACAAAACTTTTCTTCAAAAACTTTTATCAAATACTTTTTATTTTACGCTAGCCGCACACTCGAGTCAAATAGTACGCTAGCCTTCAACTATAGAGACCTGCACGTCACATTTAAGATGCGTAAGCCATTTCTATAATCAGAAAACTAGACGGCCTACTATTCTCAAGTAAAACATTTTATTTATTTTATTTTTCAAAACAGAAAACATTTTATTGGCTTGACTTTACGCCAAAAACAAACTGAACTTCAAAAACTTCATTTGGCTTAGCCTTATGCCAACTGAATTGCACTTATAACTTTATTGGCTTGGCTTTAAGCCATACAAGCAGCACTACATATGCTTTTACGCCACCCGCTTTTTCTCCTTAATGATATCCCCATTGTCTTGCTCGAATTAAGCACTATGCTCGTATTCTAATGAGACCAAGAACTTTAGGACATTTAATGATATCGAATGAGAACCATATGCCTCCTACCAGAGACTACTTCATGAGCATACACACCTTACAAAGTAAGGAAACGAATATGACGATAAAGCCATAAACATCATATTCCCTTTGAATTTCAGATGTTACCGCAACATACATAACAAACCACGCCTATTATCACTTTATACAGCTATTACATGAACCAAGTAAATAGCATGTCAATACACTACACCATTTTGGCCGATTAGAAACAGATCCTGCATGTTACAAAACAGGGTTGTAACAGCCAGGTTCTGTTTCAAAAGGTGGCGTGACAAATTTTTGTAACGGCCCTGTAGCTGTTACGAATTTTAGGTCGTAACAGCGGTTGTAACAGACTGCAGCTGTTACTACGTGGAATTTCGTAACAGACACCAGCAGTTACGAATTATTTGTAACAGAGGGTTGTAACAGGCAAGGGCTGTTACTACATGTCGGATTGAAACAGTTCTTCGCTGTTACGAACTTTTTAGTAACAGCAAAAAATTACTGCCAGTCAACATTGACCATGTCAAAGTTGGTCTATGTTGACCAATTTTGACCGGTCAATATCGACTGACAGTTCATTTACTGCCGGAGATCATCCGGAAATCCAAATAACCTGCATGATTCAGTCCATACATATTCAATAATCATTTCTTCAATCAATTCATATCAATATTGATTCAGTTCATATCAACATTCATTCAGTTCATATCAAGAAAAAAATACAAATTCTTCCAAGTACCAAAAAAAATCTGTTAACTATCAAATTCTGATAAGTACCTAAACACTATTTTACATTCATTCTCTGATAAGTACCTAAACAACTAGACAAAGTCCTACACGGTGACTTACTTGAACGCAACATTTCATATTCAAGATCGGCCAACCCCTGCAACACAGGAAAAACAACTTAACAAATCTCACTGTATATTAAAATGAGTCCATTTTCAGCCGGAATCATGCCGGAATTCAAAATAACTTGTATAAATTTTTCATTCCATCCATGCAACCAGATTCTATCACACATTCGACAATAAATCCTTTTATTCATTCTACATATATTCAAGCAGTTTATAACTTACAGAAATTCTAAGTTTTTATAGAATTTCCAAATATTCAACATAATTCAAGAAGTCACAGAGGATAAAACAAAAGAGATAACATATGAGAAAACTAACAGAAACAGGACTCACTTAACAGTCTTTACCTTCTCATGCCGCAGATTGCTGCAAACCAATGCACACAGTATCTTCAAACCAAAGGAGTCTGCCTCATGCCCATTGCTTTTGCATGAGACATCTCTTCCAAGAAAGAAGCAGTTATGTAGTTCTTCGCCAATGGCCATCTCCTCACAACAGCAACCCATCTTGTGCCAATTCAAATGGTCATACCCTTTTCTCCTAGTTAGAATACAGTGCAAATAATAAACACTGTCAATAATGATTTTAACTGAAATGTTAAACAAGAAGATTCAGAAAATTCAAGAGCATACAAAATTGATATTAGTCCATATACATTTTAAAACTTAAGTATCCAATTAAACTTAAGAATATTAAAACTGAAGAAAAATTTCTTGATATTAACCTCAAACCTTCCAGCAAAATGAAGTACCTAAAAGTTAATCTAGTTCTTTTGTCCAACACAATGAAATGAAACTTGAATATTCACATACATTTCTTATTTGTTTGAAAATTATCAACTTCTAATGAATAGTCCATAGTATTATGCTCAAAAATTAAAAAAATTACCATCAGAGAAAATGAACAAGGAAAAAAACCAACTTTGTTTCTAAAGACATTCAAATCTTAGATTACCAAAGGAAATTAGCAAGGAAGTCCCCACACCTGCAGACAACGAACATACTGCTTTGTGTATCCCAAGTCATACACTAATGGAACCTCCAACGATTTAACCAATTGTCGTGCTGATGCAGCAAACCTGCACCACCAAATTCATATTGTTATCATCACCAGACGCACTATAGACTCTGAACAGATAGAAGGATCAAAAGTTGAACAAAAGCCTGGACTTGTTTCCATATTTAGAGCTGGATATACAGATGTTCATGTACAATGGTGCTCTCATACCTCAGCTTTGGTGTCGGTTTCAAAAAGCCTTTCTTTAATATCCCTGGATATGGAAAAGAAAAACTTGCTCCACATCTAGATTTGGTTTTGCACTCTGTATAACACAAAAGAGAGTAACATCAGTATTGTATATGAAATTCTCTAGATTATAATAATAAAAAGATCCCGCCACAGAGATTTATGCTTACAATCTCAAAGAATTTAATACCATACACCTTGGCGATGGGCAGTGCCTAAAAAAAAGTACAAGTATTTGTTGGAAATTACAACAAAAAACAAATTTGTAATGATCAAAAGAAAACAATGGTGATATCATCTCTAAATGGTTTAGGAATTCATGAAGGATGCTAGTAATCCCATGCTACAAAAGCTCAAAGTGCTAGAGAAAGGAAGGAGCCAGTAACAATGTTCATTGCAAGGGTCTGCGGTAAGGAGCCAATAGAAATGTTCTTTACAATGGTCTGCGGTTTAACTAAGAAAGACAGTTGATAGCGCATAATCCACTTTTCTTCTGACAAGGGAACCTCACATGTTGAACAAGACCAAAGCTCCTACAGACATTAAATAAAACTTCATATCTAACAATCCAAATTTAGATACTTTACATAAGTATAGAAGTTTATTATTTTTACTTGAAATAGTTGGAAAAATCCTCCTCCTCAGTAAAAGTACTTTCAGCTGGAAAACTCAAATAAACTTGTCTAGGCCCAAAACTATTGAACCGGCATCATTCCTCTCGCCCTGTAATCCATATATCATGAGGCATCTTCAGCCAAGACAATAGAGTGTTTCCCATGAGGTCTGAGATTCCAATGAAAAAGAAACCCATAATAACTTAGAAAATATATCTTAACGCTAGTTCAACTTTGAACAAAAGAAATAAATAATGTATTAAGTACTGAAAGAGAAACACACACAGTAAGAGTTCATGATGATCGCACCTGTCAATGAGGCGAATGATGTTCTTCAGCCTAGCAAGAAGTTTAGTCAAACTATAACCAGCCTTCTCATGCCTCAGACTCAGTGAGATACCCTTCGTCTTGAAGATTCCTCCTATATTTCTCATAAATGTGAATCAAATTAAAGATCAACAGTTTTTAGAGTAAACCCCTAGACACAAATGTAACAGCTGCTGGAGTGATGACTTCCCAGAGCACGTAACCTGCATATTTCAAATAATTCTGAAGACATAAAAAAGCAGTTTCCGTTAAGGTTATGGTACGATATGAACTATAAGATTCAGTTGGTTATGAGTCTAGATAAGGATGAATTAAAACTTGAGAACAACGAGATTACTGAGAATGCAAAGTAGAATATATAAAACTTTAAAACAACGTTTAAAAACCCTCAAACTAAGAAATCTCTCTAACCTCTTAGCCTTCCGTATAGTGAAGGTTACATGCCACTATAATGTGGTCACACTTTCTCGTACTATGATTGTGGTGCATGACTGAGTTAACTCTGAAAGGGTTTGCATTTGCGGCCACCATGGTTCATCTTTCAAGTCACCATGGCCTTTGGTTTTGAGATCCTCCCACCATGATTGCAGTTCTGTATCACCCAGGATCAAGTCATCGCTTGGGTAATAGAATGAGCTATTCATGCACCTATTTCTCAATTGCTGACCTTATCTCAAGCCTGTCCACTGCAAATAGATAGTCTTCTATCAATAGAAGCAAAAGATTATTAAGTTACTGAAAGAAATCAAAGGTATATATATCAAAGTTTTTTTTTTTTTGATCAGATATATCAAAGTTCTATGAGTCCAATAAGGAACTAAGAATTATCAAGCATGGCCTAAAGCGGCTATAGATAAGTATTATACAGATTGTTTTTTGTATACAAATTACCTCTTTAGGAGATTTTGTGGGAGTGCATGTTCTGTGAAATTCCGTCCTTTATAAATGGTGGCTGACATCTCCATGGAAAATTTTGATGGAAAAACAATTCTCTTAGCAAAACCTTCTGCATTAATGAGAATATAACGAGCCAAAGCGTTGATATTCATAGTATCTCGGTAATGAGGTTGCAGAAGCTTATAGATCGGGTGGGAAGCACTTAAGTGCCTATTAATAGCAATTATGAATGGCTCAATCACAGCATGCGTAAACAACCTGCCACTCTGAAATTGAAGATTTTAAACAGTGAAAATTGAAGATATTAAACACATAACAGCGGAAATCAAAGATGTTAAAAGATAGATAGAGACTTATGCTTCTCACACCCATTTCAAGAGTGGTAAGAAACCTAGAATCATCTTTAGTACATCTACATATACTTTCATACACACACAAATCCGCATCATTATACAAATTATAATACTCAAACCAATAAATCAAACTAAACTAACTCACAGATCAAATAAAAACTAAATCGAAACTACATCTACCTTCATTTAAAACAACTTCAACAAAAAAAAAAACTCAATTCAAACCAAAAACCCAGTTCATGAAAACTGAAATTAAGTTAGGGTTTATACCTGATATCTTTTCAACAAGCTTTCAAAAACCTCGTACAATAGATTATATAGGTTAATTTGGGATTTCAGGTGAAAAAAATCGATTTCTAGGGTTACGAAAACTAGGGATTATACTTATAGATCGATATTTCTGATTCTAGGGTATCGTTTACGATCAAAACATGTTTGATTAATGGTGATGATTTAAGTTTTAGAAGCTAAAATCTTAAGAGATTTCAACAGTTTTCTGAAGAACATGAAGGATTATCTTTTTCTCCGAAGGAAGTGAGATAGAAGACGGCAGGAGGAGGAGAGTAAAATAAAATGAAATATTTTTTTTTTTGGTTTAAGTATATTGATAGTGGGGTTGGGATGTTGGGAGGAAATATCCTCTAGTTAAATTAGTTTTGGGTGGAAAAATATCCAGGTGTGACCACCCTGGTGTTACCAAGCATGCGAATGACACACGCGGGAAAAAAAATCGTAAAAGCTCACCCCTGTTACGACCCATACAAAAGTTCGTAACAGCTGGCCCTTGTTACAACTGAGTTCGTAACAGCAATTAGTAACAGGATTTTCGTAACTGCTCATAAGCTGTTACGAATTTCAGTTACTAATCCTGAAATTTGGTGTAGTGATAAGCATAACATGATGATAAATCCATAAACATCACACTTCCACTGAAATTCAGATTAACACAAGGGAAACAAACATGATAATAAAATCATAAACATCACTCCCACTGAATTTCAGATTTGACCACAACACACATGCTTATTATCACTTTATTTAGCTATGCAAACAAACCATATAGATAGCATACCAAGAAACATAACATCTTAAACTAGAAACAAGACTTCGTATCATCGCAAATCACCTTTGGGCAGAAATGCGATATACAATGAGTCTTAATAAGTTTAAGATAATTTCTCATATGAAAAGATTCAACTCATATGAGACTTGATTCACATCAGATTTCATAAACACACAACACCTTTGGGCAAGATTCGCGTTTACAATTATGAATGAATCAAAACAAACCATCACAACCACATGTATTCTCATTAAATCACTTCCACATACTCTCAAAGCATCACTTTGGCAACACTTAGTCGAGTAATGGAAGCTACAAACTATTACAAGTTACAATTTTTTAAAACAGAAAAATTCAGACTTATACTTACAACAAAACCTCCATCTTGAGAAGTCCAAATATACTGCAGATGTGAACATACCTTGATTGTGATACACAAACCTTGTTCAACTGCTCCAATACTTATTGTCCTGAATTTTCAGCCCCACACCATCAAGCATGAAGTACCAAACCACCATATGTGAGAAAACCACAACGTTGGAAAGAAAAAAATCCAAAACCCCAACCTTACAATCACCCTAACTGCTGAATATATAATAACTAGGTGAAATAGAAGTTGAATGTTGGAATTTCAGCTCCATTAACACTACAATTAAGACCTAAACATTGTGGAAAACAACCTTATGCCGAAATCAGACCCTTAACCTAGTATTAGCATACTCAACAACATACAAAACAGCACCATATGCAACAAGAACACTACATATGGTTCATACTAAAACAAATTGAGTACAAGGAAATAGAAACACTCAAGACACTTGACCTTCATGACTTGTTATCAACTTCTATTTCCTCACATTCCTACATGATGGATGAAAACTTATTTTGCTTTGCTTTATAAAACATATGAGGCTAGAAGTGAGTCCTAGTCATGCTTGCCACATGTCAACTCCAACCTTTCCATCATGAGTAGGATGACACTTCATGGCTACATTGGACATCACATATGACATGTCAAGCTAAGGGACATGTCATGCTTTGACTCAACCTTATCTAGCATTATCCTTGAGCTAGTCCTTAATGCATGATTAAAACCATAAACATGCCTTAATGCGGATTAAGACTAATCCAACTTAACATAGTATTAGTTTAACCAAATGGAGATTTGTTGCGCAAAACACAAAAAAGTATAACATAAACACATGTCAACTCCAACCTTTCCATCATGAGTAGGATGACACTTCATGGCTATATTGGACAACACATATGACATGTCAAGCTAAGGGACATGTCATGCTTTGACTCAACCTTATCTAGCATTATCCTTGAGCTAGTCCTTAATGCATGATTAAAACCATAAACATGCCTTATTAAGACTAATCCGACTTAACATAGTATTAGTTTAACCAAATGGAGATTTGTTGCGCAAAACACAAAAAAGTCTAACAATCATATGTTATTAAATTGTCATATTGCTATAACTGAGTAGTCTGCTTTGCTCCCAACTATTTTTTATTCTACTCAGCAAACTAGTTTCTCAATCTTTGGATTTGGTCTTGGTTGTGCCAACATTCAACCATCAAATCCCTTTCTCATCAACTACTGAAAAGGAAAGGTATCAAGTACACCACCAACTTTTATATTTCAAAACTTATAAATAATTCCTTGTCTGAACTTTTATCGATAAAAGTGAAGACAAGGAATATCCTTGAATAATATCTTTTCAAGATTATTGATTCACAATGATGATTAATGTACAACTTTCTTGTACTTTAATTATAAAGATAAAATCAATACAATGTAGAAAAGTACTAAAATCAAGAGACCAGAAATTTTGTTAACGAGGAAACTGCAAAGCAGAAAACCCCCGGAACATCGCCTAGTTTGAACACACACTGCATTGGCTGCTACAATCATTAGCATACTATAAAGACTCAGGTATGGAATGAAGTTAACGCAAAATAAACCCTCTAAGCAACTCTACTTCAGTTGTGCCTCTACGCCTCCTGATTCCTGCGTAAACCTACTCACTTGATTCTCTTAGTTGATGCCCTTTACAAGCCTAGGTGTTGCTTCACAATCCTTATTGATAAATTTCGTAGTATCTTTAAAAATAGATATCAAAATATAGGCATGATACGCAATCGAGATTGATATTTAACAAATATGGATTTGATCAATAATTCTTGAATAACCTTATAACAGAAGATAAAGACCTTTTCAACAAATTATATATCAGTACATGATTCAAAGCTATTAAAAAAAAGATAGATGTAACTGTGTTTCACGGATCCCCAAGTGAAACCTTTCAAAGTCTCGCCTTAGTCTCAAAGAACCTTCGGTGTTGGAGGACGAACATAATGTGTGTAAGATTTTTTTTTTTGCTGTAGGATCTCCCCAGTAAATAATAGTCGATCAATGCTAGTTACTTTAGATGCGAGCAATAATGATTCCTCGCAATCTAAGTAATTCTCAAACTGCTAAGTCTAGGTTCTTTCCTTAGATACAGAGAAGCTGTTTTTCAGTTGAAACTTGACTTGCATTGAGGGTCTTTTCATAGTGTGAAGTGTTAGAAATATATAACGTCAAGTAATTAACATTCGTAAGTGTACTTACCTAAAATCGCTGAGAGGCTAAAAGTGGGATTATAGGGTTTTGAAAGTGAGTTACGGGAGGTTGAATATGAACAGTCTTCGCCTAAACTATGCACAATGGCCGTTCAAAGGCTGCTTCAGTCGCCAGGAATGAGTCTTAGGGCTGGTCTTAGGGAGGGAAGAAGATGAAGACAGGTCAGAGAATTCTAGGGTTTGAAGAAAAATTGCTCTGAGAGTTTATGAGAAAGTTGTGTGTTAGCTTGGAGAAATAAATGACCTATTTATAGCTGAATTATCTAATATCAGGTTGGTGAAGATAGGGATTACTTTCCATGCAAAGCAATTTTATTGTCTCTTCAGGAATATATAGAGATAAAATAGGTTGAGTTAATCTCCTTATTCCGCCACCTTTACTCTCTTCTGTGGTGAGAAATAGGCCGAGTATTTTTCACACGTGACATAGACCGCCATACCAAAACCCCTATTTGTGTGTGTCTGAGTCAACCTTCGTGTTGATGTGTTGAAAAAGAGAAATATTCTCTATAGCCAAGTTGGCCAAGGTAGAGAAATATTCTCTTGATTTGTGAGCATGACTAGGATGAGTCACGTGAAAAGGTATAGAATGCCTTAGAAATCGTGTGTAAAGTGCGATTGGAGATGAGATTAGAATTTATATCTTTAGGTTGGTTACACATGTCATATGGAGGCGAGTTCTTGCCTTTGTATCCCCTTGTTAAGCATGAGGAGATCAAGGGAGTATATCCACGTTTTTGGATAGACACTTGCATTTCATAACAGCTATATGAACACTCTCATATCAACCTTGTTCATCTTAACCATAACTAGTTCAAATGACTCAAATGAAACTAGTTAAAGAGTTGTTCAATTGCTATATTCTCATAGAAGTATACAAGAACACAATTGAAGCAAAATCGGTTTGATTCACTCGAATCAATTCATGAACATTATAGCCACGGTTTGCAAAGAATGCATTCCTTATTATATAAATGTATTAGTTCATGATACAACCGATTTTAGAACTTTAACCACTCAAGTATGCAAACATGTACGCATACTTAAGTAGCCGGACCAAGTTTGGTTTTCGCCAGTGTGCGAACATGTACGCATACCTCCAAACCCAGCAGAATTTCCCGGACATGAACCTTACGCCAGTACGCATACGGGTACGTGTACTTAGGTTCCTAGACTTCTCAAACCAACAGGTATGCATACTATGGTTCCCGGAAATGGATTACATATATGCAAGTGCATAACATGTTTATAATCCAATGTTGGTTAAGTGTTCTAAACTCTTATTTCAATGATTGAAACTTTCTTAGAGGATGACAATAGCCATTTTCACACACTATTAGCATCAAAGCAATTTTCAAGTTATTGAAATAATCATAACGAAACATTCCAAGTTTACACCAAATGATTGTATCACACAAACCATGTAAGATGTTACTCGGCGATTTTCACATGATCATCTTTTGACTTTCGTCAAGAATGTAAGATGAACTTGGTTGAAGCAAAAGCTTACCAACACATATTTCGAGAAATATGTAAGTGAGTTAAACTCAACTCGAAATCTCAAATGTGCATAATCGAATACTCCCTCTGTCCCACTATTAGTTGACCTATTGTTTTTTAGATTTTATCTTATTAATAGTTGATTTTATATCATTTGATACTCATGTTTATATTCGTTACGTAGGTGTTTTAAAATGCTTTTCAATGATGTAAAATTTACGAATATCCGTTGTATAATTTGGGAGATAAATCATTTCTAAATTATACTACTAGGTCAACTAATAGTGGGACGGAGGTAGTACTATATACTAATACAACTTATGTCTCAATATAGGAGATAGAGTAGAAATAGACTTTCCAAGTAATAGATGAGTTTTAGTCTCCACATACCTTTTGTTGATGAAGTTCCACAAGCTCTCCTTAGTAGTTCTTCGTCTTCAATTGATGAACGCCGTGAAGTCTAATGCTCAACTACACAATCTATCCTAGTCCGAGACATCACTTTAAGTAGACTAGAAATCAAGACTTATAGTTTTGATCACTAACATTGACAAACAAGCTTGAGATAGCAACGCTTACGAGTTCGACCGAGCAGTGCTCTAACAGGGTTAAAATAATCAAACAGGTATGCGAGCCAAAACAATTCAATGTTCTAGAACCAGTTTAGTACCCAAACCGGTACGCAAGCTGAATGTTATGTGAACTCCGGAACCGGAAAAGGTCTTAAGTTTGCAAACCGGCACGTGAACTAAAAAGTTCTGTAGACTCCGAAACTTTGAGTTGGTCCAAAGTTTGCAAACCGGTACGTGAACTGAAAAAGTTTTGTAGAGTCCGAAACTTGGTAATTGCATAGGTGTGCAGACTAGTTTATGAACTGAAAAGTTCTGTATACTCTGTAACTCGGTAATTGCATATAAGTTTGCAAACCGGTCCGCGTATTGTGACTCAGCCGATTCACAAACGATTCAAGTAATTGTACTTTGTACTTTTACAAACTATGTCGATCATGATTCAATTGAGATTAAATTATTTCCCTGATGTAATTTGCGTTTGATCTTTTCTCTAATTAACATTAGACTCATTTGATCGCATGATTGTGACTCAATATTAATATATTAGTGAACACGAAAATGAGTGTTAAGCTTTTAAGTTCAAATCGGCTAGTTTCGGCTATACACTGTTCGGTTACGGTTTACCTAACCATAGTGTATATCTTGTGTATGTGATTAAGATTCAAAGCTTTCATCTAACAATGGATATTGTTTGCTTGGTTCCAAATCTATCTTAGCTTAAACCTAAAGCAACCTAGGCTTTGAAATCTATATAAGGGAAAGTTGCATGATATTAAAGTGACTAAGGAGTATTTCTCAATTAGTCATATATATTTCTCTCCAATTGCTTGATCTTCCTTAAGTACTCTAGTGAAGTTAAAGCATATCATGACATTATTTATAAATTTATCGCTTTCTCAAGTAAATTCATAAACTTTGAGAAGTTTAAAACTGCATTCAGTACTAAGACTAATACTATAATAAGAAATGATATTGCGAATATATTATGCATTAAAAATATTGGTATCCAAGATAACTATCTTGGGGTTATAATGGGGCTGCAAAAAAAAATGGAATCATTTGACTCAATCCTTAAGAACTTTCAAGATAAGTTTGGTATACCTCAACTTGGCGGGTATGTCTGTCCTAACCTAAAATGTTCTTGGTTCTCATGCTTCGTACCATATGGGAGTCTTTTCTATGCCTAAAAAACTCAAAAACAAAATGGATCCTATCTAGATGAAGTTTTGGTGAAATAATGAACAAGAGAGTATGGGTCTATATCTTAGAAAGTGGGATTATATTGCTTTACCTAAAATGTATGATGGGTTAAATTTTAAGAAACGTGAGATCTTCTATCTTGCCTTGTTAGCGTGGAGAATGCTAGATTAACCTGCAACTATATGAGTTATTGTTTTTAAGCAGAACTATTTCGAGAAACTTGACCGCTTGACTAATGAACTCCCTAAACATGGATCTTGTATATGGAGGTATATTAGAGATGATATTTGTAGTATTAAGCAAAACTATTGTTATGAATGGAGTGATGACATAAAAATAAACATATGAAAACAATGTTGGATTTTTTAATCTTAATATCACAATTGATTCTACAATGTTTTCCAGGGATATGACAATTGCTAGTCAGCTGATTGATGCATATTCTAAAGCTTGGAAAGTAGATATTCCAGAGGATTTGTTTGATGAGAAAATAGTTAATAGTTGGGTTATTCAACGGTTGGTACCCAGCAAATGTCCAACACCTAGCTTTAGTACCCAATATTTAAAATATTATTAGTTGGTACCTTGACTTGTTAAGGACTGTTAAGTTAAACCATTGACTTCATAAAAAAAATATTATTGTTAATAATTTGTTAATTATTTTTAATAATAAATTTATTATTTTTTAAACCCAAAAATGACCTTTAATCCGACGGTTCCAAAAAAAGATCTGATATCAACAAAGCTAGTCATTTAAAGATCTCTAACGTCTTTCCTATGATAATATGAATGAGACCAAGTCATTATGTTCTTCCTTTTTCCTTTCTGCAGTGAAGAGAGGGTGTGTTGACTCCATCGAGCCATGAGTTCTGGTGGTGATCAAATGGGTTGGAGAGATATGGTATTGGTTCGATTAGGTAAGGAAGAAGAGACAATGGGTTAGCAGGTTGTGATGGGTTCTTATGATATGAGTACCACTAGACAGGAACGACACAAAATTGGTCGTTGTGAATGAGATGAAATCAAAGATGGGTGGTTGGAATTAAGTTCGGTTCGATATTGAAGTATCTGAACGTATTTTTTATAGCAAGAGAACGGTCACTCAAATTGAGTTGTTGTCGTTGATTTCAGACCAATGGAGCATGCTGAAGCCATAATAAATGATTGGAATTGATGAAAGTTTATGGGTCCCGATAACATTGGGGCTATGGGTTTGTTTTACATTTGAAATTCAATACAGGGAACTCGAATATGAGGCAACTAATCGAGCCACAAGTACAGAACCTAATCACCAAACATTTGACCCACAAAGTGTTTGTATAAAGGCGTGAATGAGCACCTTACCTTTCAGCAGTTCATGTTATTCCCCGAAACAAGTCTCTGCCACCATCTAGTTAGGAGCTTAATTTAGAGGATTGAGATAAACACGGAAATAGTATCGGACTATTGGAAGTTAGAGAGCTTTTGAGCCGGAAAACACTACTGTCGTTGGAATAAGCGGTGTCTATGAGTTTGTAGTAGACTAGAAGACTTGGGTCTCCATTTGATTCGAAATTCTAGGGAGGAATGGAGCTGTAAAAGAAGACCTAAAAGAAAAAATAGATGAATACCATACCCCTTCTCACGCCTATTTGCAATACTCAAATTATTGTTGTATCACTTAGTTGACTGTACACAACAAAAGAGCGAGGAAGAAGACGGTTTTTGTTAGGGGTAAACTCGTCAAACTAATTTTATTTTAAAAATAAAATTAGAGAAAAGAAATATAATTTGGTCAACGGAAGTATTTAACAGTCAATTATTGGTCAAGGTACCAACCGATAATATTTGAAATATTGGGTACCAAAGCTAGGTGTTGGACATTTGCTGGGTACCAAACGTTAAATAACCCTTAATAGTATCTTGAAATCAGAACCCCTTTACACGGGACTGATAGGATTAGATGGAATCATTCCCATAATGGCCTTTTTATGGTCAAATCTGCATGTAAAGCCATATTAGCAAGTAGATATGACCTAAACGTTATTCTCAATCACCATTCTCTTGGAACCTTTTCTGGAAAGTGAAGATTCCTCCAAAGATTCTGAAAAGACAAGGGTACCCAAATATACCTCAATCTAAAACTTTTCCACCTATAAGTCCTTTCTCCGAAAGTGATTGTCTATCGACTGAGTGGAGACAATACAACGAATCGGTTCGCACTTCGTCTGATTATCTATGGATACGAGATCGAGACAATACAACAACGAAGTATGATTACTTGATAATAGGTTCGGACTTAAACAAACACTATAGGATTGCTATCAAGTAATTAGGAATTAACGTTTGTGTATTTTACTTCTAATTATAATAAAAACAATTATAATTGCGGAAATAGAAAAGTAAAAGACACAACAAGATTTTGTTAATGAGGAAACCGAAAATGCAGAAAAACCCCGGGACCTTGTCCAGAATTGAATAATATCAGGATTAAGCCGCTATACAAAATTTAAACCAACTTCGTATAGTTGAGACCAAGCAACTAAACCTATAGTTCACCTAGTTCCCTCAGTATCCCTGCGCCTCCAACTTGCAATAAGTCACGCACTTGGAACAATTCCTTTGGTTCGTATTCCAAACAGTAAAGGAACAACAAATCTGTTCGTTAACAACTCTTTTCAAACAAGTGATCTGAGTTTGACAAAAGGCACTTTTGATTATCCCAATAAACTCCTTTGTCGGGTTCTTAGATCAATCTATTGAACAACTACCAAAGTAATTGTTTAGACTATGCAATCAATAATAGGATCTGATCAAGATACTAAATATTGATGCCGATCTACATAACTAATCAATCCAATCTTTTAAAAGATAAACCGATTATAGTTGGATCCCCAGCCGATCAAGTTTTGTGCACACCAAAGATTATGAACTCAAATAAGAAATCTTCTTTGTCTTCAAATCTTCTTAGATCTTCAATAAACACCTGCACACAAACAACTTGAATCTCTAACGATGGATTATCACAAGACGTCTTTAGATCTACAAACAGTCTAAAGATCCCCGTCGATACTTCGATCTAGTTTGAGTGAATCTTATATCAGAAGAGAAGATTCTCAAGCATAAACAAACTAGGTGCAATCAAAGTTCAACAACCGTTAGTCAATCAAATCAATCGAAATCTAATAATAAACTGCAATTATCTAGTTTCCCACCAACGGTACTCGTAGAGCTTCTCAATCCCAAAGAAGTCTTTACAACGAGCGGTCATAAGAGATTTCGCCTAATTAGGGTACTTTCCTCTCCGAATAGACGGCTCCACCAGTAACAACACAACAAGGTAGTTTTGTTGGCTCTGAGGATTAGTTTGCTCGAAATGCAAACTTCAATATTTATAGACCAAGGAAGTTTGGACACCAAGGAATTTCCAAAACCGAATATTCTCAAAGATATGCAATAAACGCCCAAATCGGTTTTCATAATTCCTGGAAATGCTCTGTCCAAATATTGACCGAAATCTCAATAAAAAATCTCCAATTAGTAAATGCACATTACCAATTTTTATGTTCTAAAGATATGCATTTAATTGCTGGAAATTAAAAGCATATAAAACTAAAAACCTTAATTAAAAGATTCTCAATTTATTTCGATCCGGGATTCTCCTTTAGTTATTAAGGAATATCTTTGAACAATAATAGATAAGAATTACTGCACATGTTCAAAGTATGTCGACATCTTTACTTTGTAAATCATTTTTCATATTTACAATCTTGGAACCGATTTGCCACACTTCCAAACAAGTTTAGAATTGGTTCATCTGATTTCCAAGAACTATGTGATTGATCAAATATCAAATTAACAATCATGGCTTTAACGGTTCTACCTCCATGTGGCTACTAGGATCGGTCACAATAGTTTCCAAAACTTTGTTAACTAAGTACCAGGATCGGTTACCACAATCTCATGGTATTACTTGTGATCGGTTGCACAAGTCATAGGATCGGTTACACCAATTACTAAGACTTGTTAACCTACTACAAGGATCGATTACACATTCTCTTGTGATCGGTCACACCAAGTACTAGGATCGGTTACCCAATGACTAGGATTGGTCACACCAATTACAAATATCGATCATACCATCTCACGTGATTACTTAAGATTGGTTTCACTAATAAAAGTCATACTGATACATAAGTTAGGCATTGTGATTAGTTTTACCAAGAACATAAACAAGTTATAAGCGGTTATACTAAACAAACATATTGGTAATCCAAAGATTTGAAATGAATAACAATACCAATAAGCTAGTGATTTCCCTTTCGATTCACAAAACAAGTTTATGAATGTACTTCCTTTAAACAAATGTTAAACATTGTTTCCTAGGACGAAATCTTCACCCATACCCATACATAATCACAATAGCATTCATACGATTATGTCGATGTCTTATATACGAGTTTCAAAAGATAGGCGTTATACTTCGTATTATAATTCCTTAATACTATGTCTAACTAGAGTATAATCATTCACAGCTTCGCAGTTATGTTTTCAATATAGCACGACTTGAAAGATACGTTAAGAATGAAACAGTTCAAGTCAAAATATTACTAACCTCAAGAGGAAGGATGATGTCGTCGTTGTAGCTCTTTACTTCTTCACATTCTTCAAGTCTTCGAGTAATACTTGTATGTCTCATATCCTAATAACTTTCTAGCTAACCTATACGAAGTTGACTCTAGTAAATAATCAAGGGACTCTTTAAATGAGTTTTGGTTCACTAAAATATGACAACCAAACTTGACATACCAACGCTTGGTGGGTTCAACCGAGCTATGCTCTAACAGATTTTTATTTTCTTATGACCTGTTTTCAGGGATTTTACCTGTTAGATAGAAGTTACCTAGATTTTCATATTATCGACGCCAACTGTCCTTTTTGAAACAACTCCCAAATCATTACAATATTTTTTTTAGTGAATACACTTATGCTAAGGATATTTGGCGTCTGCTTGATCCTGTTTTTTTAAATGTTATTTAGAATAAAATCATTGCAGATTGGTTTGAGAAATTGTTTAAGGTTGTAGGGGAGCTAATATCCATAGAAATAAATACATCCAATATGCAGGGGTTACTATGTGGTTTATTTGGAAGAGTAAATGTACTCTGGTCTTTACAAATGTTATTTAGATTAGGGTATTTGTAGATTGGTTTGTGAATTTGTTTAAGGTTGTAGGAGAAGCTAATATCCAAAGAAATAAATACATCTAATTCGCAGGGTTTACTATTTGGTTTATTTGGAAGAGTAAATGTACTCTGATTTTTGGCCATATACACGCTTCAATCCCTAATCTAGTAAGCAACCATTCATAATAGAACGGGACAATAATTATTATATATACTCCATCTAGTCAACACTAATCAACCAAGAATTAGGATAGACAACCGAAATAAAAGATATAGTTCGCTTGTTGAACCTTTTAGGTTCAAATAAATGTGAAATTGGACTGATAGTGAGATATTTTACAGGAAATTGTAAGAGAGCAAGATGCTTTTCAATAATAGCTTTTGACGAAGGACAAGCTGAAGATATGGGGACATGGTAGGCTATTTATGCTCAAAATAAAGGAATATTCGACACCAGCACCTGGAGGGAAATAACAATAACATAGTAACGACCATAAATGTGAATTTATCGTCAGAGAAATGGACTACAAGTTTTTTTTTTTTTTACTAGTTGATTGTAATAAATTTCTTTCTGGAATTGAAAGCTAGAAATGTTCTCATATTCCAAGAAAATAGTAATCTGACTGATTTGCTAGCTAAAGAAGCACATAATGCTAATTATAGCATTATGAAAGTTTCGTACTTTCCTCTCTCGCTTCTATCCTCATCAGAGGAAGACAACGTATTTTGAGTTCCAATGTATCACTTCCTCCGTTTGGCACGCTTAAATTGGAGGTAATTAGAGAGTGTAGTGCAGTCAAAAAAAGTAATCAAGGGCTGCATTCAAATATTGAATGTTTGGCATGGATTCAATTACATGACATAACAACTACATGTCGTTCCTATTACCTTTAAAGGGCCTCTTGAGGTATGCATCGAATGCGACCCTGTATTACGCCCTCCAACTCCATTGTTGACTAATATTGACCACTTATTTTATTTGCATAATCCGATTTTTCATTTTATTTTTTTAAACATTATTTCTTGCTTATTAATGCTCAGTTATATCTTTTTTTTTGGTTCTTTTATTATTATTTAATTGGTATTTCAGTTTTTTGTTATTATTTTCTTATTAAATGTTCGGTTATTTTATTATTTTATTTTATTTTTTATGATTATATTAAAAAAAGATATTTTTCTTTTATTATAATGTTTTACATTTTTTAAAACTAGTATTATTACAAGAAACTAGTTAGAATCCCAACAAGCGAAGCTCCAACAACGGACTACTACATTAATTAAACATGTTACCGTGCTAGCCGACCAGCGAGTCTCAAGAGGAACCAAGCCAAGGGAGCCAAAATAGATAGTGGCAGTGATTATGTCGCAAGGGGGGAAAGCTAACTCTACCTTTCATGTCAAATTCTGCAATATTGCGCAATCGGGGACTCCAACCTGGGACCTCCTGGAGCGCATGAAACCTCTGTGGAACGGGGATGACCAGATGGGCTAGGTACTCGTTTTTAATATATTCTTCTTCTTCTTTAGTTATTTATAATTTTTATTTTTCTTGTAATTTAGATTTTAAAGCTAGTATTACATCTAGGGCTGAACATCACAACGGTTATCGGCTAAAACCGGGTCAAATCGAATCAATTAGAAGGAAACCAAACCGAGCCGTTTATTAATGGAATGTTTTTTACATAATGGTTTTAGTTTTGGTTTTCGCTCAAAACCGAACATAACTACCAGTGCGAAACCGATTATTATAGGTTGTACATGTAATATCCCAGATCTAATCTACACCCACCATTTAACTACCGATTTGGTATATGATTTGAATTTCATCAATAGTATCATTTCAAAACAGATCTTGAATTTGTGTTTTCTGTGATCTTTTGCTCGTGCTGGAAAAGTTGGAGGACAAACAAGATAAGAAGAAGAATCATTAAGGCAGATTCACAAGAGGATGTAATCCAATAGAACTTTCGTTCCTACTGATAACATTTCTTCTTCTCTATTGCATTGATTTTTAGTTTTTTTTGTTCGTTAGAATCATATCTGTGAGGATCTTTTTCTGTGTATATTGCTAATATTTTTGTGGATTTAGGTGCTTTGGGTGTTAATTGGTCTGATGGTAAATATTGTTGTAAACACTGATATAGTAAGAAAAGATGAGTTTTAGCTGTAACGGTTGCTTGATTTGATTTTGAAGGTTAATTGATTTAGATGTTAATTTTCAATGAAAATTGAGATTTTGTTTACTTGTCGTTAGGTTTGATATAGTTACTGATACAAGTTTTGAATTGATTGTGTTTTCCTTCATATTCCGATGAGGATAAGCTCCATGTTGAGGATTTACTATTGACATTAAAGAGAATCCAAAGGCTAACAAACAGCTAAGAATGTGAAGGTTGTTGACCATGTTGTCTTTTGATGTATTAGCGATTTACATGTGCAACTGTCTTATATCTTGTTTTAGGTTTTGCAATGTTAGATATAATTGCTACTTGCTAGTGTTTGCTTGTTGAGTGAATGTGAATGCAACGTAAATATAAGAAGTTTAATGCTTGAATTGTTGAATGAGTACTTTTTTGTTTGGTTTTGAAGTTGTAAGTTCTTTTATCTGAGTATGTTTAGATGAATAATTTCTTAAATGGATGAAAGTGAAAAGATTGTAGTTACTTGTTTTTTATATGTGCTTAACGTTTGATGCTTGAATGGGTGAATGCAACATACATATCATCTGATTTTAATACTACTTCTTCTCTTTGAGATCACTTCGTAAAACATAAACCACCTTCAACAATGGCAGAGTGTAAACAATGTATGAAATTTAAGGTTGATGTAAGGAAGAACAGAGCCTCTTCCTTGTACGCCCATATAAAGAAGTGTGGTTGGCGTCATATTATTTACTGGATCTGATTTAGTTTTGAATGTTTATGTATTGATCCTCCGGACACCTTCAACTCTAACTGTAGTTTCTTTGGAATGTTTAAGTTATTGTTTTACACTTTCACCATTTGTGACACATGTGTGTTTTTTTTTTTATGAACTGTCAATTTCAGGAAACTGACATAACAATCGGTTAACCTAAATCCTCTGGAATAAACTGAAATCGGCCAGAAACCGAGCCGATGGTTAATGGCTCGGTGTTGATAAAATTTTTAGAAACCGAGAGTAATGGTTTCGGTTCTGGTTTTGGAAACCGGCCGGCCGAAACCGACCATGTGCAATCCTAATTACATCCATTTGATTTGTATGCTAAACAATAAACATTGGACTTCATGTATTTTTATGCATGACATTAGAACAACATGTGATCGGCAGTGTCTTGCATTGCTAATATCAGCATGTCAAACAAACCCTTATCATAGTAAGGAAAAAGAAATACCCTTGTCGTAGTAATGGAGAAAAGGAATAAAAATAATGAAGCCTTAAATAAAGATTCTTCCAATTTTGAATAACATACAACACCCATTACAAAAGATAAACATTCTTCCAATTTAGAATAATAACATATAACACCCTAAGAAGAAAAATGACTTAACTGCGATGGGGGAATTCACCTCAATGAGAGTGTCAGTTATCCCAACAAAATATTTTTTTTTTTGATGGAAAAGGTTAATATATTAACTTAAGCAACGTAATACAGAAGATCTACAATTTCAATTTCATCAAAAATATTAGAAATAATACTCTCTTTTCGCACTCGTTGACACAAGTGTGATGACATATGATGAAGTCTTCTGATCCTTGCTTCTTTAGCCACTGAGTCCGCTGCAGCATTGTAGTCCCTGTTTATAAATTTAACCTGCGCTTGAGGAAGATTGTCTAACAAGTAAATTGCTTCTTTTATAGTATTCTCCGCAACCCATGAAGCTTCTGTACCTTGTTTGGTGATAGAATCCTGAAGGAGTTTACAGTCTGTGACTATACAGACGCTAGAAAGAATATTATTTTTTAGCCACTTTAAAGCAATTACTAGTGCTTTTGCTTCAGCATGTAATGCCGAGGAAGCCCAATCAGAACCAGCTAAAATATGTAAGAAAGCTTCTTGATCTGTCGAGTATAGAATGGAGGCATATCCCATGGAAAGGTTTTCTTTTTTAAAGGACGCATCGATGAAAATTATCCAGTCTGACCTGATGTTGTTCCACACATGATTGGTAATCTTCGTTTTTCGGGTGCCTTGAGATTTTGTCTCTTCCTTGATAACTGAAGACTGGATGAAGCTTTTTATCTGCTGAATTAAGTATGAGGGATCCGGAATGGTTTTCCTGAAAACAACCTCGCATCTATATTTCCATATGAACCAAAGAATAATTGCAATTTGTTCACCAAATTGCGAGAAATTTTTATCGTCGATCCAAAATTCAACCCACTTGCTAATCACATCTGTGTTATCTCGCGAATTGACCCCTTCTAAGGAGCAACCAAACCAAACTGCTTTTGCGAAAGGGCATGTTCTAAAAAGATGATTTTCCGTTTCCATAGCTTGGTTATTGCACATTTGACACTCTGGGGAGACCTCTCGGGTTATGAGCCGCTAGTCTACTCGAGGTTGGTAAAGCTTTTTGGATTAATTTCCAAATAAACAGCCTAATCCGAGGTAGAGACTGCAACTTCCATAGCTTTTTCCACGTGAATTCAATATTATTTTCCTTTTCAGAAGTACAATTGATGAGAAAGTTATATATATTTTTTGCCGAGAAATCTCCTGATTGGTGGTGAGCCCATCTTATCTTGTCACAATCTTCTTTATTTGGGGTTATAGCTAGAATTTTTTCTTTTACATCTGAAGAGAACAAATCATCTAGCTTTTCCGTGTCCCAGTGACCTTCATTATTTATTAACTCTTGAACCTTTTGCGGCAAATTATCATTTATGTCCCTTGGTTTATTTAATCTGTCCGTGTTGGGAATCCAATTGTCCTCCCAAATCTTCGTGTTAGCTCCATTTTTCACTTGCCAAATATAATTGCCTTTAATAATATTAAGACCTTTCTGTATGCTTGTCCATATCCATGATAGCTCATAGTTTCTCGTAGGGTCGAAGGGATCGGAATTAAAGAAGTATTTCGCTTCTAGAAGTTTAACCCATAGTTGATCTTTTTCCATCAATAATCTGCTGGCTAGCTTTGTTAGAAGGGCTATATTGAAATTATGAGGATTTTTAATTCCCAACCCCCTTGTGTTTTTGGCTTGCACATGCCTTTCCACGCCTTTATATAACCACCTTTACCTTTTGACCTATCTTTCTTCCACCAAAAGTCCCTCTGGATTTTATCTAATTTATCCAAGGTTTCTTTAGGAAGAGCTAACATCTGCATCTGATATGTCGGGTATGCTTGAAGAATGGATTGAATTAAGACTGTTCTGCCCGCTTGAGATAGCAACTTTGATTTCCAACCTTGTAAGGTGTTATAATATTTTTGAAGAAGCGGTTCAAAATTCTCCTTCCTATTTTTATCAAAGAAGAGAGGAGTTCCTAGATACCTATCTTTTTTGGTCATCAGCTGTACTTTAAGGATTTTTGCTATTATTTTCCCGTGTTTGGGATGAATCTTGGGGCTAAAATATATTCCCGATTTTTGAAGATTAACCATTTGGCCTGTGATTCCCCCAAATTTAGATAAGATATCCAATAAATTTTTCGCTTCTCCCGGGTCTGCTTTGGTGAAAAGAAAACAATCATCGGCGAAGAAGAGATGAGATATGGTAGGGGCGTGTTTATTTATTTGAAGTCCCGAGATTTTATTTTCTCTTGTAGCCTTTTCAAGGAGTCTTGAGAGGATCTCCATGCAAATTAAGAAAAGATAAGGGGACAGAGGATCACCTTGTCTTAGACCCCTTGAATTAGAAAAAATTGGGCCTGGGGATCCGTTTAGAAGGATAGCAAAGGAGGTAGTGGAGATGCATTGAAAGATGAGATTAACCCAGACATCACTGAATCCAAATGAGGATAAAGCTTTTCTAATAAAAGTCCACTCAACTCTATCAAAAGCTTTGGAGAGATCTAACTTAAGAGCAAAAAACCCCTTCTTCTTTTTGGAAGTTTTCATAGAATGAATCAATTCATGGGCTATGATAATGTTGTCTGTAATTTGTCTCCCTGGAAGAAAAGCCGATTGATTGGGTGAAATTATCCTATTCAAAAGGGGTTTTAATCTATTGGCTAAGATCTTGGAAATAAGTTTATAAATCCTGTTGCTGAGGCTGATCGGTCTGAAATCCGCCGGGGTTTGAGGTGTTGATATTTTTGGGATAAGAGTAATAAAAGAATGGTTGAAATCTTGTGTCAAAATCCCCGTTCTAAAAAATTCCTGAATGGTGATTGTAATATCTGGCCCCAAGATTTCCCAATTGGCTTTAAAAAACCCCGGTTGAAATCCGTCGGGACCAGGAGCTCCCCAAGGATTCATTTTCGAAAGAGTGGACCAAATTTCTTCTTTGGATGGAATTTGGGTTAGAGAAGAATTTTCTGAATCTGAGATACAAGGTTGGATTATTTCCGAGAGGTCGACATTGTAGTTACCCATTTGAGAGGTTCCAATTTGGGTGAAATGATTGATCAATAAGGCATTGATTTGGTCTCGTTCTGAGACCCAAAGACCAGAAGGTTCTCTAAGAGAGTGAATAGCATTGATCCTTTTTCTATTAGAGGCAGAAGCATGGAAATATTCGGTGTTTCGATCATATTCTTTAAAAAACTTATCCCTAGATAATTGATGGTAATAATCATTTTTAATCTTGTACCATTTCCCCAGTTCAGCTTGGGGGTTCTTGAGAATATCAATTTTAGAGGAGAAGTTCCCGGATTTGTGGATATTTTCTATTTTGTTATTAAGAGTTTTAATATTTTTATGAATATTGCCGAAAACATCGGAATTCCATTGAGCTAGGTCCGAGGAGAGCGATTTTAGGCTAGAGGCTAAGTTCCTGTCATGAGATTTTGAGGAGTGGAGATTCCAAGACGCTGTCACTACTGTTGCTAATGTAGGGTGCGTAAGCCAGGATCTGAGGCATCTAAATGGTTTGCTAAGTCTTTTTGTTTCCGGATTGGAATCAAAAAGTATAGGGTATGGTCAGAACCAACTCTTGTTAGGTGACTTACCTTTGTGTTATGGAAAATCTGAATCCACTGGTAAGAAATTAAAGCTCTATCAATCCTTTCGCAGATATTAACATCTCCGCTTCTGTTATTTGACCAAGTAAATGGTTCTCCTTCATATAACAGAAGCGAAGATGCTAAGGCCTTGCTGCTAGAGATCGAAGTGTTACCGCCTTGTTTTTCTCCCGGATCCAGAATGATATTCAGATCTCCAATAAGAACCCAAGGCTTTTGAATTTGTTTGGCAAGATCTGAAATATATGACCATTGTGCTATTTTCTCATCTGCTTCCACTGCACCGTAAACGCAAGTAATTTCTGTTTCTTTGTCACCGATTAACATTTCAAAATGACACACATTTAGATGAGATGAGATTAATTTCAAATCTACATTATTGTGCCAAGCTATTGCTAACCCCTTACCGATACCCACCGAAGGAACTATAAACCAATCATGAAATTCAGATTTTTTCAAAAACAAGTCCATTCTGTCGAATGGGGCCTTCGTTTCGGATAAGAAAATGATATCTGGTTTGTGCAAATGGCAAAGGTGATTTAAGTGATCCTTGGTGATTGGTGTCCCAATACCTTGGACATTCCAAGATAAAAGTTTCATTACGAAAAGGTTGATAAAGACAAAAATAATTTAAGGGAAATGCCAGGAGAAGAAGAAGAAAAAAAAAAAAAAAAAAAAAAAAAAACCACCTTTACTAAGACCAAAAGAGTAAAGGAGACAACAAGGATAGTTCACTGAAATCAGATTAGACTGACAAGACTAAAGGAAAGTTCTGCACTAGAGAGTTAAAAAACTTGAACAAATAGTCGGGCTAAGAATGCTAAACAGGTTAATGTTTAGCAGCAAAAGAATAATGTGATAGTTCACCAGAGAGTTAAACAACAAAAGAATAATGTGATTTAGAACATAAGGGAAGCAAAACAGGTTCGCCAATTTACAGGGTATCAAAGTTGGAATACTAAACAAAGTAGAAATGTCCAATGAATATAAAAAGCAAAAAGAAAAAACCAAAGATCAATACAAGGAAAGGTGCTCATAGGCTCCAATTTTCTCCTGTTACACCAAGTTCTTCAAATGGGGATATAAATATAGATTCTTCAAGTAGAGGTATGTTGCCAAGGTGAAATAGATGCTCTTATATTTAACTTCATTTCCGTGCCTTTATACGATTGATGATGCAAATTAACTCTTGAAACAGAAATGAGCAAAAGATCACAAATAGATATTAATGATTCAATCACAATTGCTTCTCTAATCTCTGTAGCCCTTTCCAAAAGAAAGTTTAAACCAATGCTTGTCATAATTCACTCATCTAGCTTATTACTTAAACGGATCACAGACCACTTGAAAAAAGAGATTATGAAATTCAAATTTCACCCTAATGTCAATAACAAAGAAAAACACTGAAGCAAGATATAGTCTTTAACTGATAATTGCCATAACAAAGAAATTTTCCAGAAAACGAAAGAGCGAGGTTAAACCTAGATTTCACGGAAAAAAAAGAAAAAAAATTCTTCAGTTGGTCCCCAAATTGAAAACCATTAGATGACACCCAAAACTCTCCTAGCTAGATAGATAAAACTCTATGCAACTCTAGCTCAGATGGAACTGGTTAAAAAGCACCTTGAGATTAGCATTACCCATAAGCAAAAACTATCTTGAACTTTCAAAAAGACACCATTGAACAATTTCTGCCCGAAAGGACCAAGAAACTACCGAAATTCTCAAGTTCAAGGAAATTAAAGAAGATTAAATAGTTGAGACACATCACCACTGTCAAGAAACAACCATGGTGATACAAACAACCTAGCTAATTAGCTACCAGACCAATTTTTTCTTTTTTTCTTTTTTGGAGGTGCTTGAAAAACAGACCATAGACCAATAAACTAAAGATGCACAACGCTGCCGGAAAAGGGAGAACCAAATTCAGAGTTTAATGGGTGAACAGGGACATAGAAATCAAGTGAAGATCCAATAAATAAGGGTAAATCCAGATTGAAAAGAGCTTTGGATAAAATGGAATAAAATTGATGAGATTATACATGGCCGAGAAGGATCTTCACAATCTTAAATTGACGTAGAATAAACCAAATCCATAAAATAAAGTCTACTTCAATTAAAACAGACAATTATCAGCAAAACCACAATATAAGGACCTAGGGTGAAAAGAATCATCATATTCTCAAATTAAAGCGAAAAGGTACCTGACCCCATCATTTAACCGTCTTCCTCATCAGCTCAGAGAAGCAACAAAATATCATATCCCCCGGAAAAATAAAGAAATTAAATAAATGAATTATGATCCACTTGGTATACTTCCAAGAATCCAAATGATTGAAATACACAATACACTAATCCACTTATTTATATCGTCATTTGTCATGGTTATTTTCTTATTTTATTGGATGATGTTCTCACGACAAGCTCGATTAACAAGAAAGATTCATTTTAGTCTATTTTGCGGCGTCAGTGGGAAACGTATTTCGGTCGACTCCTGACCAACGTTCTGATATCATTTACATATACCACTTGAATAGTTTCCATATGTTTGTAGAGTGATGCTGGACACACATCAAAATCCCCCGGGATTCCTCCCGATAACAGATTCAACGACAGTTACCTAGCTGTTCTAGTATTAAGATGGGTATATGGCAGAGTGGGTCTCACTTCTCTCTCACTATTGGGAGAAATTTCGGGAGACAGCTCCGGGATGTTCAGCATTTCCGCGGTTTTTATGTCTATATGTATAAGATTACGATGTCGAAAGTCAGATTCGAATATTAGCATCGACCAAAGCCACCTTCAACGTAAAGGACCGATTCACGCGTCTGACTCAGTTACCACGAAATTCTTCTGCAGTGCTGCTGATATTTTTAATGAATGAATGAATGGAATAAAACATGGATGACCATATACACACATGCATGCATGTATATCGTTATGTCATACATAAACCCATGTGAAAGGGTTTGGTTTTAAGGGGGAGAGTGGGAGACTAATGCAGCAGCTTAGAAGGTCGTTGGCCTGTCTAGAGTAGGATGGGACCCAGCCACGTCGATTCCACTTGGCGATGGTGGTGACTCATGGTTTGACTTGGCTTTCTATGCACGTATGATTCTCCCTTTTTAAAATCACCTTTGGAACTTCCAACAACATCACAAATTTTTCTTCTCCGTAGGACCGTAGCTGTACATTATATGTTGGTGTCGGGATTCAAAGTCTACATTATCCGCTTTTGGATAATCCTATTTAATTGCCAATATTTTGTTTAGTTGATGATAAAAGCAAGATTATACTGATCAAAGTATTAGAGGAAAAGAGCATTCACGTCATAAATTGAGTTTTTAGTTTGAAAGAAGAAGGATTCAAAACTAGGTATAGCAGTTGTATTTTTTTCAGAAACCTATTATAGGGGCTCCAAACATTTGGTTTTGAGGGCTTACAAGATGACAAAATCGGGTTATGAAATAGTAATTAACAAAACCCCATATCTAACTATTTTTTGTAATGACTAAAATACCCTCTATGAATTATAAAATTAAATTTATTATCTTTTCTTTCTCTTTTCATTCATAAATCATGATGAAAATGATGATCATTTACAAAAAACTAAATCTATTGTCTTCTCATTCTATTTTCATTCATAAATCATGATGAAGATGATGATCATAAAAAAAAACCTATTATTTTTCTTTCTCTCTTCTTCTTCTCCGTCGTGATGAAGATGACGATCATAAACAAAAACAACTAAGAAAACCCATCACTTATTTTTGCAAAAAACAGTTTCAGTACTGTCTACGGTTGGGAAAATTCATACTTCCCAACCGTAGACAGTTCAGTTTACGGTTGGGAAAATTCATATTTCCCCACCGTAGGTCAGTCTGATTGGGAAAATTCATACTTCCCAATTGGGAAAAATTCATATTTCCCCACCAGAAGACCTACTATTGGGAAAATTCATATTTCCCATCAGATTGGGGAAAATTCATATTTCCCCATCAGAGAGCCTACTGGGGAAAATTCATATTTCCCCATCAGATGGTTGGGGAAAATTCATATTTCCCAACCGTAGACAGCTCAAACTGTTTTTTCGTAAACCCACCCGATCGATTCCGCTTATCCATGCATTGAAACCAATTAAATAAGATGGGTTTTTGATTTTTACCTTATTGAAGTCATTGCGGGTGGATTAAATGGTGTTAATCGATAATGAATTATTTTGAGAATTGACAATTAATCGAAAAAATAAGTGATGGAGGTGATGGGGAAGAAGAAAATGGAAGAATTAAAGGAGAGGAATGAAAACAAATTAGTTTTAGGTTTTCAATATTTAATATGTTAAGGGTATTTTAGTATTTTTCTTATGAATTAGGTCCCCTTATCTTCATTGTAGGATATTTGAATCCTTAGAGCAACTGCAGTGGTGCGACCATAACCAAAGAGCAAAGAGCAAAAAAAAAACTAAAATTTGGGTTTAGTCCGTGTTGTAACGCAGTGGAGGGAGACTAAAATTTGGTCAGGCGCAACTTTGAGTTACGCCCCAACCAGGCGCAATTCCAAATCTCGTCCCATTTTTTTTTTTTTTTTTTTTTTTTTTTTTTATATTATTGTTGGGCGCAACTCAAAGTTGCGCCCAATTTTTTTTTTTTTTTTTTCTTATTGTTGGGCAACTCAAAGTTGCGCCCAATTTTTTTTTTTTTTTTATTATTGTTGGGGCGCAACTCAAAGTTGCGCCCCATTTTTTTTTTTTTTTTTTTTTAATTGTTGGGGCGCAACTTTGAGTTACGCCCCATCAAGCGCAACTCCAATTTACGCCCGACTAAAGACCAGACTAAAGACTAAATATGGTCTGGGTTTTGGTTATAGTCCGGTCTTTGGTCTTTACTCCGTCTCCACTGCGTCTGTTTTTTACCAAAAAATTTGGTTATACTCCACGACTGTGGATGCTCTTAGGAGCCCTGAAAACTCTTTTCTTGGAGCCCCTATAATAGGTTTCTTTTTTCATGACATTGGGGTTGAATTTTGTTAGGATGTGATTTTATAATTTTTTTTTTTTTTTTTGAAGCATTTGTGTGATTATATAATTGAGAAGGGGTTTTTATTTCTTGTATTAATAAATAAATGTGCATACTTTGACATAAGTTCCAGAAATGTTGCTATGTCGATTTGCTAGTCCTTGGAAATAGCTCGGCCACATTCATTAAACAAATCCTTCTATTGTGTACGCGGTCAAATTTATGTTGCGTCACTAGTGTTGATGGTTAAAATTATGCACAATCAGTTGGAAAATTGACACTAAAACGGATGATTCTACACCCACCGTGGCTGGGCACCGTGGATAATCCTGCGTAACTCAGTCACGGTGGGTCCTGTGGGAGTTTAGCAGGGCGGGCTGTTAGGGTTGGGTGGGGCCCACCGTGAATTCTCACGCGGGATTATCCCCGGTGCCCAACTCACGGTGGGTAAATCATTTTCGCACTAAAACAGGGTGAAGAAAAGAATGTTGTCTCTTAGTTCAAGGCTTTAATAGTAGATTCTTTTCGATAATTACTCGACCCTTCCCAATAAGATTGGCGAGTACAAACAGGTCAATGAATATTGCCGTCAGGATACTTGAACCCTTAGAGAGAAAATATGGAGAGTTTTGATGTGCTTTGAATGGAAAACAAGGACACTATTTATAGAAAGTTTAACATCCGTTGAAGATGACTCTTCATCTCCAACAAGCATTTTTTCAGAACAAATAGACATCTCTTCCCATAATGATGTCTGTTAGGAAAATGATGTTTCTGTTCGGTTTTCTAGCTGTCATTAGAAACCCTAAAACAAAAAAAATCCTACAAGACGCTGTCTCGCACTCTGTTAGGGGTTGTTGAAAATAAGGGTTTGTTGAAAATATCCAACACAATCTTACAACATCCAAATCAAAGCCTTGCGACATTGAGTTGTCCGGGGCTTTTGTTGACTGCAGAGAAAACTAAGGAAAAAGGAAAAAAAAAGAACCGAGGGAGTCTATACTGAACGAACGATTGTTTAAAACCGAAAATGCATAGTACTGCTTGCAAGCAACTGGCATATTGCGTCATTTCCATCATTTGTTTAGTTTCTTCTGCCTGTTGCGGTTCCTGTTGATGTTCACGAAATCATTGTTTTATGAATATGTTTTCAAACGCTATCTTTGGACACTGCCACTCAGAAGCCGACGTCACAAAATTTGTATTCACATGTAATAAAAATAATTAAGAAGTAGGAGTATATCAATATAGTTTGACAACCAATAAAGAATGCCTATCGGAGAGTAATTGTGTATGGTCGTAGGAGAGATTCGTGAGAATATGCTGATGTCCGATGGGGACTCTGTCGGGGATGACAAAGGCTGTATTAAAGTTTTGAGGAGGTTAGTGGTGACCAAATCCAGTTCAAGGGTGAGCATGGGCCGGTATGGACCGATTTTCACTTCATCCGCATCCAATCCAGCGGAGTTGTATCCAATGGATGCACGGATCTACGGATTGGATACGGATAATTCTATGGATTTGTTTTAGTTAAAATTTATAACAATAAAGCCAACACAAATGACTCCTTATAAAACTTACATTTCCTATATACGTATGCAAATATAAAAATGTCATGTACAACACCCCAAGCAAACACCTTAAGAATTCCTAAATGATGCATAGTATTTTCTAGAACTATATAAATGCCCTTTATTTAACGGATATGGATGTCCAATGGATTTTCAAGGTTGTATCCGGGCCCGATCCGTAATCTCTTGGATTTAAAAAATTTCATCCACATCCAACCCATTAACGAACGGTCCGGGCATCCATCCGCAAAAGAACGGTTGGTCCCGGTTAAATCCGCGGATTACGGGCAAAATGCTCACCCCTAAGTTCAACATCAGTACATTTCAGATTCAAAACTAGTCATAAAACACCAAGGTGACCAAACTAGTGGTACAAAACATCCAGCCATATTATTTTTAATAAATAAAAACCATTTGATTAAAAAGTGGCACAAAAACCCCTGGTCAAATGAAAATGAGTAAATTTAGTTTTTATTACTTAAAAAAAAGCCAAACATACCCCTTTTTTTTTTTTTTTTTTTTTTTTTTTTATCTTTTCTTCTTCTTCTTCTTCTTCTTCTTCTTCTTTCTTTTTTCTTCTTTCTTCCGTCTCCTTCTCCCCACCACCATCACCACCAGCAGCAACAAATATCTCCACGAACACCAGCAGCAATACCTCCGTCACCACCAGCAACAACACCTCCGTCTCCTCCACGAACGCCTCTGTCTCCTCTATAAGCACCTCAGTCTATTTTCTTCTACTTTTATGTTCAGATCTATCACCAACAGTAGCTCCGCCACCACCAAACCAGCCGTTATGTCCAGATGCGTTACCAACAACACCTCCATCTTCTCCACGAACACCTCCTTCTCTTTTCTTCTACTTTTATGTTCAGATCTATCACCAACAGTAGCTTCGCCACCACCAAACCAGCCGCTATGTCCAGATCCGCCACCAACAACACCTCCGTCTCCTTCATTCACCATCATCACCTTCTTCTCTTTTTACGTCCTGATTTTCCATCAACAACACCGCCTCCTCTTACTTTTGTTTTTCCCACCACTACATGTCAGATCCGCCACCAACACTACTTTTGCCTCCTCTTTCTATCATCTAAAACTATCACCAATATACCTTCAAATTGGTTTCATCAAATTCTGACAGTTTTGGTTGATGAAAACAGTAAATTTATGATGAAACCAAATTTGGTTTCATCATAAACTTGCCTATTTTCAATCATGAAACCAAAGATTTTAATGATGAAAATTAAGTTTATGATGAAACCAAATTTTGGTTTCACCTGATTTTTTGCCTAGTTCATTAGGCCTAACTTGGAAATCGGCGTGTTTGGTTTCATCATTGATGTTATGTTGGTTAAATGACAAAATGTGGAAAAATGATGAAACCTAATTAGGTTTCATCGTATTTTTTTCATTTTGTTGAGTATTGATCTCTATGAAACCAATTTTTGATGGTGAGACATGGGTGGATTGTTTTTTGTTGAGACTAATTTTAATTGAGGAGGTGATAGACACATTTTTGTGTCTAATTTGATCTCAATACTATATATTGTTGGCACTCGATTTTGTACTAATTTTGTTTTTTTGTGTGTTTGTAGGTATTTTTGGCCAATAAACATTTTTGGAAGAATCAGCTCGAAAAGTTGTTGAAGGCATCTAGGAGGACATTTGCTAAACGCACCCCCGCTTTGGATAAGGGGCACCCAGTTGATAAGGGGCACACTATTTACTATTCACAACCACCTGCTATCGGCACCCCATCACAGGTTAGGGGGACACCAGCTTCTTCACGATTTAAAAGAAGAAAAATGGCGGGAAAGTGGTTGCACATCTGCATAGTTTCTGTGGAAGATTTTTGGCGAGAGTTTTATGAAGATTCACATGGATTTGGTGTCATAATACCCTGTATCGACAAACCAGGGCTGGTAATGGAGTTACTTACGTTTAAAGGGAGAGTTTCCACACTTACTCTCGATAAACAAAGATAAGAAATCTCGGGATATTCTGTTGATGATTTTGAAGATACATGGGACCTGAGAGAAGGAAATTATATGTTGTTTGATTTGGAAATATTTTGGAGATAATCTAGCAGCCGCGTGAGATAAAAAAAAAGGGAGGTTTGATCTATTCTCGACAAAACAGAGGAGAATATATTCCGTGATTTTCTTGGGTTTTTATGTGTAAGGTTCGTGGAGATTTGTTGCTGCAGAAGTTTCACTCAATCTTATACGAGTTTGTAGCGTGTTTGGAGTGTGTTAACCAGCCACAGACACGTGAAGAGGATAAAGAAGGAAAATATTGCCCGTGGGTGGAAGGAAGGATTTTTGAAGATTTTTTGAGAGTTATTGCGAAAGATTTTGGCCCTGTTGAGTATATAAGAAGTCCTGGTATGTCTTACCTGGGGAATCGGGAGTTGGGGCACCGAACGGAGAGTTTGGTAGAATTTTAGAACATCACAGAGTTAAAGAAATCAAGTTGCAGAGAATACTTTTCTGCCGCTGCTGTGAAGAACTCGAAGAACATAAGACTACCAAAGACAGTCGTTCATGCTACAGGAACTACGACAATCAAGGGTGGGTCGCACAAACACAATGACATGCAACAATAATCATTTATCGCTCTTTGTAACAAGTGTTTTGCAACAATTATAAACGTTAGAACACCCTTGTTTCATCATTTTCTCTCCATTTCATCATTTGTACACCTCCTTTGAGCAATAAAAATGGATTTTAAGCGTGTTTCCAACATGATGAGAGGCTAATTCTCCCATAACCAAGGCGACGGAGGAAACTATTCATTTATGCTTGATTGGTAATTTCTTTTCATAATTTCAATTATTATTAATTTAATTTAATCCACTAAGATCATTATAATTGTGTGGTTTATGAGATGAAAATGGTTTTTCTTAATTAGTTGTAAATCAATTTGATGTCTTATGCTCGAAAATATTTCTTTGATAATTCATGCTTAGGGATTACAATTTAATGTTTGGAGACCTTACAGATATTAGTGAGTTAATGTGAAAAAGGGCTTAATAATAATTCTTGAAATAATCTTTATCAACCAATCAATTAAAGGAATAGTGGAATCCCGAGTCTTGGTCTAGTTTTAAATCTTGATATCACTTTATTTTATTTTATCTTTGTTTAGCTTAAAATTTTTATTTAAAAGTCGAACCTTCACAAGTCTCAACGAACTTTTTACTACAACTCAATTGAAAATCCGATCAATTTTTTGCGCCGCCGACGCGGACTTGTCTTTAGGCTAGAGTTTTTAGATTTTTTTTTTTTTTAAGAAAAGGCCAATGCAGGCTTATATTAATCCAAATAAACTGTCGGATACATTATCACGTGGCAAGAAATTGGAAGGGAGTCTAGCAACAAGCTGAGCCCCAACCGCTTTTTTTTTTAGGTTTTTATTTATTTTTTCTACTTTACGTTTTTGGGTTTTTTTTCTTTTTACTACAGATTTTGGAATTTGGAGCGAAAGAAAAATTTGCCAAAGCTTTTGATGAATACTTAAAGATTTCGAGTTAAAGACAAAGCGAAAAGAGCGAAAGAAAAAAAAAAAAAAAAAAAAAAAGAGAAAATTTTATTAGATTTTGTTTTTTGTCCTTTTGATTTTTTTTAGTTTTTATAAATTGTATTAGGATATTCTCTATTTTTGTAATTTTATTTTTATTTTTGCACTTCCCTATTTGGACTTTGGACTTGGACATTTGGACACTCTTTTATTTTTAAACCCTACGGAAGGGTAGTTTTAAATATAAACTGTTTGCAGAGAAGGATGGCGATTACGATATCGCCTCGGCCCCTTGGGTTTGTACATGACATAGGAGCCGTGGCCCGAGTCGACTACAACGGTTCATCCCCCATCTGGAACGGGAGGTAAGTTTGTCGAAACACTCGCGAATCCCCTGTCGGTGGTTCTTGTATTCCTTCGTTTGCATATATGTCGAGGAACCGAATACTACCGCTTTAATTTCCTAGTAAAGGGCAAGGGCAAGGCCTGGCCATACAAGATAAGGGTTCGGATTTCATCACCGTTCTCTTCTTGCCCGCCTTAGGAAAACGATACTTAACGCGAACCTAAGCCTTAAAATTTGGAATAGAACGAGACCGATAGGGTAACGAGCTTAATAGGAAAGTCGTTCGAAAAATATTGGTTACTCTTTTGAGCATACTTTGAAGTTCATGATGGTTTCTGTAAGTTGAATGCGCCGCCTTGTAATGCCAGTGAGGCCTTGGTTATCAAAGCTCCACGCAACTTCCCTCGTCTCTATTTAACTTACTTTAACTCGGATTGATTCCAGAAAGGTTTGCTCAGATTGTAACGAATTCCTTTTTCGAAAGAATAGAAGCTGGTCTAGAAACAATCTAAGTGGAGCCATCATGCTTTTTGTTAGAAAATTTTAGGTTTGCTTTGGTGGAGTCAGCCTGCTGTGTGTTTGCTTAGAACCCCTCGTCCTTTAGGATTTTTTTTCTTCTTTTATTTGTTTTTTCTAGTGTATGCCCGAGGTCATTAGAGAACGAGCTTGGAAAAGAGACAATCTAGGTCGATTGATTAGTGAAAAACCTAGTAGATATTATTGTGGAAGTGGGGAGCTCGAAGACTCTTCTTTTGAGAGCCCTGTTTTTGGTAACTTCAGTTTTGATAATCTGTCTCTTCGTGAGGAAAGTACCCCTAGTACTTCAGCTGTGCCAGCGATGGCAACTTTGAAAGATTACATGTTCCCAACTAGGTCCACCCGACCCTCGTGCATTAAATTGCCAGCCACTACGGCTAATTTCGAGATAAAACCTAGTATTCTTCATATGATCCCTATATTCTTAGGGAAAGATGACGAGAACCCTTATTTTCATATTAGGGACTTTAAGGAAATTTGTGGGACAATTAGAATAAAAGACCTTACTGATGAAGTCTTGAAACTTAAGATGTTTCCATTTTCCTTGAGAGATAAAGCTAAGACCCGGCTGAACAACCTACCATCTGAATCCATTGAAACATGGCAGGAACTTATTGCTGCTTTCTATATGAAATTCTACCTTAAGCATAAACCTGCAAACATTAGGCGAAAATTAGTGCTAATATGCAACAAGAGGGAGAGTCTCTTTATAGGTTTTTAGAGAGATTCAATGATCTCCTATCCTAGTGTGCTCACCATGGATTTGATAAGATGAAACTTGTAGAAATTATTTATGATGGTTTAGACTATTCGACCAAAGCCATGGTCGAGTCTATGTGCGCTGGTGAGTTCACTAGTAAAAATTCTGATGATGCTTTTACCTTCTTAGGAGTTGTCGCTGAAAAATCCCAACAATGGGAGTCTTGTGTTGAACCCCCTAAGAGACTCTTGGTCAATAGAAGTAGTACCAATGTGGTAGATACAAGCTTCGGGTCAGATGCTAAGTTTGCTGCTTTGTCTAGAAGGTTAGAAGCTTTGGAATTGAATCAGCCTAAACATAGGTCTCTTGTTGAACCTAATGATAGGATTAGAGCCTCTCAAGTCTCTAGTTGTGGAGTAGAACCTAATATCTCATTTTAGGAAGGACATGTTAGTGAAGAACAAGCCCATGCTGTCTATAACAACTCTAGGTTTGAAAACCGTCAGAATTTTGACCCATACTCAAAGACCTATAACCCTGGTTGGAGGAACCATCCTAATTTCTCTTGGTCTAAGGGCCAGAATTAAGGCCAGTCTAGTAATTCTCAGCCTCCCCCAGGTTATGGTTATACTAAGAACTCTTCAGGTCGGCCCAACCCATCCGAGAATAGAATAACTAGCTTAGAGGAATCTCTTAGTATATTAAGAAAGAGCCAGGATATGCTATCACAAAGCCAGGAAATGTTAGTAAAGAGCCAGGGTAATTTTCAAGAGGAAACCAAGGAGAATTTTAAGAATAATTCCCAGTCTCTTGCTAAATTAGAACTTCAAGTCGACCAAATAGCTAAGTTTCTTAGTGAGAGAGAAGATGGAAGGTTCCCTAGTCATACTGATCCTAATCCCAAAGGAGAGAAATCGTACAATCATGTGAATTCTGTTACAACCCTTAGGAGTGGAAAGAAAGTTGACAATAAGGTTGCCATGCCTGACAGTGAACATGCTGTAGTTCACCCTTCTGAACCAGAAACCGAGGAGAATGATAGAGTCTCTAAAGAGACCAATGAGGGTCATATTGAGCCCGGCTTTGTTCCTAGAGCCCCATTCCCACAGCTGCTAGTTCCAACTAAGAGGGAGTCCACCTTTAATGATATATTGGAGGTTTTTAAGCAGGTAACTATCAAACTTCCATTATTAGATGCAATTAAGCAGATTCCCGCTTATGCCAAGTTCCTTAAGGATATGTGTACGCGAAAGCGAAAGCTTAGTGTCCAGAAGAAAGCCTTTCTAGCTAGTCACGTGAGTTCCATTATTCAGAATACCACTAATCCTAAGTATAAAGACCCAGGGTCCCCTACCATTTCTTGCACAATAGGTAAATACCGTGTTGAGAAAGCTTTGCTTGACTTAGGAGCCAGTGTGAACTTACTCCCATACCATTTGTACCTTAAGCTAGGACTTGGTGAGATGAAACCTACCCAGATGACACTCCAGTTAGCTGATAGGTCCGTTAAAATTCCTCGTGGTGTAATCGAGGATGTTTTTATATAGGTCTACAAGTATATATATCCAGTGGATTTTGTTATCCTAGATACCCAACCCGTCCCTGACCCAGAGAACCAAAGACCAGTGATTTTAGGTCTCCCGTTTTTAGCTACATCCAATGCGATCATTAACTGTCGAAATGGTATTATGAATTTGTCTTTTGGTAATATGACTATTGAGCTGAACATTTTTAATATTAGTAAGCTACCCTCTAAACTAGATGACTCGAACATAGAAGAGGTGAACATGATAGGAACATTAGTCGAGGAGTCATTACCAAACACTTTGTTAGAAGATCCATTAGAGAAATGCCTAGCTCACTTTGGGATTGATTGATGAGTGCCAAATATTGCATATTTCTACATCTATTTATTGGCATTTAACTCATCTTTTGTGCTCAGAAATCAGATATTATCCCAAATTCCGTGTTTTCCCTATTTTCAAGAATAAATATTTGTACTAATTAATTTTGTATTTTTAGGTAATAAATAAAGCTTGGAGAAGTTGAGGAGTCAAAAGAGCAGAAAATTGGAGACGAGCGTTTATGGAGCAGAAAGCCAAAGCCCGCGCGCGCATCAGTTGCAACCCAACAAGGAGCAACCCATTTACAAGACATGGGCTTGAGCAGTCCAAGACTCAAGACCCGGATCCAAAACCGCCTATATCCTGAGCCGTTAGATTTGCTCCATCCGCATCCAACGCTCGCTCCAACCTTCATATCAACTCTTGATGCTCCCGCTCAACACCACATCTACCTATATATTCCCCCATCACCAAAACCTAATTCTCTTTCTCTTCTCCCTCACCCGACAGAACCAGACACCACTCCATCCCTCTCTTCTTCCCCGACCAAATTTGCAGAGCCACCACCTTCTCCATCTCCTGCCACAGCCGCCTCATCCACCAACAAATAACACGCCCGCCTCCGCCATCACCTCCTACTTGCTTCTATTTCACTCATAGCTTCTACCCCTAGAAGCTAAGTGAGAGATAGAAGGAATTAGGTTAGGGTTTCATCAATATTCGGGGAAAATCAAAATAAGGAGTTCTCAGAGCCGATTGAACAGAGACGACAAGCGATTCAGAGAGTATGGGCGATTGGGTTTGTTTTTAATTTCTATTTTGAGAAAATTAGGGTTTTGTTTTCTCTTTGTATGTATAAATAGGTGAACTGTGTATGTTTGAACTCATGCCTGGGCTAGCCAGTGCACCAACTCTAGGTTAATTTGTGTTTTAAGTATTTTAATCATGTTCTAAATCAGTTTGCTAGGATGTCAATGAAACCCTGATTCCCTGGCATGTGATTTCAACTTTGTTTGAGTTATTCTTGAGTGATTAATTTATCAGATATTTTCAATTCTAGCACCCAATGCTTTACTCTCACAATGAATGCCATGTATCCATTGTAGTTAGGCTACAACTGTGTTGAGTGTGCTGCAGCTCAGGCCTTAGAAATAGTTGCTAATTCCCTTGACTAGTTGTGCTTAATTAGACAACTAGTGCTCTGGGTTAGTACTTTAGCTGATAATTGAAGTGTCACTTGGAGAAACTCCTTAGATAGGTGGTAGGATTGACACACTTCCCTTATCTATCACAGGAACAAGATACTCAACTTAGTTGAACACATAATAGGAATTAGAAGTGGATTTGATGATCCTAGTACCCATTTATTCTCATTGTTTGTATTCATCTTTATTCCACTGTATAAACCTCCACTTAGTCGTATCGACAAAAAAAACAGTTGTGTTACCTTGCTAGAAAATCAGTTTAGTGAGCCTTAGATCAACCATACAAAGACCCCATTTCCCTGTGGATCGACCTGTGCTTGCCCATGTCTCCAATAGACACTGTGCACTTGCAGTATCACAAGTAGGCTAAAACATAAACACATTCCCAAGCCTACCAAGTTTTTGGCGCCGCTGCCGGGGACTTGGCGTGTGTTGTGTCGATTATTGGCTAGCACTTAACTGATTTTCATTTCTCCCTGTATATACTCACCTTGAATTGTTACTTTTAGCCCTGTAGTAGTGTAACTTAACTGTAGTTATCCATTTCTGCATTTTCAGTTAGCCTATCGTAATTGCATTCTCTTAGTACTTCTTGCTAGTTTGCATAACATCTTTGCATACTTTGCATCATTCTCTCTGTGACTTAGCTTACAACATCTCAGCTGTGGGATCATAGTGCATCTGTGCATTGCACTCACCATCCCATTTAGCAATTGGCCTAGCCTGAGCTCAAGCTTGAGTGGGTTAGTCTGTCACATTTGTGTCATTTCAGCTGCATTATGACCTTAATTGCTAAACCCTCATCTTTGCTAGCTGACTATGTGTAGTGGTTCTGTTAATGTAACTGCACATTTCTGGGAACTAAAAATCTCTCTTGAGTAAACAGGTGCCTGCGATACAACCCCAAGGAGAGGCATCAGAAGGAGCTGCACCAGAAGCACTGCAACATATCTCAGTGAAACAAGGAAAGTAGAGGAACAGAACACAGTTGTTAGTGGAGCTAAAAATGGTTGGTCACTCTAGAACTTCATTGTACTTCATATGTGCATAAATGATAAACCATGTTCCCTGATAACCAAGATGCCTGCTGAACTAGTGCCATGTCTTTGAACTGAGCCATGTCATGATAAGCATGTGTAGGAATTTATCACCTGTTCTTTGAGCATTGCCTCGTTACTTTGCGCACTAACATTGAGCTAAATTGTGCATCACTGAAAAGTTGTTGAGCATCTCTGTATGTGCATCTGTGACCCATGCTTGCATGATAACTTAGTTACCATGCAGCTGTGAGTTTGAGCTACAACAAGTACAACCAAACTTGCTACAAACCTTGTGTGATATTAACTAGGCTGGTTGATATCAACTACCCTAATTGATTCTCGCATACCCTAATCATAACCATTGAAAACCAAAAGGGTCAACTCGACCTGTTGAACTTGTGTTGTGTGCAATCACCCCCGAAGTCGATTGTAGCTCACCTAAGCACCACCTTGACCGCATGATAACTTGAGCCTTGCAAATACACATTGTTGGTATTGACCTACCCACATGCTAGCTGAGAATGCCATGATTTGTGCATAAGCCATCCCGAGCCATGTCTTTGTTTGTGTAAGTGTGCTGTGATTCCTTGGATTCATCAAGACTGCGCTTAACTCCAGCCCACAGAAGCCGTGAGTTTAAGCCGCAAACCCCACCGGCATCTTCAACCCTACTTCTTGCATACCCCGATATGCACAAACATGATTCGGTGATGCATGAGCCGTGAATTTAAGTTTAGCCGGACTTGTTACTTGATCTCGTGAAACACCGAAATTTGGTGAATACCTCTGAATATGTGCATGATACACCATCTTTACATGATAAACTAGCTGCCTTGCTAGGTATTGCTTACACCTGAAATCCTTGTGCTTGTGTGTTCTGTACCAAGACACTTACATTGCTCTGAGCCCAGCTCCAGCCCCTATAGCTGTTGAGCTTGTGTTACAACTTGGATAGCCAAGTCTACCACAAACCCTGTGAATCCTTGCATATCTCGTGCATGATCGGTGAATATTGAAGTCAATCGACCCAGTTGACACTCTCTGTGGCATGTCAAAACTGATGTAAAGTGCTTAAATTGATCATCTACTCATTTGTTGTACCTGCCCTGCACCTTTGCACATTTTTGATCAGTGAAACCATGAATAGCATGTTGACATGTTGAACCTATTGAGCCGCGATCACCTGATAAAATCTTGAGCTTTCCTGTGCTCTATGCATTACTGTTCTGTGCATTGCGACTCTGTGCCTAACTGTGCTGTGTAAGCCTGCGAACCTATGCAAACTTGTTGACAGACTTGTGTGGCTATTTGTGGTGCAAATCTGAAAAAATTGTTGAACCTGTTGAGCCATCGACCTTACCTTTTTGGTACACAACCAGTGAAAATGGCATTTGCCAAACCCCTTGCATGCTCATTACCCTGTGCACTCTCAAGCCTCCTGTGTAATTGCATTAGTGTGTCATCTGTTGTGTTTCGCCTAAATCTGTGTTAAAATCCACATAACAAGAGTCGTCCTGTGCATAAGCTGAGCTGCAACTTAGTCTCTCTAGCTTGCTGTCAACTGAACCAGTTGACCTAACAGCTCTGCACACACTGTGTCTGCATGTATAACCCCAACTAGTTGCCAGGGTATCTTGATGCATCTATCTGTGGCACTTGAGTGAAATCTCTGTTAGCTGAACTCATTGTTCGATGTGCTAAGCCTGAGTCAGGGTGTCTGAATCCCTGAAATCTGATTTTCATAGACCCTAGCCTGCACAATACTCTGCTGACCAGTGCTGTGCATCTGCACATAACTGGGCTGCACACAATCTGGGCTTACCTTAGCCTGTGCTACATAAACCGAAGCCCACTAAAACCAAAAACTGAAGCCCACTTAAACCAAAACTGAGCCCACAACAGCTGGGCTTTGCATAACAACTGGGCTGTGCATTTGCACATAACCTGGGCTGTGCCTAGACTGAATCCCACTGTGCAAACAAACCAAAACCCACACAAACCAAATAGAAGCCCACATAAACCAAAACCCACATAAACCAAACTGAAGCCCACATAACTGGGCCGTACAACAACTGGGCTTTGCATCACTTGGGCTTACCTTCCCTGTTTTGAAACATCATTGGTTATACATGCTTGATGTGTGCTAAGCTATGCTTCTTTTTGAGTTCAAATTGAGTTGCTAGATCATGTCAGGATTTTGGTCTGCAACTGGGGATGAAAACAAATCCATCAGAGAACTTGCTTACGGGCATGATTCATGTTATGAACTCCCCACAAACCATAGTGATTTTAGGGAATATTATGAACCTTCTCATGGCCCTGACCTTGAATATTCATACCCTAATCATTATGAGCACATGTATCATCAACCACAGTGGGGAGATGAACAATTCTATACTCCCCCAACTCCTTGTATGCAATCACTAATGGAAGAGCTCATAGAGCAAAACAATGATATACTTGGATGGAAAATGCATGATCATCCCTTCTCTAGTGAACCATGTGCACAACCATGTAATGATCCTTCATATGAAACATGCATACCCACTAGTGAAGACTCTCCTTCACTTGAACATCTCACTATGATTCTTCAAATGAACCTGATTGAGGTACAAAATAAAGATTGGAAAGAAGTTTATGATAGGATGTTTGTTATTCCTGATAATTTTGCAAATAGTGTTTCTAGTCCTACTCATGCAACTAAATATGAACCTAATCTAGAGGAAGATGAGTGCACTAAAAATGCTACAATTTTGAATAGGGAAATGCAGTGTTATTATGATGATGATGATGATGAATATGAAGAGCATGTGTACTTAGAAAATGTAATGGAATCTTTAGGTTCATAGACATTTAGCTTCTCTTCTGTGAACCCTATGAATGATGCTTCTTCTAATATTCATACTTGTGATGCTGAATTGGGGCCTGTGCAATTGTTCTGTGAAAGTGAGCATGTTATATCACCTGTTTGTAACTTGGGAATGCTAAGACTTTTGTTGACACATATAATTCAATGCATGAAATTGATGTGTCTGATTCCATGCCTAGGTTACAGCATGATGTTATGCATGAGGTTGAAATTTTGGATAATGATGATTATGACATGGAGATTGATGAATTGTTCTATGCAGGTGAACATGATTTACCTCTTTCTGACCTTAGGAAAGTGTGTGATGGTGCAAATGATCTTATACATGAAAACAACTTAGATGTACCTAATCTCTTTCCTAAGGCACAGATTGAAACTCCTCCACCAAACCTAGGTGTAGTTTGTAACAAAATTGCAAAACCAACTTTTCTGAAAATGCCTAATTTAGGCCTAGAACTTTGTGCTTCCCAAGTCCTCTTGGACTATTTTGCATCAAAGTATAACACTTTTAAGGAGCCACAATTGGAATGTGTATATCTGCCTGTTCTTAGAAAAACTCATTTTGAGTTAGACCTTTTGCATGATGTACCTTTAAAATTGCAAGATTTTGTGCTCAAGAACACATATGTTGACAAGTTTAGGTTTGGGGGTAACTTGTTCACGTATGCAATCTTTCCCGCACTCTCATGTTATATCTGTGTAAGGCTGTTGATGTTTGTACATATTGTCTTTTGGGTTGATCCTCAACTCTTTAGATTGTTGGTGTATGGTGAATTTTCATTGTATATAATCCAGTAAGACTTGTAAAATTTTCTTTCTTGAATCGGTTGAGTCTTCTTGAGCATATATTGTGCTAATCCGATATGATCTCCACTGAGAATGTTGGATTCTAGCCTTGACTAATGAAGCTCTAACCTTGCTCCCGCCGACATCCGGTAATCTCTTCCCTTTTTCTCTTATCAGCATAGTTCTCATGGTATGTGACTGTTTAAATTCTTATTATCTGTTGACACATTGAGGACAATGTTTGATTCAGGTTTGGGGGTATTTGATGAGTGCCAAATATTGCATATTTCTACATCTATTTATTGGCATTTAACTCATCTTTTGTGCTTAGAAATCAGATATTATCCCAAATTCTGTGTTTTCCCTGTTTTCAAGAATAAATATTTGTACTAATTAATTTTGTATGTTTAGGTAATAAATAAAGCTTGGAGAAGTTGAGGAGTCAAAAGAGCAGAAAATTGGAGACGAGCGTTTATGGAGCAGAAAGCCAAAGCCCGCGCGCGCATCAGTTGCAACCCAACAAGGAGCAACCCATTTACAAGACATGGGCTTGAGCAGTCCAAGACTCAAGACCCGGATCCAAAACCGCCTATATCCTGAGCCGTTAGATTTGCTCCATCCGCATCCAACGCTCGCTCCAACCTTCATATCAACTCTTGATGCTCCCGCTCAACACCTCATCTACCTATATATTCCCCCATCACCAAAACCTAATTCTCTTTCTCTTCTCCCTCACCCGACAGAACCAGACACCACTCCATCCCTCTCTTCTTCCCCGACCAAATTTATAGAGCCACCACCTTCTCCATCTCCTGCCACAGCCGCCTCAGCCACCAACAGCGCAGCCGCCTCCGCCATCACCTCCTACTTGCTTCTATTTCACTCATAGCTTCTACCCCTAGAAGCTAAGTGAGAGATAGAAGGAATTAGGTTAGGGTTTCATCAATATTTGGGGAAAATCAAAATAAGGAGTTCTCAGAGCCGATTGAACAGAGCCGACAAGCGATTCAGAGAGTATGGGCGATTGGGTTTGTTTTTAATTTCTGTTTTGAGAAAATTAGGGTTTTATTTTCTCTTTGCATGTATAAATAGGTGAACTGTGTATGTTTGAACTCATGCCTGGGCTAGCCAGTGCACCAACTCTAGGTTAATTTGTGTTTTAAGTATTTTAATCATGTTCTAAATCAGTTTGCTAGGATGTCAATGAAACCCTGATTCCCTGGCATGTGATTTCAACTTTGTTTGAGTTATTCTTGAGTGATTAATTTATCAGATATTTTCAATTCTAGCACCCAATGCTTTACTCTCACAATGAATGCCATGTATCCATTGTAGTTAGGCTACAAACCGTGTTGAGTGTGTCTGCAGCTCGGGCCTTAGAAATAGTTGCTAATTCCCTTGACTAGTTGTGCTTAATTAGACAACTAGTGCTCGGGTTAGTACTTTAGCCGATAATTGAAGTGTCACTTGGAGAAACTCCTTAGATAGGTGGTAGGATTGACACACTTCCCTTATCTATCACAGGAACAAGATACTCAACTTAGTTGAACACATAATAGGAATTAGAAGTGGATTTGATGATCCTAGTACCCATTTATTCTCATTGTTTGTATTCATCTTTATTCCACTGTCTAAACCTCCACTTAGTCGTATCGACAAAACAACAGTTGTGTTACCTTGCTAGAAAATCAGTTTAGTGAGCCTTAGATCAACCATACAGCACCCCATTTCCCTGTGGATCGACCTGTGCTTGCCCATGTCTCCAATAGACATTGTGCACTTGCAGTATCACAAGTAGGCTAAAACATAAACACCTTCCCAAGCCTACCATTGATTTTGATGATGATAATGTGATTAATGAGGTGAATGCTTTGTTAGATTCAACCCCTTTGTTAGACACTAATAATGGATGGAAACCTAAGTTCGAACCACTACCAGTTTCTAAGTCTTCCCTAGTTCCTTCTTTAGAAGAGCCTCCTAAGTTGGACCTTAAACCATTACCAGATACCCTGAAGTATGTGTTTTTAGGCCCATATGAAACTTTACATGTAATTGTAGGATCCGACCTGGATAGTGATCAGGAAAGTAGGCTAGTAACCGTCCTTCAAAACAACAAGGAAGCTTTAGGGTGGACCATAGCAGACATTATGGGTATAAGTCCCACTGTTTGTATGCATCAGATTTATTTAGAGAGTGACACCAAACCTTCTAGGGAGATGCAACGTCGACTAAACCCCATTATGAAATAAGTAGTTCGAACCGAGGTCCTTAAGTTGTTAGATGCAGGCATTATCTACCCTATTTCAGACAGTAAATGGGTCATCCCCGTTCAGGTTGTTCCAAGAAATCCGGTATTACTGTAGTCCAGAATGATAACAATGAATTAATCCCAACCCGAGTGACCACGGGTTGGCGTGTTTGTATTGACTATAGGAAATTGAACAAGGTCACTAGGAAGGACCACTTTCCCCTTCCCTTCATCGACTAGATGCTAGAGAGATTAGCTGGACATAGTCATTACTGCTTTTTAGATGGCTACTCTGGTTATAATCAGATCGTTATTGCCACAGAAGACCAGGAGAAAACCACTTTTACCTGTCCCTTTGGTACCTTTGCGTATATACGCATGCCTTTCGTGCTATGAAACGCCCCTGCGACTTTTCAGCGTTGCATGATGAGCATATTTTCATATATGGTAGAACGGTTCTTGGAGGTCTTTATGGATGATTTTTCAGTGTTTGGTTCGTCTTTCAATGAGTTCTTGCATCATTTGTCATTAGTGTTGACTAGATGTAAGGAAAAAAATCTAGTGCTTAATTGGGAGAAATGTCATTTCATGGTTCGATCAGGAATTGTTTTAGGGCATATCGTATCTTCTAAGGGTATAGAGATAGATAAATCCAAAGTTGACCTTATCAAGACTTTACAGGTCCCAAAAACCGTAAGATATATTAGGTCATTCTTAGGGCATGCAGGTTTTTATCGTCGATTCATTAAGGATTTTAGCTTGATTTCTAGACCTATTTGCAATTTTCTTGCAAAAGATGTTAAGTTTGTCTTTGATGATGCTTGTTTAAAGGCTTTTGAGAAGCTTAAGACTTTACTCACTACCGCCCCCATAGTCCAGGCACCTAACTGGAACCTACCCTTTGAGATCATGTGCGATGCTTCAGATTATGCTATTGGTGTTGTGCTAGGTCAGCGAGAAAACAAATTACTTCATGTGATTTACTATGCTAGCAAAACTCTGAATGACGCCCAGTTGAACTATACCACTATAGAGAAGGAACTGTTAGCCATTGTGTTTGCCTTAGACAAGTTTAGACCATATCTCTTAGGTTCTAAGGTCGTAATATATACTGATCATGCTGCTTTGAAATATCTTCTGTCTAAGAAGGATACGAAACCTAGATTGATTAGATGGATCCTTTTATTGCAAGAGTTTTCTCCAGACATTAGAGATAAAAAGGGTGCAGAAAATGTAGTGGCAGACCACTTGTCTAGGCTAGTTGTTGATTCTCCTGATAATTTTCCTATAAGGGATAACTTTCCTGATGAACAACTGTTCTTTCTTACCCAATTACCGTGGTATGCGAATATAGTGAACTATCTTGTTACTGGTAGAATGCCCCAACATTGGGGTAAACAAGATCGTTCTAGGTTTTTAGCCGAGGTTAAGCACTTCTTTTGGGATGATCCTTATTTGTTTAAGTATTGTCCAGACCAGATTATTAGGAGATGTATACCTGAGAGTGACCAGTCTAGTATTATTTCCTTTTGTCATGATCATGCTTGTGGGGGTCACTTTAGTGCTAAGAAGACTGCTGCTAAGATATTGCAGTGTGGATTCTACTGGCCTTCGTTGTTTAAAGACACCCACAGTTATTGTGTTACTTGTGAACGTTGCCAGAAATTAGGAACCATTTCCCGTAGGAACATGATGCCCTTGAACCCTATTTTAGTTGTTGAGGTCTTTGATGTGTGGGGTATTGACTTTATGGGTCCGTTTCTAATTCTTTTGGTAACTTATACATCCTTGTCGCTGTAGACTATATCTCTAAGTGGATTGAGGCGGTTGCGTGTAAAACCAATGACCATAGGGTTTTGATTGAGTCCTTGAAAGATAATATACTTACACGTTTTGGTACACCGCGTGCTATAATTAGTGATGGAGGGTCGCACTTCTGTAATGGAACTTTTAGGCTTTTGATGAAGAAATATGGTATTACACATAAGGTAGCTACCCCGTATCATCCGCAGACTAGTGGTCAGGTAGAGGTTTCCAATAGGGAGATAAAACGTATATTAGAGAAAATAATTAATCATAATAGGAAAGACTGGTCGTCTAGGCTTACTGATGCCTTATGGGCTTACCATACTGCGTTTAAGACCCCCATTGGAATGTCACCTTATCGACTTGTTTATGGCAAGGCATGTCACTTACCTGTTGAGTTAGAACATAGAGCATATTGGGCTATTAAGCAGCTAAATTTTTCACTTGACAAGGCAGGAGCCCATAGGAAACTCCAACTCAATGAGTTGGAAGAGATTCGTAGAGATGCATACGATAGTGCTAAGGAGTATAAGAACAAAATGAAACTTGTGCATGATAAGAATATTTTAAGAAAGTCATTTTCTCCAGGTCAAAAAGTTCTTCTGTATGATACCCGCTTGCATATTTTCCCTGGGAAGTTACGTTCTCGGTGGACGGGTCCTTTTATTGTTCGCACTGTCTTTCCTCATGGAGTTGTTGAGATCGATATACCGGATGGTAGTAGTTCTTCGAAGGTTAACGGTCAGAGATTGAAACCCTTTTTAGAGCCCTTTCTTACAGGTGATGTTGAGGAGGTCCCTCTGGAGGACCCCGTTTACCCTTGATTGACCATCAAGGCGATTTGTATGTTGTATATTCGTTTTTGATTTCTCTCTTCACCCATGTACTATCTTTCCGACTTCTCTCTTTACAGATTCCTCCCGTTACTTTACTTTTTGGTATTGCTCTTTCATTAGAAACATTGAGGACACTGTTAGATTTAAGTTTGGGGGTGGGGAATAAACTTTTTGTTAGCTTTTAGTTGCAATAAATAAACTCCAGAGCCTAGAAATTTATGGTTATTAAGGTTGGCACTAACCAATATAAGTGGATGGGAACATCTTGGTTGTAGGAGTTGAGGAACCAATCTGATTAGATGGAAACATCTAAAGATTCTATTCATAAAAGCACAGAGCTCAGGTGTTAGAATTAAAAAAAAAAAAAAACATGGTAGTTTCGCCATATCTCGTTGAATCATTTTCACCTTCTGTTTTTATTTTGCTTTTCTTATAAGTGATTTGGTGGGGCACACGATTCAAGTTGTTACCATTGCTAGGGTGAAATAGAGTGATTGAGATACAAAAAAAAAAAAAAAAAAAAATGAGACCAGACCATCATACCAATAAAGTCTACCACTGGTGCCCTTGTATATGCCAGTTGTGTTGACCTAGAGTTAGGATTATCACCCGCTGGTTCCCTTGTATATGCCAGTTGTGTTGATATTAGTTAGACTGGTATCTCAGTCTATTAGGATAGGTTCATCCTAGTAGTGGCCTTCAGACAGATATGGGAAACACGTTCACCTTAGTCAAACCATCTACGTTTTTCTCTACATCCATCTTCTTAATCTTTCCATATGATTGGTTGACTCCGGTTATGATGTCCAGAAACTATCTGAGTAGAGCTCTCTTTTATATATGAATTTTAGTATGCTTGAGTGCAAACTCGTGTACATAATTTGGAATTTCGCATCAGGGTACTTCCTCCTACAGTCAATGATTGTATGCCAACCAAGGAAATTCTTTAGTGCCTTTCAAGGTTCTGCGTAGATAGCTAGGGTCTGGAGTTAAGGTTTTGTGGGTACACCTCTGGTAAACCCTCGCTAGGTCCACCTAGCGGTTTAACGGCTTGCTGCACGTGCTAAGTGTAGTCATTTTATTTTCTAGATTAGATTTGCTCGGGACTAGTAAATAATAAGTTTGGGGGTATTTGATAGACACATTTTTGTGTCTAATTTGATCTCAATACTATATATTGTTGGCACTCGATTTTGTACTAATTTTGGTTTTTTGTGTGTTTGTACGTATTTTTGGCCAATAAACATTTTTGGAAGAATCAGCTCGAACAGTTGTTGAAGGCATCCAGGAGGACATTTGCTAAACGGACCCGCGATTTGGATAAGGGGCACCCGGTTGATAAGGGGCACACTCTTTACTATTCACAACCACCTGCTATCGGAACCCCATCACAGGTTAGGGGGACACCAGCTTCTTCACGATTTAAAAGAAGAAAAATGGCGGGAAAGTGGCTGCACATCTGCGTAGTTTCTGTGGAAGATTTTTGGCGAGAGTTTTATGAAGATTCACGTGGATTTGGTGTCATAATACCCTGTATTGACAAACCAGGGCTGGTAATGGAGTTACTTACGTTTAAAGGGAGAGTTTCCACACTTACTCTCGATAAACAAAGATAAGAAATCTCGGGATATTTTGTTGATGATTTTGAAGATACGTGGGACCTGAGAGAAGGAAATTATATGTTGTTTGATTTGGAAATATTTTGGAGATAATCTAGCAGCCGCGTGAGATAAAAAAAAGGGAGGTTTGATCTATTCTCGACAAAACAGAGGAGAATATCTTCCGTGATTTTCTTGGGTTTTTATGTGTAAGGTTCGTGGAGATTTGTTGCTGCAGAAGTTTCACTCAATCTTATACGAGTTTGTAGCGTGTTTGGAGTGTGTTAACCAGCCACAGACACGTGAAGAGGATAAAGAAGGAAAATATTGCCCGTGGGTGGAAGGAAGGATTTTTGAAGATTTTTTGAGAGTTATTGCGAAAGATTTTGGCCCTGTTGAGTATATAAGAAGTCCTGGTATGTCTTACCTGGGGAATCGGGAGTTGGGGCACCGAACGGAGAGTTTGGTAGAATTTTAGAACATCACAGAGTTGAAGCAATCAAGTTGCAGAGAATACTTTTCTGCCGCTGCTGTGAAGAACTCGAAGAACATAAGACTACCAAAGACAGTCGTTCATGCTACAGGAACTACGACAATCAAGGGTGGGTCGCACAAACACAGTGACATCAACAGTAATCATTTATCGCTCTTTGTAACAGTGTTTTGCAACAATTATAAACGTTGCAAACACCCGGTTTTCATCATTTTCTCTCCATTTCATCATTTGTACACCTCCTTTGAGCAATAAAAATGAATTTTGAGCGTGTTTCCAACATGATGAGAGGCTAATTCTCCCATAACCAAGGCGACGGAGGAAACTATTCATTTATGCTTGATTGGTAATTTCTTTTCATAATTTCAATTATTATTAATTTAATTTAATCCACTAAGATCATTATAATTGTGTGGTTTATGAGATGAAAATGGTTTTTCTTAATTAGTTGTGAATCAATTTGATGTCTAATGCTCGGAAATATTTCTTTGATAATTTATGCTTAGGGATTACAATTTAATGTTTGGAGACCTTACAGATATTAGTGAGTTAATGTGAAAAAGGGCTTAATAATAATTCTTGAAATAATCTTTATCAACCAATCAGTCAAAGGAATAGTGGAATCCCGAGTCTTGGTCTAGTTTTAAATCTTGATATCACTTTAATTGAGTTTATCTTTGTTTAGCTTAAAAATTTAATTTAAAAATCGAACCTTCACAAGTCTCAACGAACTTTTTACTACAACTCAATTGAAAATCCGATCAGGAGGTAATGGTAGTGGTGGTTGTGGTGCTGGTGGTTGTGGCGGCGATGGGGGTGGTGTAGTTGACGGTGGTGGTAGGTTTCTTCTTATTGTGTTTCATTTTTTCTTCATTCTTCCTTCTCTTTTCTTTTATGATGTGTAGGATCAGAATATCGCAACACCAACACCTCTGCGAAATTCATAAATGTTACATAACGAAGGTGTCGCAGACGAATAAAATAAGTGATGCAATGGATGACGACAGCCAGAACACGAGAAAGCTGTGAAGACCTAGCGAGATCTAGGAGTGTTGCGAGATTATGCATTTGTACACTTGCGACACTTCGCAAATCGTTCCCGAAAATAAAGGAAAGCTTAGCTGTCATCCATTATGTAATACCCTATATAAAGAGCTGAACAGGCCTATTGGAGGGGGTCCTTTTTCGAGTGTTGGGAAAGTCATTAAGAGAGAGAAATTTTATAGTGATTGTAATTTCTTTGGCTCTTTTCCATTTTATCTTGTAAATATTCAAGAAATTAATCAATAAAAATTATAATTGTTCATCTTCAATGGTTTGATTGTGTGGATTCTTGTGAGGGGTGTAGTGTAGGATTTCCTGCAACTACATATTGGCGCTAGAAACAGGGACAGAGTGAAGATTGGCATCGTGATTTGAAAGAATTTGGAGTAATAGGGAAGGAATTTCATATAATTTTCAACAATTTACTGAAATTGAGAAATGGCTAGAAGAAGATATGCATCAGAACAACCAACAATTGTTAGAAGAAGTAGGAGACTTGCTGGAGAAGGGAGAAATGAAATGGGGGAATCCTCAAGAATGAACACAAGAAATAATGAAGAAAATCAAATTCAATCACCAATTCAACCACTACCGAATAGAACCGTGGATTATGATAGAGTAAGCGTGCATACTTGGAGATCAGACTCTGTGGACGAAAGGGGAGAAGAACAACAATTGATAAACAATGGACAAGAGGAGAGAGACCGAGAAGTGATTAGAGAAATAATTCATGGAAATGAAGAGGTCGTAGCATTAGAGACATTGAGACAAACAATACATGAAGAAAGGCGATTAGAAGCATAGGAACGTGCAAATTTGACAAGGCAAAATCATGAGTTGAGGATGGAAAATATGAGATTACAAAATAGAAGGTCGAGAAGCACTACAAGGTCAAGCTCAAGATCAGTTAGAGAGGAAATAAGGAGAACTTTACATATAGAAAATGCTAATGAGGAAGTGCAAAATCCAGGCGAAGAGCGTTGCGAAAGAAGAGAAATAATGGAAGATCGTTATATCCCACATCCCGAAACTTTTCAAAATGGGCAAAATGATGGAAATCAAGGAAATAGGCAGCGTCAGGGGCGGAATAGTCCAGGTGATGAAGAAAATCAGGAAGAAGGAAGAAGAATATTGCATGGGAGAGAAGCACAGAGGAAGCAAAAAGAAATTGAAGATGAAATTGAAAGACACTATGTTGAGCAAGCACGTCTAGCTTGCGAGAGATAAAGATTGAGAAAAGAAATGGAAGAACAGGAGTTACAAGAGGCAATTCGCCAGAATAATCATGATAATAGAGAAAGAAGGAGAGAACAAAATCGCAACAATGGTAATATCAATGAAGAGTATGAAAGAGTACAAAGGAGGATTGAAAGGCCGCAAAGAAGAGAAAATGATAGATATAACGGTGTGCGAATTAATGAGAGGAATGAAAGAGAAGATCGCAGAGAAAGACGAGAAGAGAATGATGAACAGGAAAGTCAAAACAGACATGAACGCAGAAGAAGAGAGGCGGAGTTAAAAAGACCAATCGAGCCAAACTCTGGTGTAAATGAACAAATTCTGAGAGAATTGGCGGAAATGAGAGGAATGTTAAATAATAAAAGAGGAGGAGGTAAGAGACAATTGGATGAAGCCATAGAAGAAGCTGCGAAGACTCCATTCACACAAGAAGTACAATTAGGAGGAATACCCCCAAAATGCAACTTACCTACGTTAACCAGCATTTTCGATGGAACAACTTGTGTGATACAACATATCAAAGCTTATGTGAGATGTATGTTACAGTGGGAGAACCATGATGCTATATTGTGCAAATATTTTGCATCAAGTTTGACAGGAGAATCTTTGAAATGGTTTGAAGGATTACCGAGGAATACAATAACATCTTTCAATCATTTGCAGGCTATATTTTTAGGGGCATACATTAGTAATAACTCCTCGCGACACGGTATTGAAGATGTATTTGGGTTAAAACAAAGGGTTGGTGAAAGTTTGAAGCATCTAACCATGAGATGGAAGACAATGTGCAGTGATATGGCTGGTCGTGTGGATGAGAGATATCTCATTCTATCATTCATTAATGCTATTTTCGCAACCAATCTGCTATATATTCAAATTTTTAGAATCAAGAATACAATCACAATGACTGAGTTGCGAGAACTTCAAGAGGAGTACATTGCTCTAGAGGAAAAGCAAAATGAGATGGAATCATACCCCATTGCGAACACAAGTTCAAAAGCTGCAAATGCAAGCTTGTTACTTAAACTAATAAACACAGTGACGAGCACCTCGCAAGGTCAACAAGAAACGATAACGAATGATGGTCAGCGAAAGCTAGTAGCCATGGGGAGACGTGATCAGGATGAATTTGAGAGAGAGAGAAACTTCTATAACCATGGAGGAAATAACAAAATTCAAAGACTTGATCATCCGCAAGAAACTTATGGAAGTCAGAGGCAGAGTTATCATAGAGGACATCGAAGTCACAGGGTGGTCTGGGAAGAAATCAAGATGCCACCACTGAATGCTAGTGTGGAGAAAATATGGGAAGCTATAATCTTAATGGAAAATATACCTGCGCCATGGAACATGGGAAGTGAACCACCTCCGAGTGACAGAAGTCATGAATTTTGTTCTTATCACCATTTTCATGGACACTCCACAAACGATTGTAGAAATATAAAAAGAATCATCCTCAGAATGATAGACCAAGGGAAACTAAATCAATTTCTAAAAAGTCAACCTCAATCTCAACCATTACCACCACCGCCAGAAATTCACAGAGCAAACACAACAAGAGGAGGAGAAACATTTGTGATAGAAGTTGGAGCGAAAGCCAAGAATTTGTCTTGCAACTTTATTGTGCATTCGTACAGGACAGTCGAAGATTTTCATGATAGTGTTCTCAGTAGGGTTTTCGCAAGAGATGCTGATAATAGAGAAATAATGAACATCGCGAAGACATTGTCACTAAAGGAATGGAAAAAGCAGATTATTTCTTTTACCGCAGAAGAAGTACCTGAGGGTGGAGAGATGCATGACAACCCATTAGTGGTAAGGTTGGAGATTAACCCAAAACCTGTTGATGATGAAGATGATGAGGCAGAAAATTCATGGGCAATCAATAGAATCTTAATCGATATTGGAAGCTCTGTGAATATTCTTTTTTACCATACTTACAAGACTATGGGAGGGAAGGACGAAGATCTAATACCTTCAACTTATAAGATCTATGGTTTCAACGGTACTGCCAACAAGCCTAAAGGAGAAGCTCATATGCGAATACCACTGAAAGGATTATCAACCGAAATTTTGTTCTGCATAGTCGATGTGGAATCTCCCTATAATGCATTGATTGGGCGACCTTGGTTACATGAGATTTTGGGTGTAGCATCGACTTATCACCAGTGCATCAAATTTCCTCATCCCAGTGGTGTCAGAGTCATAAAAGGAGATTGGGTTGAGGGACAGAAGTGTTATAAAGTTGATGTGGAATCTTGCGAGGAAAGAGCTGCCCAGAAGAAGAACTGGAAGCAAAACATCAAAAATGAACAAAGAAGGGAAAGACTAATGGTGGACGCAATAGAGGCGAGAGAAGAAAGTACGTTGCGAAGCCAATGCCTGAAGAAAGTTGGAAATTGCGATGATTTCGCAAAAGGGAATGCAGTATTAGGAAATTTGAATAATGAAGAAGCAGAGAGCAACATAAGTAAGAGGCGAAAGGAGTGAATGATTAATTCTAGACTTGCGAAGGTTTTTAAAAAAAAAAAAAATTAACTTTTGAGTGATAAAGACATGCTAAAGATGCAAAAACTATGATAATCGAAAAAAGAATTCGAGAAGCTTTCGCAGGGATTTGAATGATAAAGACAGGCTGAAGATACAAAGACTATGATAATAAAAAAAAAAAAAAAAGAATACGTGAAATTCTCGCAGAAATGATGACAATAAACAATCTAAAATCAATGACATATCAGAATGAGACGAACCTGCTATGGCGTACACCCTAGTTCGCGAATCAAAATTTCGTAAGAGGCAAATGTAAGACCTAAAGTACGTCATAAAAGGGGGTATGTGTTAACATGGCTCAGGGAAAAGGTTACACCGCCCCTGGAACCTGGGTCATGGAGATTTGGGGTCAATAAAGCCCATCCAGGAGAGATACCTTGGATTTCCAACTATATATATAAGGTTATACCCTGGTTGGACGACCGAGGGTCTCTTCTAAGGAGTCAGCGTATGATCAAGGCGCCGAGGTACACGGTTGAGCCAAGAGTGCAGGGGCATTTGAAGTGTCTCGGCCATTCTTGGCAAGTCTTGGCATATGTTGCACTCGGCCCGAAGAAAACTCCACTTAGGGTGCGCCTCGTAACCATAAGCCATATAGGTATAAGGGATAAGAGGCTGCGAAAACAACTGGTTGTTGTTAAGACCGGATGGGAGGAGTTAGTCTTGTATGGCCGATGTACGCCTCCTTGAAGGGGCAACCATGGAGATGATAAGGGCGGCACCCTCCATTAGGGAGCTGATAAGTGTCTTAAGACGCAAATGTCATGAGGCTTTATTTTCGCAAGAAAATTTAGGCTTGTCATATTTGTGCGATGATCCCGAAGAGGCAATAATACAAAAGACAAAGATAAGACGAGATCAATGGGTCAAGTACATGAAAGTGTAAGGACGTCCTGCGATTTCGTCGCAAGACGGCAATGTCATGGGGCTTTATTTTCGCAAGAAAATCTAGGCTTGTCATATTGTCGCAATAAAATTATCTGCAGAGGCAACAATACTAAGAAATGATAAGGCAAAATCAATGGGTCTTTACATGAAAGTGTAAAGACGTCCTGCGATTTTGTCGCAATGACAAGAGGTGGCGCAATAAGACCTTTAACTAGGAAGGCAAAATAAGACCACACAAAAGAAAAAAAAAAAATGAGATCTTGAAAACAACTAAGAAACATTCTCTCGCGAGAATTCAAACAACAATGATTTTGAGATCGAGGCATGTTACCATCTAAAGGTTATTTGCTTAATCATTCATTTGAAAACAAATAACGAGAGGTGATAGGTGTAGAATACGAGTATTTACTATATAGAGTTTATGCAATGGAGTCTTTGGGAGCATTGGGAGCGAGAACGGAAATACAAAAACAAAACCCTTATCTATCTCATTTGAGTGGGATTAGCCACCCCCGTTCCTACACCCTAGATCGAAATCAAGTTCGAAGTTTAAAAATTCGCATAGATTGAGAACCATGAGGCATGTTACCATTTAAAAGGTTATTTGCTTAATCATTCATTTGAAAACAAATAACGGAATTGAGGAAACTGCAGTCAAGGCACGATGGCTGCAGTGTCCGGTTTCTGCTTGGATGGTAGAGGCAAGTATGGGAATGCATAGATTGAGAACATGTTATTTATTTTCATATGATAGATTTACGCATTCATAATATTGATTAACCATATTGCAAAAAGAATTGCTTTTTTAACATGTGCGAAAAGGGACAACAAAAGTAGAATTTGTATTTGAAGATCCAAGAAACTTACAATAAGAGATTATAAAGATGGAAGATTAAAAGGATAAATATACGATTGATGTTACAAAAAGAGAAAGAAGAAAATGGTGTTATTTCTTGTTTGATTCTTCTTCTTCACCCTAGATCCTTCTACTTCATTATCTTCATATCTTCTCCTTATAGATTCTTCTTCGCTAGCATCGCTATCAGAGATATCCAAAGAAGGCATGTTCTCAGGGATTTCGTCAAGAAGACAAGGGTATGAAGAATAAGGAATATTTTTGTCATCACAGACTGTCTTAATAGTCTGATTGCGAAAGAGAACATCATCATTTTTGAAATTCGCCACAATAATTTGCAGTTGCTTCTTCAACTTGGAATACTTGTCATTGCGAAGAGAGAAGTCCTTTGCAAGTTGTTCTTTTTCGGATTCAAGTTCTTCAATTCTTTTCTGAAATCTCTTCTCAGTCTCTGCGAATGTAGAGAAATGAATCAACAACTTGATGACAGCTTCATATATAATAAACAATTAAGTAAAAAAGAATGATCAACAACCTTCTCTATCAGAAATCATATCCCTAATCAAGGCTCTGTGCTCAACTTGAAGACTAACATTAACACCTAAATTATTTCTGGCGTCATCTAGAACTTTCGCAGCCCAAGCGAACTCATCGTCACTGTTTATGAGAAGAAGGGAACGAATTTGATTCTCTCTTTCGCTAAGAATAGTATTTTGGTGAATGGATTCATCCCGCTCAACTTGAACTTCAAGAAGAGTTTTTTGAAATTTTGCTAATGCTTGGGCACCTTGATTAGCAATGCGGTCTTTGTCATCTATAAGATCACTAACCTTCTTCCTTAAAGTATTAATTTTCTCTTGGGAACTAAGATATAGGTGTTTAAATTGGTTGGCTAAACTCAAACTAGATCTATGATCAGCTTCTAAAAGGCGTAATCTGGATTGAAGTTCATTTAGAGAAAGAAGTTTGATTTTGTTATTTGAAAAGCTATTTAAAAAAAATATTCAGATGGGCGAGAAGAGCATCGTTATCCATAGGCTCAGGAAATGAGTAAAGAAGAATGGCTTCATCAGAAAGGTTATAAACGTCTGCGAAAATGATAAGTCAGATAAAGAAAAACAAATGACAGAGCGAAAGCAAGGAAAAGAGAAGAATTTTATACCATTGTTGATTAGCATTTTGAAGGCTAGATATCTTGTCCTTCTGAGAAGAGGACTCAACTTCCAATTGTTTGGTCTTTTCACGAAGAGTAACAGTTTCATTTTCAAGTTCTTTATCTCTCTTGCAAAGAGAAACCGCTTCAGCTTCCAATTCTTCATTCTTCTTCTTAAGTTGAAGGTTTTTCTTTTCGAGACTGTTGCGCCTTTTCTCGAGATCTGAGGCAACAACAAAGGAAGCTCTCCCAGACTATAAAGGAAAATAAAGAAATTGTCAAGATGAGGTTTATAATTGAAATCATGCAGAAATAAGGAAATATAGACATACCAAGGCACTAAGTGCGTTTAGGAAACTGGGAGTCACTGCTCTGGAAACTCCACGAAAAGAATCATCATCCTCTAGTAAGGGAGCATCGTAGATATTTGCGAGAGCTTCGCATGTGGCAGAAAAATGATCATCTCCAATTCCTTGCATAGAGTCAGAGAAGACACTAGATAGTTGCGCCATAGCATTCAATGGATGATTCTCCTTCGCAAGAGAGGTGTCAACATCGACATTATCTTCATCGAGCTCTCATTGGATTGAGGACCTGGAACGAGAAGAAGAATGGATTTTCCGTTTTTAGAAGGTGGAGCAGACAGATTTCTTCGGCGAAGAGGAATTTTACTCTTGCCTTTAGCTTTCGCAGCTTCAGAAATATCCTCTTCTTCAACAACTTCAACGCCAACCTTTGCACACGAATGAAGATAAGAAACAGAGGTAAAAATATTGTTAAAAATAATAAAGAAAAGTATTTCTTACTTCATCCGTGACTGAAGAATTGCCAGAGTACTCGCCTTAGGATTTCTCTCGTAACTTTTTCTCAATTTAACAATCTGAAAATTTCGCAAGATTAGTAGATGTAAAAAGAGAGAAATTCAGGAAGCACACCTCTTTAGCTTTCTCGGGCCAATTAAATACCCAAGGATGATAGTTGGCGAGATTCGCAGGGAGTACATTCGAACCTGAAATATAAGGTCCATTCAAAAATAGTGGAAGGACACACCATTTGTCGTCTTTGGAATGGCGAGGAACATTGTTCTTGCCGGAGTGCCAATCGATATCTTGCATAAGTACTTTGTCGCTGGGGATATTTTCTCTTCTTTTCAAACGTGCACCCCAGCGAGTTCTATCGTTCTTCATGTTTATTACTTCATAATTCTCAAAGAAACTCTCTACTGAATACTTCTCAGCGAATATCTCTAAGTCTGCAAATTTAGGATCTCTGACTGCATTAGAATAGAGAGACCCTTTAACAGCGCCACGGTTGGCGAACTCAAGCATTAAGCGGATACAATCTCCACTTAATTGGTAAACAGCTCGCGAGAATTTCTCATGAGCAAAAATTTCATAAAACAAAGGAAGTTCAGGGTTGTAGAGAGGAATGGGAAGGCCGGCGAGAATCTGACCCAAATGAGATTATGATCTTTTGATTATCACAACAATGATCAGTAAATAATTTGGCGGAGAGAATAGATGAAGATTCTTGATGGGGAATAGTGGATAATGTGAAACCTTTCTCTTGTAAATCCTTTTGAGCCTCTCCCAAGAGAACTTCATATCTACGACTAGATGGAGCCATTTTCAGAGTATGGGAATGATTAAGGAGTTGAAGATCAAAGGAAAAAAGAAAATTTACAGTAGCAGAAGTGGAAGTTACGGAGGAAAATTGAAGAAAAATTGCAGAGAGAAAGTAAAAAAGAAGAAGGGGAAGATGAGAAAACTATATATAGAGAAGAATTTTCGAGAAGATAAATGCATTTAATGCGAGAAGAGACGTGAATGGTTGAGAAGTAACGGTTGAAAGAGACGTGTCAAAAAATGAGTGGAGAAGAGACACGTATTATAGATTTAGTGTAAAAGTATGAAGTCAAATCGCCAAACAGATAAGGATGAACAGTTGCGGAAGTTTGAAAATAATAATTCTCATGACATTCTCTTCTTCGCAGAGAAGACATGAGAAGAGGCAAGATGTAGGATCAGAATATCGCAACACCAACACCTCTGCGAAATTCATAAATGTTACATAGCGAAGGTGTCACAGACGAATAAAATAAGTGACACAATGGATGACGACAGCCAGAACACGAGAAAGGTGTGAAGACCTAGCGAAATCTAGGAGTGTTGCGAGATTATGCATTTGTACACTTGCGACACTTCGCAAATCGTTCCCGAAAATAAAGGACATCTTAGCTGTTATCCATTATGTAATACCCTATATAAAGAGCCGAACATGCCTATTGGAGGGGGATCCTTTTTCGAGTGTTGGGCAAGTCATTAAGAGAGAGAAAGTTTATAGTGATTGTAATTTCTTTAGCTCTTTTCCATTTTATCTTGTAAACATTCAAGAAATTAATCAATAAAAATTATAATTGTTCATCTTCAATGGTTTGATTGTGTGGATTCTTGTGAGGGGTTTAGTGTAGGATTTCCTGCAACTACATGATGAAACCAAAGTTTGGTTTCACCTGATTTTTTCCTAGTTTATTCGGCTTGATTTGGAAGTCGGCGTGTTTGGTTTCATCATTGAAGTTGTGTTGGTGGAATGACAATATGTGGAAAAATGATGAAACCAAATTTTGGTTTCATCATTTTTTTTGTTTGGTTTTGTCATTTTTTTTTTCATTTTGTTGAATATTGATCAATGAAACTCATTTTTTGTGGAGGTGGCGGCTGGTTGTTGGCGGTGGTGGACAGCGATAATGGTGGTGTTGCTCGGCGGTGGTGGTGGTCGTCGTCGGTGGAGGTCTGTGGTGGTGGTGGTCGGCGGCGGTGGTGGTGGTGGTTCGCGGAGATAGTGGGTGGCGCCCAGTGATTGGTGATGGTGGTGGTCGGCGGCGATCGGTGGTGGTGGTCGGCGGCGGATGGTGGTCGGTGGTGTTGCTAGTTGATGGTGGTGGGTTGTTGTTGTTGGTGATAATATAATAAAAATTAAAAGTGGGGTTGATTTTTGTTTTTGTTGGGGTGATTTAAACTAGAAGGGTAATATAGACAGTTTATATTAAATGGGGTTTTTGTTAACATTTTGTTTTGTTGGAGTTTTTGTCCATGGATAGTGACATCTTTGGGGTTATAACTCGCGACCCGTTTCAGATTTGGTGGTTTTTGTGTGGGTGGGCTTTACCGGCCTTTAGGTTCAGTGTAGTTCCGGTGTAAAGCAATTTTGATTCAGATCATGCAATCACAAAATGAAATAGGATCTTGGGCTTGTAGATGGGTGGGCTTCATGAATGACTCTCTGGGTTTTTTTTTTTTTTTCTTTTTTTTTTGAAGCATTTTGGGTTGTATTGGACAAATGGTTTGCGTTACAAAATTTCATGCAGGCGCAGATTCACTAGCGACAAAAAGGGATGTTGTTCTAATTCTTGGATACATCTTTTATCTAGTATTTTATCCATACCTATTGTTTGCACTATATAGTTTGATATATGGGTCCAAATGCCTCGGCCCAATAATGCTACCCAAGATAAGTATTTGGCGTTCAGGTTGGAAGGGTAATTATAGCCTAGTAAGCAATTATCCTTTTACGCCAAATGACCAGATCCACTGAATCCCGAAAAAAAAGTGAATCAGTTTCCAGGTAGACATTCAAATATGGAAGTTACAGATCCTTAAATAAAGATGAACCAGTTACTGGTAAGACCAGGTAAATATTCAAACCTGGAGGTTAGAGATCCCTAGAAAAAGGGGAATTATTTTGGACCATGATGAACTTGGAGAGCATTTGGTCGAGATACATAATCAAAATATATCCAGCTGAATATTCGACTTGATACAATTCATCTACAATCTATAAATAGAGTTTGAATTCCAACTGGAAAGGTACACATTTCTAATCCTTCTATCCCCATAAAAACCTGTTGTCACTCTTACTCATTGGGGTATCGGAGTGTCCTTGTAGGTACCCCCACTTTCATTTATCAATAATGCTTGGAGAGGCAAAGTCAGTGAAATGATGATTCATCATAACTAGAATTTCTTCATCTACCGGGAACACAAAACGAGGAATACTACTAAATCATCCAAAGCTTCATATTTCATAATCATGCACGAATCTCAAAAAAAAATTCTTAAACCATTTAATGGCTAGAATTTCATCTTCAAATACGAATATCGAGGAGTGTTGTAGGAATATTTTTTCTATAGCATCTTTTGGCGCCCTACGTGGGGCAGAGAAGGAATCATTAAATATAAAATAATAAAATAATAATATTAAGATCCATGGTTACATTATAAGCAAGTCAAAGTGATGGGAACGTCAATGTGGATGCAAAAGTATGAGGAATTCAGATCGATTTTGATCACCCACTTTGTGAAGGAGTTGAAACATCACATACAACAACGACATCAGGATGTCCGTCTGCGGGAACTCATCCCCCTAGGACAAGTACAAAAATCGTTTGTTACGCATTACAACTCATTCTCTAAGTGAAGGTACCAATGTGAAAATATCATCAAGAAATATAGATCAATATCAAACAAACATGTTAAACTCGCGTCCAAACTATCTTGCCAATAAAGGCTTTCGTTTAGCCTCGCATATTGAACAAGTAGATAGGACCGGAGAGACACATGTAGATCTAACTCTGCGCGAAATATTGCAAGAGTTGGAGAAGGAAAACAAACTACTAAAGGCTTTGCTGGTTAAGAGACCGCAAAGGGGTAATACCCAGTAGTATGGAAGTATCACTCCACACTAACGTGCACGACCTTCACGTGAGGGTTGGAGGGGGAAAAATGTGCATAATGATCACGTTAGGAGACATGGATTGTATGAAAGGTAAGATGTCGAAGCAGATAATATTGCAAGGGAATGCCGATGACTGAATGATCACTTCGAAATTCATCGCATCGTCGAGGAATCAGAAGGACGATCAGGTCCGAACCACTAGCAAAACGACAGGCACGAGCGGGAGGAATACTTCGACGAGCGGAAGCTAAATGAGTATATATTAACGGACGAAATAAGAAGGAATATCACGACAAAAACCAACGCTCAAATAAACACAACCAAGAGAAAGTAAAAGCAACACAAAACAAATATTATCATTCCTGAGTGTCACCTGCAAGTGAAAGCCAATAACCTCGGATGGATTACATGGGAGTAATGTCCAATGTATTCCACCATGGATACAGTCTTCCAGTAACGGGTAAAAGAAAGACATGCATGCACCATACACGTGTGAGGATGGTAGTTGTAAATAATGACACGCCTATCGAGAGAAATATCAATGGTCGGCGTCAGTTGCAGTATATATACTCGGCGTACTCACTCTCTCTTAGCCTAGCATCACAAATATTGAGTGATCTCAAGTTGTATACTCGCAGCAAATCAACGGAAAACATCATCAACATATCACTATGCCAATTTCAGTGTTACTTGATCGCCCCACAACTAAGATTTCCAAGACGCGCCCTTGGTACATCAATCAAACTCAACACTTCCCCAATGATCTAACTCACTAAACCAAGCATTACAAGTCGCTAGTTCAATAGCAGTGTAGCTTGTTGGTCCAACTGGTGATCCTGCTCACTGATCCAATCAACGATCTGTTCTTTTGGATCGATCCAAGTTCAAACTTGCATGAGTTTGAAAAAATTGGGCCCACACCATTGCGAGTTTTACTCACAATAGTCAAACAACTGGGGGCGTCTGGGGAAGAACCGAACCTGATAGATAAACTAGCAAAAAGGAAGTTTTATTGAGTAAGGACCAGCAACTTGGAGCCCAAAACTTGGAACTCCGACAACTAGGAAATAGTTCAAAATTGACTATGGGATGCATATTTCCGATGGTGGATCCATTCACGACTCATAAGGTAAGCCTAAACGATTGCTCAATTTTTTAACATTATACGTATTTTCTGGTCCTACAAAAAATGCACAATTCATATACAAATGCTCAATTCACAAATAAATGCATAATCCACACAGTACGATACTAGCCAGAGTTATTTAAAAATAACACTCGCATAGCTAGCATTAATCACAAACTTCGTGCATACTAGTCAGAGATGTTAAACAATAACTCTAACAAGGCTAGCACCGATCCAAACTTGGCTTTGATTAGAGGAGATATTTCAAAAAAATATTCCTCGTACGGTCTTAGTCAATACTTGCGCAAATTCAAGGGCAATCTAAACCTTGTCTTTGATTAGAGGAAATATTATTAAAAAAAAAACATATTCCTTGCGTGGTCTTGGTCAATACTTAGGCAAATTTGCGAGCAAGCTAAAGCTAAATTAGTTTAGCGCAGGCTCAAGAATAGCAAGGACCTTGTTACATGGGCAATGGAACCCCGTTCTCATGTAATGAGAATTCATAATAAAGAGACACAAAATCGGACTTAAGATTTCGAGTAAAAAATATGGAAGTATTATTCAAAGTTTGGAAAATGAAAATGTTAGAGCACTGCTCGGCCGAACTCGCAAGTGTTGCTATCTCAAGCTTGTTTGTCAAGTTTAGTTGATCAAAACTATATACTTGATTTCTGGTCTACTTATAGCTATGTCTCAGATCAGGATAAAATTTGTGGTTGAGCTTTAGACTTCACAGTGTTCACCAATTGAAGAAGAAGATCTACTGAGGAGCTTGGAGGAACTTCATCAACAAAAGGTATGTGGAGACTAAAACTTATATATCACTCAGAAGTCTATTCTATTCTATCTTCTAATGAGACTAAGTCGTATAGCTATATAGACTTTTACATTATACATATTTGATATTTCGAGCCGAATTTATCTCGCTTATCTATTTCTCGAATACGTGTTGGAAGCTTTTTGCTTTAGCTATGTTCATCGTATTCTTGACGAGTTTAGTTGGAAATAATTTATTTGTTGGAAACTAAATATTAAGTCAAAAGATGACCATGTGAAAATTACCTTGAACGTCTTACATGATTTGTGTGAGACAGTCATTTGATGTTAGCTCGGGAAGTTTCGTATTGATCATTCGATCACTTGAAAATTACTTGAAGCTAATGGTATGTGTGAGATTATCATTGTCTATTCTAAGGATGTTTCAATGATTGAAATAAGAGTTTAGAATGATTACCCCTGTCTAGATACAACACGGTATGCATATTCAGTAGGCGAACTGCACTGTGATGATTCAGGTCCGGAACTCTTGTTTGCGTACCTAGTATGTGAACGGTTTTGCCTGAGAAGGTCTGGAACTCTTGTTTGTGTACCTAGTATGCGAACGGGTTTACCTAAGTTGGGTCCGGAACGGTTGTTCGCGAACCGAGTTTTCAAACTGCTTGATTAGGCCAAGGTACGGAGCTGCTGTTCGCGTACCCAGTTTGCGAACACAGTGGTTAAGTTCTAAAATCGGTTATGTATGAATCTCATACTCATGAACTAAAACATTTATGATTTAAGGAATGCAAATTAACTTTACAAACCATGGCTTAATGTTTATGAATTGATTCTTGTATAAGTACTTTGTACAATCACGAGTCAAACCGATTTCGTTTCAATTTGTTCATGAATATTTCTATGAGATAGTGAACAATTGAACAACTCTATTTGAAACACAATTAGATTCATTTGATTATCTATCATGGTTGATAATTTGTGGCCCTCCCATGTGTGGACTTAAGCAACGCTTGGCTTGCTTTAAGGGGAGGGTCGGCCCTGGTCCCGCGCGTTATTCTTGGCCTTGGAAGCTATGGCCAAGTCCACGGCATGGTCCCCGCGCGCTATTCTCGGCCTTGGCAGCTATTCCCAAGGCCACAACATGGTCCCGCGCGCTATTTTAGGACCTGGGTAGCCACGACCAAGTTGATAGCATAAGCCGCGCGCTATTTTAGGATCTTGGCAACCACGAACAAGGCCATAACACTCTCATGCTATTCCCACATGTTATAAACATGTGGTGGCCAAGTTCACAAGGTCTTGGCACGCTAATGAGAGTCTCTTCCAACCTAAAACTGTACTTTTAGGCCATTAGATCCTAAAAACTAGGAGCAATCCTAACCTAGGTGGTTATGGGAAAATTTAACCACGTCCAAAACTCTCAATTCTCCCATCTAAGTTGAGATAAACACTCCCACATGCCATAAACACGTCATGGCCAAGAGTACAAAACCCTAATGCGCTATTAGGGGGCCGCGACCAATCAACGGCTTAGAGAGATTTGATCTCACCTTAGCCCCGTCTAAATACAATTTGGTTCTAGCCATTAATAATATGATTTCAGGTGATTTTCCTCTGCTATGGTTGAAAGCTTAATCAAGCTCTCTTCTTAGAGCTTCTGGCCCCACCAAGAATATTTTGACCAATAGGAATCTTTATATTTTTCCTACCACCAATTTTTGATATTTTTCGACCCCACTTCTCTCGATATTCATGGCAGAATACTCTAGCATAGCATAAAACTTCATTCGAAAACCTAAGTTCTGTTCTCGCCTTTCTTTTTTACCGTCACCTCTTCCTCTCCCTGTTTTTATTTTTTCTTCACGCTGTTTTTTCTTCATTGATTATATTTTGTTCTGATCATTTACTTTGTTTTATGTTGCAGGTACGATTGGTAAGATTCATATCGAAAAAGCTGTAAAACTACCCAACACCTAATATGTTTGAAATCTTTTTACCAAACCCTAATTACTATTTTCCCTTTTAACGCCTCCTCTCCTTTTGTTGTTGTGATTCTCTAAAACTTTACTTCCCGTTTTTCTTCTTTCTACCTGTATTTTTTGATTAGTTTTTTTTCTTCTTCTTTTCCTTAGTGTTTTGTATCGGATCTGATAATAGATGGATGCGCAAGATATGGATGGGCTAGAGAGGGTTTCAACAATCCCACATGTAAAGGTATCGATTTGAAGTGATTTTTTGTCGACTTCAGAAATAACAACCACGCTCTGGTGGAGTAGAGAGGCATACCAGGTTAGATCAGTTTTCCCTTCTTATGTTTCTGGACATCTTTCTATTTTATTTGATTTTCATTCACAAGGTTGAGTATCCTTCTTGGCAATTTTATTCTATGAGCTAATCGTTGTCTTTAATTTTCCTTGCTTCACTCTATTTTGTTAGCATCAAACAAATATAAGGTTTGCTCTTTTATTTTTTTCTTCATCTTTTAGGAAACATATCAGAATTCCCGTAAAGAGTGGTAGACATAGACTGTTGTTACGTTCTTTTTCAATTTACAATTGTGCTTATATCTAGCTATCATGGTGATGTTTTTCTTCAGCATGCTTTTAGTGGCATTAATGATTTCAAGGTTACTGCCTAATATGAGCATATCATCAACATACAGGCATACAATAACATGAGAATTATCCACCGATTTAACATAAACACATTTATCGATTCATTAATTACGAAGCCATTAGTCATCATTACATGTCAAATTTTCATGCCCTTTGTTTAGGTGCTTGTTTTAAACCATACAGAGATTTTTTTCAATTTGCCTACTTTAAAACCTTTCACAACAAAACCTTCAGATGTAAATCTCTTCAATCAATTCACCATGTAAAAATGCATCCATCGATGTATATGCAAATCATAAATAGAAGCAATAAAGAGGTGATTCTAGTGGCCGTTATGTATCAAAGAAATCTACTCCTTCCTTTTGTCTGTAGCCCTTGACTACCAACCTAGCTTTGTGTTTTTCTGTGATCTACCGGAGGTAAGTCTACTTGTCGTTATCTTGAATGGAATCCCCACTCATTAAGGGAAGCTTCTTCCCAGAGGCTCTTCTCTTACTTCTTCTGTTTGGTTTCAACATCTAGAGTTGGGGTTTTGACTAGTCGAAGGAACATTTCATTTTTTGCAAGGTCCGGACCTAAAAGGAAAATTGTTCAAAGAACATAATCTCTAGATTCCATAATGGTGTTATCACCAATGACCATGAACCTATTTAACCTAAGAAAACACGAGTCCATAGTTTTAGGTCCTATTTTGGTTTGCTTAGGGCTGCCCACCTTGGCCAAACACCCCACACTTTAAAGAATGCGTAGGAAGGTGGTCTACCTATCCATAATTCATATGGGGTTTTATCGATTTCTTAAATGGAATGCCTTTCGAAGGTTAACATGCTTTACCATATCTATGAGTGTTCGGTTTTCCTTTCATACTCCATTCGACTGAGGTGAAGTGCAGTAGTCTCGTGAATGATGCCATTAAGTTTGTAAATTCTCCTATGGGTATCACATACTCACCGCCTCGGTCTGACCTAAGAGTTTTAATTGTAACGCCTCTTTGGTTTTCTACTTCAAGTTTATATAATTTGAAAGCTTCTAAGGCTTCATCCTTGCTTCTAAGTAGGTAAACTTGAAGATATCAGAGTGATCATCGATAAAAGTGATGTACCATTTTTACCACCTTTAGTTGAGTTGATTTTAAATCTCCTAAATCCGTTGTACTACGATTTAGATTCAACACAAATTTCACATTTATGACCTCTGTCAAAGTTTATTTTTTAGGAATGCAGCCTAGACTAGCAAGTTTTTCAATGGATTTGAAGTTAACATGTCCTAGTCTATCATGCCAAACATGTGAGGAGTCACAAACATAAGCGTAAGAAGATGCATTTTAGTTCAAGTTCAAGGAAAGTACACTAAGCTTAATCATGTTCTCAGTGGCCTTTAACCCTTTCCTACGAAGTCACCACCCTTAGAGATTACAACTTTGTTAGACTCGGCTACAAATTTAAAACCTTTCCTAGTAACCCTAATTACTATTTTCCCTTTTAACGCCTCCTCTCCTTTTGTTGTTGTGATTCTCTAAAACTTTACTTCCCGTTTTTTTCTTCTTTCTACCTGTATTTTTTGATTAGTTTTTTTTCTTCTTCTTTTCCTTAGTGTTTTGTATCGGATCTGATAATAGATGGATGCGCAAGATATGGATGGGCTAGAGAGGGTTTTAGCGTAAAGGTATCGATTTGAAGCTGATTTTTGTCGACTCTGGTGGAGTAGAGAGGCATACCAGGTTAGATCAGTTTTCCCTTCTTATGTTTCTGGACATCTTTCTATTTTATTTGATTTTGAGCGTAATCGTTGTCTTTAATTTTTCCTTGCTTCACTCTATTATGTTAGCATCAAACAAATATAAGGTTTGCTCTTTTATTTTTTTCTTCATCTTTTAGGAAACATATCAGAATTCCCGTAAAGAGTGGTAGACATAGACTGTTGTTACGGTGCTTATATCTAGCTATCATGGTGATGTTTTAGTATAAACTCACTCGAATGAAGAGCGCTAAACATAGACTTTTGTTTTATCTCTCTCTTTATGAATTGATTCAGACAGACACACCATGTATTTTCTTTTAATGGCAATCTATATCTTAACGTCGAATCAATGCCATCTCCAAACCCTCACTCTCATATGGGTTTCTCATTTAGTAACAACAACATCAACACTAGCAGTCACGGTGTGTTTTGTGAATCCTGTGAAGATGGATACTTCATCTTTTTAATGGATTGAGATTAGTTTTATTTATTTATTATTAACAACATTTTTACTTGTTGTTTCCTGAAGTGGTTGTTGATTTTATATGGAAATCAATTGCAGTGGATAGGAATTAATGGGCGCAAACCGTAAAGGCTCTCCTGCTCATTTGATCCATAAGCTCACGGGCTCAAATTAATGGGCGCAAACCTCTGCTAGATCGCATGTGGCATTCAATACCATGACCAAACATAGATCACAAATCAAATAAATGTTAGTCTAAAATAGTGCAAATAAAATAGTGCAAATTTAGTTTGTAACTAATGAGATTTTTTGGTCGACTTTTATAGGGAATAAAAGTGCACTGTACATACAACCATGATTACTTCTAAACAATGGGAACCTTTTGTCCCCTTTCATAGATAATTTATACTAACTGGAAGTCTTCAAATGGAATTGAGATCAATGGGAAATCAGATGCCTTTGTCTCTTATGTGTGCATTCATCACACATATCGTACTTGGAAGGCCCGCAATAAATTTCTCTATTTGGGTATGGAGACATCAGAATCTAGACCCCCAAGAAAATGTTGTCTGAATATGTGATAGGAAGCGTACTCAACAGCCATCCTAAAAAAGAAAGAAAAAAAAAGCTATCCGGTTGAAAATCGAAAGTGCAACATGATGGTTTACCAAATGTACAGTTGCAAAGCTGATGTTTTGCTCTCTGATCCAGAGGTAAATATTACCTTTTAATTCTAAGCCTTAGAAAGATACCATATTTTCATTTTTATTGATTCTCTTGAATTCCATTTTAACAATCCATACTTCGATTGAGACTTTATTAATTTATTTGAAAAATAAAACTTGATATAATTCTATAATTGTGAAATGTAGTTATCATTGTTGGCTTTTTTCTTATAAATCTCTCATCTGGGAGTAGTCTTAATGTTTTGTCTTGGTTATTTTGTCGAATTAGCGATATCTTAGTTAATAGATGCTATCGCATGTTTTTCTTGAAAGTGCAGCGGAAAAACTACTGTTGCAGCTACATCATCTTTTATTTTTCATAATGAGCTATTGCATAGTTTAGTTCATATTCGGTGTAGAGACGATTAAATCACCCCCAAAGCATTAAATTAATTTATACGCATCATGATATACTGCATCCAGCGTCTTATTGCCATATTTAGTACGCCCAAACACTATACTTAATCAGTTTGTATGAACTTATGTTATTTACTTTTTTGCAAATATTTTTTGGGCAAATGCTTTTTGCTAAGTACCTACACATCATTCCAAGTTGCAGTTTGTAAACATTCAGCTATTGCTTACCAAACACAAACTTCAATTCCATTTTATTGCGATAATAATGAGGAATTTGTGAATTATAAACACCGTTTGTTGTATTACTTCAAACACGGCCGCGAACCAATCTGATCTCGTGCAGAGCACGGGTGCACAACTAGTTAAGGTTAAAACATGAATTTAACTTCAATGACCTTGGTCGAATTGAGACCAAACCCTAATTCACGGCTATGGCCAAGTTATGCCACTTATATGCCCTAATTAGCCAAAAACGAGCCATGACTAGAATATGCATTGGCCCACCCATTATGGTTGCCCACTAACATGCTACAACGTTGTACATGTGCTATAAAGGTTAATGGCTCATGTAAGATCCAGAGATTTGGGTCCTAATCACCTTGGATAGCTTTGGCGTGTTATGACCGCAGCTTGTTAAGCTATTCTTAGCGCCACCTTGGGCCCACAACATACCACACATCACCTTGTGTTTAAATCATGCCACTACAGCTCCCCTAGTCTGTGAATTAACATATTTAACTCATGGAAACGTTATGGCCCCACCACTCCTCTCTTAACTGTCATGGCCAAAGAAAATTGCTACAAAATCGCAACTTACCAAGTCAGGCTCTAACGCGCTGCCATTTTTGGGCCACTACGCCACTTGCTATTTTATCTTCATAAATAGGCCATTCAAAGTCCACGTGGTAATTTAGTACTCCAATATCTCACGCGTAGATTATGGCATGAAATATTTTTCTCCATTTTAGTTGTGGCATAAAACACGCGCGCACTATGCCGCTTTTATGCCATTAGCATGGCACGCTAGATTATAGCGTATTAACTAGCCGCTAACGCACCAAGTTGTTCTAGTACGTCTAAACAGGGTACAAGCACGCCCTAATCCCACGGATAGCCTTGGCTAAGTTGTTTCACAACAACTACAATTTAACACGCCTAAAAGGCATATGACATATCAACGGATACGATTTAGCCTAAATAAGATGATATCTGTTGAGGGGTGAATTTTGGTTCTACAAGTCCTAGCCACAACACACCCAATTCCCCATAGGAGAGAGAAAAAGGATCCCCTCCATTGTACTACATGCCCCTTTATATAGACTTCTCAAAATCCCCTCATTTTATGATATCATGCCACATGTTCTAAAACTCCTTAATTACTACTAATGCCACTCCTTCTCTAATACAACCTCCTTCTTTCCTATTAATTCCTCCCTTGTCCTTTCCATCTTATGGATACTTTCTTAGTGGACTTGGGCTTTAGTCCCTAAGTCCCCATGTTTCATGTTGGGTTTGCCTCCCTTTTGGGGGGCTAAGGGGGAATATTTTTCATGTATCAACATTAGTCCCCTGACTACTGGGTCAGTTGTCAAAGAACCCGGTAGTCACATCATGCCTTATCTTAAGTTCTACTTTTCAACAGTAGTCATTGTCCTCTGATGATGCCATCCTAAAGTCCCCATTATAGGATGCCCCATATCTGGTAGTCATCTTCATTTCTCTGATCGAGCGACTCCACAACTTCTTGGATATACCTTGACTCTGGCGATCTTATCTGCGCTTATATCTCCATCCTACCTTCGGGGTGAACTAGTACGCTTATTAGTGTTGAAGGAGGAGGTGGTCATGTTGGGGTCTCTTAGGGTGATTCATTAAAGGCGCGTGAAGCTTATGACGAAGCTGATCGGGATTTGGCTTTGGCGAGTGTTTAGGCGCGTTTAAAGGTGGAGACTCTAGATGTAGATACTTCCCGTTATCGTGCGTTGATATTCAGTTAAACTTGTGCGGGTAGTCCGAGTGTTCTTAGATAGGCGAAGCGTGTTGCTAGGAAATATTAGTGCGCGCCTACTCCCTTCTTTTATTTTCAATGGAACGCAGTGTTTAGTGTTTCGCCTTTGTGGGGATGGGTGCGTCTTCTTCGTGATTATGTTTGGGTAGGCAAAACGCGCCTTCATAGGTGAATCCCTTGTAATGGAGGTAAGTCCATATGCTTCTCCCCTCCATTTCCTTTGTTTTTCCAAGGTAGGAAAACACGCTCCCCCTTTTCTGTAGCCGATCAGATGCGCGGAGTAACCTGTCGCCTTTTTATAAATCCGTGGATGATCGGATGCACGGAGTAACCTATCGCCCTTTTGTATATATGTGGCCGATCGGATGAGCATATCAACCCGTCGCCTTTTTTGTATATATGTGACCTATATTGGGGCCTTTTAGTATATATGTGGCCGATCGGATGAGCATATCAACCCGTCGCCTTTTTTGTATATCTGTGGCCCATCTTGGGGCCTTTTTGTATATATGTGGCCAATCAGATGAGCATATCAAACCGTCACCTTTTCGTATATCTGTGACCCATCTTGGGGCCTTTTGTAAACTCGTCAGCCGACCGGGTGTCTATGTATCCCGTAGCTTTTTGTAAATTTGTCAGTCGATCAGGCGCCCTTGGCTGTCCTGAGACCTTTTGTAGATTTGTCAGTCAATCAAGCGCCCTTGGCTGACTTGAGACCTTTAGTCAGTCAATCAGGTACCTTTGGCTGACCTGAGACCTTTTGCCAGTCAATCAGGCGCCTTTGGCTGACATGAGACCTCTTGTAGATTTGTCATTCAATCAAGCACCCTTGGCTATCTTGAGACCTTTTGTCAGTCAATCAGGCGCCTTTGGCTGACCTGAGACCTTTTGTCAGTCAATCAGGCGCATTTTGGCTGACCTGAGACCTCTGTAGATTTGTCAGTCAATCAAGCGCCCTTGGCTGACTTGAGACCTTTAGTCAGTCAATCAGGCACCTTTGGCTGACCTGAGACCTTTTGACAGTCAATCAGGCGCCTTTGGCTGACCTGAGACCCCTTGTAGATTTTTCAGTCAATCAAGCGCCCTTGGTTGTCTTGAGACCTTTTGTCAGTCAACCAGGCGCCTTTGGCTGACGTGAGACCATTTGCCCTTTGGCTGACCTGAGACCTCTTGTAGATTTGTCAGTCAATCATGCGCCTTTGGCTTTCCTGAGACCTTTTGTAGATTTGTCAGCCCGGGCGCCTTTGGCTTTCCCGTAGCCTTTTGTAAATTTTTGTTCAAGCGGCCTCTATGGACCCTTGCTAGCATGGTGCCCGGAGCACGTTACTAGATTTTTTTTGTTACATAGCAGATCATGGATTTCACAATAAGATAATATTGATGCTTTGTAAAAATAAAGTGACGACCTACACATGTGACTAGATGACATGCATATTTCATGGAGCGCGAATAAACATTCAAGTAAGCTTTAACTTAGACATTGCATGGTTTGGATTGACTAAACGTATATACAAGCGGAACTAATATTTGTACAGAATTGTGGACATGTGTTACGTTCTTAGAATCCAATTTACTAAAATGGTGACGCGTGCAAGCTAAAAATGTATGCATATGCGCCTAAAAGTCTTATTAGGGTGGTTAATCCACTTTTAACATCGGTGGCATGCTATGATAAGTTCGTACATGCATATATTCATTTATTTGCGCAAGGAAGTCATACGCATGAAACAAAATATTTACAAGCATATCATATAAGGGCGCGTGGTAGCATTTTTAGGTACCGTTTAAAACTGGTCTAAATATGTATTTCATGTCAATCTGGCAAATACATGGCAAGGTTAACATATCAATTTCATATTACAATGTAAATATGGAGCATATGGATTTTCATGGGCACTCATTTCTATTATCATTGCAAATATCTATATTCAGGTGAGTTTTAGATTAGATACTTCATGCTTTGACTAAAATACGTGGAATAAATTGTGATGATGTGTTGTCTAAACAAAGGGAAACTTTGGTGTATATATTCAGTGTGCATATAAACGTTGGGATAGTTACAGGCGAGCGTGTTCATCATGTTATTCATATCTAACTTGTGTTGTTGATCCCTGTGTATAGGTAGGCTATGCGACTCCAAATTATGTAATAAAACTTTCTGAAGATGCCGGATTCCTATATATCAAATGATTTCAAAAGGTTCGCCCAATGAGCTAAAACTACAGTAGCATATATGTGATCATGAACATTTAAGCAAAGAGTTGCAAAAGTCAGTAGTAATAGTCGAAATTGATTCGACACTTTCGACGAGTGCTTGATAGCAACCTAGTCAATACTCACATGGAAGAAAACCAGCAATCAACTAGAATGATAATCATGAGATAGAGGGCGTGCTAGGATGTAAACGCGGAGAGGGGGAGGCGCCGGCTTGCTGTGCGGCTAGGATTTTACAACTTTAATACCATTATTCTCCGATCGATCCTGGCACTATGATGGCTGCTAATGCACATGGCGGCTAACACATCCATTTTAAGTTCAAGAAATGCCTTTCTTGCAGGTGCATACTTAGAAAACACATATAGTCACACATGATTGAATGATTCAAAAAGGTGTTTGTATGCAGTAGGGAATGCTTTAGATAAAGAAGATCTGGAGCAAGGTATAACTACTCTCGATACTAGCAGTCAGCCACTGATGCAAGTTTTAAGTTATTTTAAATTTTTCTAGAAACAGTCGCAAGTTTAAGTATTCTAGAAAAGTTAAAGATTGTAGGGCATGTGCCATGCGAGTGAAAGGAAGCAAAGATAATGAATACTCATCCGAATGTAGCAGGTAAAGCTCCTCCTTTTTCTTTTTTTTTTGAGCAGAGGTGCTTATACTTTGGTGTTGACTTCCTCCTCTTGGAGCCAAATTGGTAGTACCATAGATATGAGAAGCGCTGGTGGTTTCTCTGCCAATCAAGCTAGTAGCGGCTATGGGTGAAAGGCGCGGATGTTGTTGTCAGTAGTAGAGCTAGTGGTGGTACAATCATGCGCTGATGCAGTTTGATGCAGTCGGAAATCAGGGATGGATCAGCTAGGGTGTATTCAAATGATGTTGGCGAGGCTTATGTTGGCTGCTAACTTCTGTTTGATTGATGATGGCAGTAGTTCATAGGTACATGGCAGCTGGAGCTGAAGCACTCTTCTTCGATTGTCACACTTAGTACATGGCAGCTGGAGCTTTAAGATAAAACTGCAACTTACCAAGTCAGGCGCTAACGCGCTGCCATTTTTGGGCCACTACGCCACTTGCTATTTTATCTTCAGAAATAGGCCATTCAAAGTCCACGTGGTAATTTAGTACTCCAGTATCTCACGCGTAGATTATGGCATGGAATATTTTTCTCCATTTTAGTTGTGGCATAAAACACGCGCGCACTATGCCTCTTTTATGCCATTAGCATGGCACACTAGATTATAGCGTATTAACTAGCCGCTAACGCACCAAGTTGTTCTAGTACGTCTCAACAGGGTACAAGCACGCCCTAATCCCATGGATAGCCTTGGCTAAGTTGTTTCACAACAACTACAATTTAACACGCCTAAAAGGCATATGACATATCAACGGATACGATTTAGCCTAAATAAGATGATATCTGTTGAGGGGTGAATTTTGGTTCTACAAGTCCTAGCCACAACACACCCAATTCCCCATAGGAGAGAGAAAAAGGATCCCCTCCATTGTACTACATGCCCCTTTATATAGACTTCTCAAAATCTCCTCATTTTATGATATCATGCAACATGTCCTAAAACTCCTTAATTACTACTAATGACACTCCTTCTCTAATACAACCTCCTTCTTTCCTATTAATTCCTCCCTTGTCCTTTCCATCTTATGGATACTTTCTTAGTGGACTTGGGCTTTAGTCCCTAAGTCCCCATGTTTCATGTTGGGTTTGCCTCCCTTTTGGGGGCGCACTAGGCCGGCTAAGGGGAATATTTTTCATGTATCAACATTAGTCCCCTGACTACTGGGTCAATTGTCAAAGAACCCGGTAGTCACATCATGCCTTATCTTAAGTTCTACTTTTCAACAGTAGTCATTGTCCTCTGATGATGCCATCCTAAAGTCCCCATTATAGGATGCCCCATATCTGGTAGTCATATTCATTTCTCTAATCGAGCGACTCCATAACTTCTTGGATATACCTTGACTCTGGCGATCTTATCTGCGCTTATATCTCCATCCTACCTTCGGGGTGAACTAGTACGCTTATTAGTGTTGAATGAGGAGGTGGTCATGTTGGGGTCTCTTAGGGTGATTCATTAAAGGCGCGTAAAGCTTATGACGAAGCTGATCGGGATTTGGTTTTGGAGAGTGTTTAGGCGCGTTTAAAGGTGGAGACTCTAGATGCAGATACTGCCCGTTGTCGTGCGTTGATATTCAGTTAAACTTGTGCGGGTAGTCCGAGTGTTCTTAGATAGGCGAAGCGTGTTGCTTGGCAATATTAGTGCGCGCCTACTCCCTTCTTTTATTTTCAATGGAACGCAGTGTTTAGTGTTTCGCCTTTGTGGGGATGGGTGCGTCTTCTTCGTGATTATGTTTGGGTAGGCAAAACGCGCCTTCAGAGGTGAATCCCTTGTAATGGAGGTAAGTCCATATGCTTCGCCCCTCCCTTTCCTTTGTTTTTCCAAGGTAGGAAAACACGCTCCCCCTTTTCTGTAGCCGATCAAATGCGCGGAGCAACCTGTCGCCTTTTTATAAATCCGTGGATGATCGGATGCACGGAGCAACCTATCGCCCTTTTGTATATATGTGGCCGATCGGATGAGCATATCAACCCGTCGCCTTTTTTGTATATATGTGACCTATCTTGGGGCCTTTTTTGTATATACGATTTAGCCTAAATAAGATGATATCTATAATTCATCCAAAATACCTAAGAAACATCAAAATACGTCACATGGGGAGATTATTCATGGGGTATTAGTCTGGTGGCCTACGGAAACATATGGCGTGGCAACACCTCATGTGAAAAGTTAAAGTAGTATGGCGGTTACAACAGTTGGAGAGATAGTGGGCGCAACATAAATGGATTTCCAGAAACTTCCCTAAATTATCTCGCACTATCCCATCATCTCCATCTCTCCATAACTCATGACCTCCACTACTTATGAGATTGGCATTGGGTATTCTAAACTACTATAAATAGGATACTTAGCTTATTCAGAAAACATAACAAGCTTTCATACCAAAAAAGCTCTGGTATTCTTCATAGTTTTCAATACCCAACACACATAATTCAATACAATTGCCATTTTCTCAAAACTTTTATGCTTCCCTCCCCTAAGATCAACCCATCTTCCTCTCCTCGTGGCCGAAGCAGGACGAAATGGTTATTATCGTAGTTTAGGCTTGTCTTATTCGATTTTGATTTTCGAACCTAAAAAGAAAGTACCAAAACGGTGCATTTGTTTTTCCCAGAAATAATTTTTAGGTACTAACAATTACCTTTTCACATTTGACCCTAAAACATTTTGACGACCACAGTGAAAGTCTAGTTTCTAACGCCGTCTGTTATAGCCGTTCATCATTTTTCTTTCCGTGTCCTTCACATTCACCCGTGTATTTGTTTTCTCTCCAAGTTTCCTCTCTAATCAACACCTCACTTCTTGTCTTATCTCACTTCTCTATTTTAACTGTTCCTTCTTTTCACAACTTCTCAATCATGGCCCCCTTTACTGGAAAAAGCTTCTTAAGGCAAAACTTTTAAGAGTACAATCTAAAAGACCAACTCCTCTCACGATTCAACAGGAAAAGATGATCACTGAGCAGTTGAATGATTATCTAATCATGGAGCTACGTACTGGGACCAAAGGATGAAACAATTGTGGGCTAAGGATGGTGACAGGAATACTAGACATTTCCATTTGTCTGTGCAACGTAGAAGAAGGAAGAATAATATATCCCATTTAAAGATGGATGATGGTACGTGGATAATAGATCAAGGCGAGATTTCTACAACTCTTGTTCAACACTTTCGAACTTTATTCCAAGAAGAAACTGGTAATGAACGAAGGATTTTTAATCTTCAAAGTCTCAGTCCTACCCTTCATATTGATAATGATGAAATTACTAGAATTCCAACACAAGAAAAAGTTTGGTCTGTTATTGTTCAAATGGGGTCGTACACTGCACCAGGTCCTGATGGGTTTTCTCCAGTTTTTTATAAGAAATGTTGGCAAATCATTTGTAATGATGTTATGAATTTAATCAAAGACATTTTTCAGTATCATGTGTTTCCAGATCTTCTGAATCATACTCATATCTCCTTGATACCTAAAGTGAAGAATCCAGAATCTGCTTCAGATTATAGGCCTATATCGTTGTGCAATGTCTTGTATAAGATTGTAGCAAAAATTCTATCTTTAAGGATCAGGCCATACTTGGATGAATTCATAAGCTGGTCTCAGAATGCTTTTGTGCCAGGAAGACAAATACTGGATAATATCATTGTATCAAAATAATTAATGCATTCTATGAATAATTCTTATGTTGTTAATGGTCACTTTGCATTAAAAGTGGATATGGCGAAAGCATACGATAGAGTTAATTGGAAGTTCTTAGAAGATATGCTGCAACTGATGGGGATTCAAGGTACTGCTAAATCTCTTATAATGATCTGTGTTACTTCGGCAAGTTTCTCTATAAATCTGAATGGTGCACCGCAAGGTTTTTTCAAAGGTGACAGGGGGATTCGGCAAGGATGCCCTCTTTCTCCATCGCTCTTTATTATTTGCTCACATGGGCTCTCGATCCTTATGCATCAACATGAACAAAATGGCTTATTTCAAGGTTACAAGTTAAATAGATGGGCTCCAAACATAAGCCATTTAATGTTTGCATATGATCTGCTTTTCTTTGGTGAACATTCTAGGGTTAATGTTAATAACCTAAAGAAAATTCTAGAGGATTATGCTTATTTATCAGGCCAGAGGATCAATTATAATAAATCTTCTATACATTTTAGTAGAGGAGTTTCAGATGTGAGAAAACAGGCGTCAATACAGGATCTTGGAGTTAAGGAAATGGATGTAGAAGATAAATATTTGGGTATTTATCCTTTGAAGTCTGATTATAGAATATCAAGTTTCAATTTTTTGACATATAAGGTAAATTCTAAATATTCTGGTTGGAGACAGCACTTCACTAATCATGCAGGAAGAACAGTTCCATGCAAGTCTACTCTAACTTCAATTCCGGTGTTCTTTATGGGAATCTGCTTATTACCTAAAGGAGTTACAAATCATATAGACAAAGTAATAAGGAGTTTTTGGTGGGGGCATTCGTCTGAGACAAAGAAAATGCATTTCTTCAAATGGGAAAAGGCAAACTTGTTAAAAGAATTTGGAGGTTTGGGTATTCGCAATGCGGAACTAATCAATAAATCTTTAATATGTAAACTGGTTTGGCGGTTCCTGGAGAATGAAGAGGCAGTGTGGGTTCAATTATTTTCAGCAAAATATTTAAAGGATGAAAGTTTCTGGACGGTTAATGCAGATCCTAAAAACTCTGCCGTTTGGAATAGTATGCTAGAAGTTAGACCAATTCTGGAAGGTAGAATATTCTGGAAAATCTCAAATGGAAGGAAAGTTAGGATTTGGGATGATCCGTGGATACCAAATCTTCTGGGAAATCTTATTCCTAGAAATATCCTATCTCCTTCAAACTTACAAAGAGTTTCGGATCTTATTGAGCAAGATACAAACACATGGGATTTAAATTTGATAGAATCTATATTTCCTCCAGACATTGTTCAAAAGATCACTGCCATTGTCTTAAGTCCACAAGATGAAGATATTCTCACATGGTCTTGCTCTCCATCAGGAAAATTCTCAGCAAATTCATGTTATCATCTTCTCAAAATATCCCAGTTTCATCTTCATATTCTCAATTCCCATGGAAGAAATTCTGGTCGTTATCCTGAATATTACCAAAAATCCTTATTTTTGTATGGAGAATCTTAAATAATGGGATTGCAGTTAAACAAAATCTGCAAAAAGGAAGTATGAATCGTGATGTTGCCTGCACATTTTGTAATCAAGAAGCAGAAACAATCTTCCATCTTCTTTTTGATTGTCGGATGACAAAAATGGTATTTGCTTCGGCTGCTTTAAGTAATGTTTCTGGTGAAGTAAATGGAAATCCTTTTGAGATCCTCAAACTGTGGATACAATCTTTATCAATACCAGAGTTTACATATAGGGTTTGTGTTCTATGGAATATCTGGAAGATGAGGAATGATATGGTTTTTTCTGGTGCGAACTTTTCTTCAAACTTGATTCTGAAAAAGGCTTCGATAGATTTAGACCTATGCAGGTCTATCTCTTATAGTGGTCAAAATAATGCTATTGTATCTCCTCAAGCACAACAATGGGTTCCTCCTGAAGAGTCTTATGTGAAGATTAATGTCGATGCAGCCTTTATTCCTAATAAAGGTGCAGCAGGAGCAGTAGCACAAGATCGTACTGGTTGCTTCTTAGGCTGTGAAACTATAACTTTTGATGCTACTTCCTCTTTACTTGCAGAAGCAATTGCCTGCAATCTGGGTGTGTCGTTGGCTAAGAGGTTAGCTTTTCCCAAAGTAATTATAGAAGGTGATGCTAGCGGGGTCACTAAGGCGATTCTTGGGGAAACACAGGACATACCATGGAGTATAAGATCTGTCATTTTGAAGATCCGTAATGACTCTTCTTCTTTTGTAGATATTAAGTTTCAACATGTGCCAAAATCAGCAAACTATGTTGCTCATGCTTTATGTCAGTTTGCTATGCATGATGATGTAATGTTTAGGTGGAATGCTAATGAACCACCTAGTTGTATCTCTTCAAACCTCAATTTCAATGAGGTAGTTTAATAAAGTTCCGGGGCTTACTTTAAGCCCTTTTTCCCTTCAAAAAAAAAGAAAAGAAAAAGCTTCTTCTTTTTTTCAAACCACCTCCGCATCCACCACTGTCGCGCCACTACAGCAGCACTACTAAACTACATCAGCCATTTCCCCCTTCTCCAACTGTACCAATCCACAACATCGCTTATCCGCCTTTCTTAGATTCAAGAAGAATACTAAGGGGAATCACCATCGGCTGATAGATCAGGAATCTCATCAACCCAAATAATTATACAGATAAGTTCTAACCCATTTCTTAATTCTTTGATTATATACAAAATTCTTTTTTAGGGTTTTCAAAAATAATAATAATAATAATAATAAGGCGATTTTCAGGCGATTGAAAGTCTGTGAATTCGTCTCTGGATTTTCCTTAGGTTTTCTCTGCAGATTTCCTCACCCTCCTCCTCCTTCAACTCTCCTTGTTATACTCTTCTGGATGATGCACTTTTCGACATCTGACTTCTTCCATGTTCAAGGCGATTCTGATAAATTACACCTCGGATCATGCGTCGAACTGGGCTCGATCTTCATCCCAGATCGCAATCTCTCCAACACCAGCATCCAACCCTTCTGCGTCAACATCTCAGCATGTATCTCAACATACTACATCTCAGAATCCATTCGGATCATCCCAGGGAGATAAAATTCCTTGTCCCTTTACGGATTACGATGGCTGTCATGGAGGAGTTTCAGGTCGTGGTTATGCAAAGAGTGCAATCTATCTCCATATCCGTGACATGCACTTCCCCACCGATGATGCCAAAGAGGTCTGCAGAGATCGAATAAGGAACAATGTTGATTGTTACCTAGCATGGGAACGATCACTGAATCTAATGCAGATGTGGTTATGCATTAAGTGCATGCATACCCATGCCTGGAGGAAGCCTTGTTGTAATCATCTACCTGGTGACATAATTCCGGGTCCTTACATTGATGGGCAGGCTGCTTTCCTAATCCATGGTGTTGAGAAACCATGTGCTACACCTGGTAGTGATCCTCCAGCATCTTTCACTGTAGGAGATCAGGACCCTGCTGGCCTTACTGTGGAAATGCTTAACATGGTTTTCCAGCGCCGCATCACCACCACAGTAAGCATCCCTGCACCATGTAGATTGCATTTCTCTCGAACTTTAAAATGCGCTCTTGACAAGGTCATTGCAAACCCTGATAACTTAGATGCTTGGCTGCAACTTTTACTACTTCCTACATGTACCCTGAACCTCTACATGCCGAAATGTTCTATGGAGGAACGCTTTGGCAATAGGAAGAAGTTACAGACTGCCGCAATCAATCAAGCTTTGGTACAATGGAGAGAACCCAATGGCTGCCTCATTTTGGCTCAGAACCTACTCAAATCCTCCAAGCCAACTGATAAGCAACGGCAGTCTAGCACGCGCAAGAAGAAGAATACCAACATCTCAGCCTGCAAGAGAAAGTTAAGTTACGGGCATTATACAGCAGCCATCCGAATCCTTTCTTCAAACGGCATAACACCACCTACGCCAGATACTTTGCATGATCTCCAACAGAAGCATCCTCACGCTCCACGCCCTTTCCCTGCCTATTGAAGACATCACTGCTCCTGCTGTTAGTGTAGACACCAAAGCAGTTTTGGCTGCCATCAAAAGTTTCCCAAAAGGAACCTCTCGTGGCAGAGATGGCCTTCGAGCCCAGCACTTATTAGATGCCTTGAGTGGCTCCGCAGCAGCCGTGGCTGACGAGCTCCTGCAGTCCCTTACAGGCATAGTAAATCTGCTACTTTCGGGTAATTGTCCATCTATCTTGGGGGAATACATCGCCAGTGCTCCGCTGACTCCACTTCTCAAACCAGATGGTGGGATAAGGCCAATTGCTGTTGGCACTATCTTGCGTAGATTATGTTCAAAACTGGCGGCTACTGCAGTGTGTAAAGACCCGACTTCTTACTTGGGCAACCACCAATTTGGGGTCGGCATCCCTTGTGGCGCGGAAGGAATAATGCATGCTTTGCAAATAAGCTATTGGAGCCGAACAGCACTTTGTGACACTCGGACAATGATGCTTATTGACTTTCGTAATGCATTTAATCTAGTGGACAGATCCACCTTGATTCGTGAGGTAAGAGCACACTGTCCAAGTATATCTCGATGGGTGGAATTCTGCTATTCCAAACCAGCCAGGCTTTACTATAACGATGCAATCCTCTCCTCTGCTCAAGGCGTGCAACAAGGAGACCCTCTTGGTCCCTTACTCTTTGCGCTAACTTTACATCCCCTTGTCACAGAAATTGCTACCAATTGCACCTTAGACCTTCACGCCTGGTACCTTGACGATGGTACCATTGCGGGCGATACAATGGAAGTGGCCAAAGCGTTACGCATTATACAGCAGCAAGGTCCTAAGAGAGGACTATATCTGAACATTGGCAAGACCGAGATTTTCTGGCCAACACCCGACCCACGCTGCAGTCAAGAGCATGTATTTCCTACAGGAATTGGCAGGCCATGTGATGGTGTGAAACTTTTAGGGGGGCTGTTAGCCTAGATGCACAATTTTGTAACGCTGTCATACAAGGCAGGGTTACCAAAACTATGCAGCTTATGGAGAAAGTTCAACAACTGCAGGACCCTCAAAGCGAACTCCTTCTAATCAGAATCGCACCGGGAGTATCAAAACTGTATTTCTCCTGCGTACCACTAGTCCTATGTTCTTGCAGGATGCTTCCGATCTTTACGACACTCATCTAATCCAATATCTACTACGACTTGTAGTTGGTGACGGAGTCGGTTTTGGCCAAACTCAACAGCGACTTGCCACTCTACCAATTAAAGAGGGCGGTCTTGGTATCTACACAATGGCTGATACAAGCAAGTATTGTTACTCGGCTTCGTGTGCGCAAACCAGGGTTCTGCAAGACACAATCCTAGGCAGTACATTACCGCCTGAGTCGAGTCCACGATACGAACATGCTCTTCAGACTTTCCAGCAGGCTTGTAGGTTAACATCTTTCTGCATCAACGACACTGCCCCACAATACATGAAGTCCATGGCAGTAATATACTTTGGCGCAGTAAAGGAAATGATACCTACCAGATTTGCTCTAACTGACCGTGAAGCTTTCATATGGCAATGTAATAGACAGGAGCATGCAATGGACTTTTTGAAGGCCATTCCTATCAGTGGTTTGAATCAAGCAGTTGGACCACGACAATTTAGCTCCGTTCTCAAATACAGGCTAGCCATTCCCTTTTTTTGTCAGTGATCAGAATCAGATCATTTGCGATGTGCCAATGGATATCTACGCTGATCATGCCCTCCACTGTGCCAGCGAGGTCGGCCAGAAATTTAGACACGATATGGCCCGCGACCTGTTTGCAGACATATGCTACAAAGCCGGTGTAGCAGCGCGGAAAGAGGTCTCATTGGGTTTCTTATCAAACAGTGCAAGTGGTAGGAAGCCTGCCGACATTCTAGTCTACAACTGGGAAGCTGGAAGGGACGTTTGTTTTGATGTTACCGGCGTTTCACCACTTACAACTGCCAGAACCCGTAGTTCCACTACAGGGCACGCCATCAAGGCAGCTGTGACACGAAAGCGCAACAAATATTTGGAGCTCTGCGAGACACATGGTTATGGTTTCAACGTGCTAGCTTTCTCCACCTTGGGTGAGTTGGGAGAAGATACAATTACTTTTCTCAAAAGGTTACGTAACTGCCTTGCTAGCCAAGATGCCAACTATAACATAGGAAGCTCTATGTTTCATAGGCTAGGCATTGTCATCCAGAAAGGTGTAGGGGCCCAGCTTGTTGCTCGGTTACCCCCTACCGACGACTCCCCAGTTGACATGTAATAATATTAATAAAAGCCTTACGGCGTCCTTTTATAATAATAATAATAATAATAATAATAATAATAATAATCTCAAAGTTACATTCAATCACCTATTTTAATTTAGAATTAAAATCTCAGCGTACGATCATCGAACAATTTTAACAATTTATTATGGCCAGTTCCAATGCTTTACGGGAAAGAAACTTCAAATAGATGGAGAAGACGGATGGCTACTAATCTCATGAGTGAATGATGCGACTACAAATGTGGTATTATGTGTCAATTACTATGAGGCATGAGTGCATCCGCCACCTACTGCCCAACAATCACAACTTATGACTGATAAGAACTTTGCTACAGTAATTAATGTCATTGATAAGAGAGCAGATTTAAAAAAAAAAAAATCTCTTCATCCTCTCTCTGGTTCGTCTCTTCCTCTTCCTTAATAATTTCTCATCCCAATTCTTCCCAACATTCATAAAGCAATAATAACATTGGAGACTCGAACAGATTTCCTTAAATATGTAGGATCTTAGAAAAAATAGGTAGATATTATACTTAGGGTTTGGCAAGTTGGGTTTGAGTTTTATTTAAAAAAAAAAATTGGGATCACAAACAGATTGGAGATATGTAAGAAATCATTTTAATCTTGAAATCATTTGATATAACAATAGGATATTTGAAAATCAATAGGATTTTCTACCGTTTCAAATGGAAGGAAGAACCTGGAAATAATGATAATTTTTGAGAGTGGCGAAGAGGAAGAGATTATATAGTCACTGTGAAAAGTAGCGATCTACCGATTCTACTCCCTTGTAATTAATTTAAATAACACTTAATTGAAAGGTAAAACATGAAAGAATATATTTTTCTTCCTAAAAAATTTGCTTAACCAAGAAAAAAATCGCTCAACCAAGAACTACCTTGATTCCCAAAACATTTACAAATACAAGACAAAAATAATAATATTTAAAGGCTTTTAATTTGTGCATGGTGCAGAAGTTAACAAAACCCTTCATATTTATAAAGCATGAAGCGTAAATCAAGAGTACATAACACAGTTTGGCTAAGTTTGCATGTGTTAGTGGTGGTCCAAATTTGTCCTCACAAAGATAAATCAATGGTTGTTGTTCTCCGTGCCACACCCTATAACTCGCACGTGTGGCGTTAATTCCAATCTTATGAATGAAAAATTCAAGATTTATCCTCATAGAAGATAAATCTTCGGCTGTGGTTGATTTAAAACGTTTTCTTTCTTTTAATTCCCACTTCCAAATCTAATAATAGTAGAAAATACGAAGACACAAAAATAGAGGACTCATCGTTTTATTCTTCTTCACTTCGAACTATGTTTCACTGTCGTTCTTAAATTTTCAACAAGGGTTTTATTTTGATATATGGAATAATAATTAGAAGATGAATATCGGAACTAAATTAGTGTCAGAAATATCATCATTCAGTTTCCTCCTACAATTGAAACCATGACTTCAAAATCTACAAATCCTTGATTGAAGGTTTCTAAAATTCAAGTTCAAGTTGGTTCATGCTTTGGTACCTCCGGGATCTAAACTGTTAATGCCAATTCCATCAAAGGGGATTTACTAATGGGGATTTGTTTCAACAAGTCTGCCCAATGTTCAAAGAAAATTCCCAGTGACTGATACAAATCCACCTTTCACAAAGCGGGTAAGAAATTTCAATACTGTCAGTTATTTCATTAATCATCATCAATGGTATTTCTGCATGGTGACCCAATGAGTATTATTTTAAAAAAAAATTCTTATTTTTTGTGGAATTTGATTGATTAGTAATTGTAGGGTTGATTTGATTTTCTGATTTTTAGATTGGATATGTGTTGGAATTATGGGGTTTAACTAGAAGCTAAGAATCAGTATGCTTGGATTTAGCTAATGGAATTCCTAAAGCTCTAGAGGAGTTAAAAGGTTAGAAGATATGTGAATTGATTTTCTTGAGTTTGAAATATTATGTACATGATCCCTGCAGCTATAATAACATCAGAGAATAGGAACAACTTTATGTACATTGATGAATTTATCATGGTATCTAACTTCATTAATTGATCACTTTGGATTTCGAGATTTTCCTGTAACTCATACATGATCGACCATATGACGGGTTACAATTTCAGAGTTTGCATTATTATCTATAAGTTCAATAACATCCTGTTATGAAGTCCCGCGTGATGCTATTTTTTGTTTGTTTGCAGTTATGGAGCTTTAGGATTTATTTAGCTCTCACGTTCAGATTTCCTTGGTGTTTGGGGAAGACACAATCAAACAAATATCTCCGAGGTGCACACTTCTTAGCCAAGGGTAACTTATTCAACGTATAACTGCTTAAAATGCCTTCATTTACAAGTTATAAGTATAGTTAATATACACTAATGGCTAGAGATTATGGCTTTACTTTTTTCCTGGTGCGATGAACATAACTGCCATACTTAATCTATACTTCATTTATCTCCTTTGGTGGACTATAAATTTATTTAGGCGTTGGTATTTTGTGCTAGGCCACATCTAATTATTTTGCTTTAGCACTGCTGTAGTTAGTTAACATGTCAAATTCATCCTTAATGAATACAGGAGAAAAATTCGTAGAAGACCCAAATATTTTTGATGTCAAAGACATTTTGTAGTTAGAACCAGCTGACCGTAATTTTTACAAGATTGTAAATATGCAGAGTGACTGCCTATGTAAGTGGCGGTCCAGATTTGTCCTCCCAACAGATAAATCAACGGCTTTGGTTAATCCTTTGTAATATAACTGTTATGTTGGATATTGGCTCGATTTTAGGAAACATCAATATAATTGTAGTTGCAGGAAATCCCACACTACACCCCTCACAAGAATTCACACAATCAAGTCATTTTAAGATGAACAATCATAATCTTTATTGATTAATCTCACAAATGTTACAAGATGAAAAGGAACTAAACTAAAGAATTAACAACCGCTCTGAACTTTCTCTCTCCTAATGACTTGCTCAACACTCGAAAAAGATCTCCCTCCCATTCTTAAGCCTATTCGGTTCTTTATATAGGAATTACATAGTGGATGACAGCTAAGATGTCCTTTATTTTCGGATCTGACCTGCGACACTCTCGCAAGTATTCAAATGTTAAATCTCGCAACACTCCTAAATCTCGCTAGGTCTTCACATCTTTCTCGTGTTCAGCCGTCGTCATCTCATACATTGCGTCATTTTTATTACCAATCTGCGATATCTTC